>JAVLUX010000009.1:48859840-49139840 GCA_032164185.1 Moxostoma hubbsi | reverse complement strand
CATGAACATCGTGGTCCAAATTTGAATGATGACATTTTATGATAATCATATAAACGTTATTGCAACAAACGTAGCGCTTCCAGCTGTTGTTTTGAACGTGTTCTAGGAACAAAGACGTCACTTCTCAAAATGAACGAATATGCTTTGAAATGCACCTGTGGCATGCTGTCGATTACCACAGAAAACTATTTCGACTCATCCCTCAGGGGGTCAGAACAAAACAAAATATCATCTTTAGCGTAATGTGCTCACAATGGAAGTCTATGGTGCAAGTTAGTAAAATGACACTAACCTACACTAACATTCAAATGCACTTAAATAACACTAAAGTAGCTTTGTGCATGGATACCAGAAAGAGACGTTTCTGTACTGTACTGTTCATGATGCAAAGAAAAATCCACCCACAGCATACCAGCCAAAACTCCTGATGCTCTGGACAGTGTTCTGCTGGGACACCTTCGATCCTGGTATTCATGTGGATGATACTTTGGCATGTACCACCTACCTAAACATCATTGCAGACCAGGTACACCCCTTCATGGCAACGGTATTCCCTGATGGCAGTGACCTCAAGCCTTAAGGTGTTGAGTTGGGCTCCAACTTCCCCAGATCTCAATCCGATTGAACATCTATGGGATGTGCAGGACCAACAAGTCCGATCCATGGAGGCGCCGCCTCACAACAGGACTTAAAGGATCAGCTGCTAATGTCCTGGTGCCAGATACCACAGGACACCTTCAGAAGTCTTGTGGAGTCCTTGTGGAGGTCAGAGCTGTTTTGGAGACACAAGTGGGACCTACATGATATTAGGCTGGTGGTTTTAGGCAATGTTATGATGCAAGGAAAGTATTTTAATTCATTTAACTTGATGGTTACACCACTTTTAACCCGACCCACATTAGATGAGTACTATCTGTGCTAACTCACTTTGTTTCTTGGTACAAACTCTGCCGTGTCAGGCATGAAGCATTGTTCCAGCCGCGAGCACACAGATGCCCTTCACTTCAAGCTATTATAAGGATCCTCTTGTAATATTGCAGATCAATTATTTATTAGCAGTCTGCATGGCAACTATATGCATAATGATATCCATATTCCGTGACTTCCGATGGTTCAGACATTTAGTTGGATTTTACACCCCGTCTCCTCTCTTCAGGTACCCCATCCAGAGACCAGAGCTCGGTTGCTATGGACACACAGAGCATACTCGTGGAGTGAGGAATTATGGGAAACGTGACCCTGATGATTTGTTCGATGTGTACTGTTTCGCCAGTGATATGGAAGGTGAGATTCAGCGTGGAAAAGCATAAATCAATGTAACATTGACGCTGACACAATATGTGGTGTCCTTGCATTATTCCACCACAAGGCGGCACTCTTAGAACATAATGTTGATTCTAATATTCTAAATTAGAACGCTTCATCAAAATTCTAAATGTTCAAAATCAAATGTTATTTTATAATGTTAAGTGTTGTTGAAGAGCCCCAGGGAGGAACAGAACTATCTACATGCCATTTACATATTTCCACAGTACTAAAAAACGAAATCCTTTATAATGCTTATAATGTTTTAAATCACAGTCAGATTTTAATCAGAAAGTTTAAAGAGCCAAGCCTTCTTGACATACAATGTGTCATCATAAAAATGCACAATGTCTTATCACTTATGCTTATCTCTTGATTGCCAAACTAATTTAACATTTTCTGGCTTTTCAGGACCAAGTTGTTTGATGGTCAGTTTGTTGAAAATTTGTCAATAGAAACGACACGCTGTTACACATACGTTTATCAATAGCGCTTCCCATGTTCACAATCTGTAACATTGCTGGCGTGCACTAATTCTACATTTAATTTGGTTTGGCGATATGTTTATGGCCAGATTTATTTCTGCCCCAGTGGGTCTTAATGAGGGTTTGCTGCAGTACCGTATTTGACCACAGATTTCCATTGGAAATACGGAGGGGCGCTGTGGAGTTCAGGAGGGCAGCAGACTCTCTAATGGAGCTTTCAGCTACTTTATAACTTAAAAATAGGATAAAAATGTATACTAGGCCTGCTTTTAAATACACATGTCAGCATTTTGAATACATTTACGGGCCAACAAATTACATTATTGGCATTTTATAGTGTGGTTCTATGTTTTCAAGTGGATGAATATTTAGGTGTGCTCTGCCCTACCTGCCCATATAGATGAGCTGCGGTTGTTTGAATGTGATTCATGACTTTACCCACAAGTTATCCTACATTTTTGGTCATTTGATTATTATAATTTTTTTCCATTTCCATTTTTGGGGGGAACTGTTCTGTATATTTGTGGCTGCTAGGTTTTTCTCAACTCATCCATCATTGGGAGGTTTGGCAAAAAAGTTAACCCTATATATTTTGGACCCTATATATTTCCCCTATACATCTACAAAACAGTATTGTGACATGAAAGCAACATTCCTGGTTCAATACTAGTTAAGCTCAATCAACAGCATTTCAATGTCAATAGGGCCAATCCGTAAACGTTAAAATACTCACTGTTTCAAAAGTATAGCCACATATGTGTGTTAACATGATTTCAGTGTGTAAAAATAACCTACTAACCTATTCTGTGTAAAGTTGTATAAAGTTTTATAACTTCGTTGCATGACGATGTGTCGTGTAAGCAATTTTATCACACTAAACTCATGTATTCTGTATTGTTGGGAAGATACTTAAAAAGTAATCCACTACAAATGACAAACTACTGCTCTGTAATGACAATCAGATTACTGATTACTTCCTTGAAAAAGTAATCACGTAACTAATTACTTTACTTTTAAGTAACTTTCCAAAACACTTTTTGTCCGCTCAACAAATTCAAAATAATGTCAATTTTCGATTGTCACAGAACCGCAAACAGACATACATATGATGTCACATTTTAATTGATGTACTTAAACGTAATTACTTTCATTGCAAGTCAGTAACTGTAATCTGATTACAAGAATTTAAAATGTAATGCATTACACTTCTTTTGTGTCTATAAGTAATCCGATTACAGTACTAATTACTTTGTAATCCTATTACACCCAACACTGCATGTGCTGTATATTGTTTATGTTTTGTTGTTATACTTCTGAAACCGTGAGTATTTTAATGTTTATGGATTGGCCCCGTTCACTTCCATTGTAAGTGTCTCACTGTAATCGTGGGACGGGTCTAAATAGTTTTTTGTAGTATGCTACAAATGCTGTCGATTGAGCTTAGCTTGTCTCGAACCCGGAACATTCCTTTATTTCTCTTAAACCAACAAGCACATTTACAGCACGTCTCGTCCTGTCGTTCTGCAGGTGAAGTGTTTCTCGCCACGGTCCCTGACAAACTGACTCATCCTGAGGCCGCGGCTCACTGCGTGGCACTTGGCAGTCAGCTGGCGACTGTCGGGCAGCTCTATCTGGCCTGGCGGTCTGGACTGGACCACTGTGAGCCCGGCTGGTTGGCTGACGGCAGCGTGAGGTATTCTGTCAACACACCGCGTTCAGAGTGTGCGGGAGGAGAACCAGGTGTCCGAACGGTTCTACCAGCAGAACTAAGCAATGGAACGGCACGCTTTGATGCATTCTGCTACCGAGGTACGCAGTAGTTTGTTGATTTAACCCCAGTTAAGGGACGTTTATAAGCATGATACATAAAAAGACACTTAACCATGGTAAAACCACTTTAACGCATTTAATTGGATTCTATATTAATAGTTGCAGTGTTGCTTGGCAACTGTATACAGCTAAGCTAATGAATTATATTACTATATTACTCCTTAGTTATCGGTATTTGCGAATTCCACTATCGGTCGACCCTAAATTGATTAATGTATTTAGAGACATCAATCTGTAGACCAGAGAACCTAAAGTTATTTCTTAAAATACCTCAACAGCCACAAAACCCCAGAAGGCTCTGACGAGCATTGTGAAGTCTTTGCTGCGGCCGTGGAGGTACATGACCGAAGACAATGATGACAGTTCAGAGATAACAGAGGATACGTCCAAATCTTCCTTGGCCACCCACACATCCACTGGTAAAATTACATTTTCACACTTGACATTCAAGCATTAACCAGTTTCAACTGGGATGTTTGTGTGTTTGTTTATGTATTGTTGCCTCAACCATTCAACTGTCAATCATACCGGTGATTCTGTCGGCATTCCCATTTGGGTCATTCCTTGTCAGTTCAGCCAGAGGCCCCAGGCAAAAAATTGTTTTTTGATCTGGTGAAAGATTAGCTTAAATGATGATGAAAATATTAAATGCCATAGACCAATATTTACTGAGTAATCCATTATTTATTAGAGGGGGGTCAAAATAACAATTTTCGCCAATGATTTTGGTGCAAAATTACAGATCAATAAAATACCCTTAGAAAGGTGTCACCATCATTATTTTATTGTAACACAGAGATAAGTAGACCTATTACTAATATCAGTTGACTTCAGCACCTCTTGGTGCATTATAAGCCAATGGTGAGAGTCCAAAAATGGGAAAACGCCCTTTTTTGTATCGTTTTTCCAAAGTTGGGGTGCCTATAACTCCAAAAGTGTTAAAGATATCCTAACATCCTTATAGACTCTAGTTCAGAACAAACATTTATTTTTATATCCTAATTTGTAAGGTCCTATATGGTTAAATCCCAGAGATATGGGACTCTAAATGTGGCTCCATGTGTAGAATTTTAACCCATTTTCAATGGCTGAAAATCAACTCTGGGTCACATGGTATAAAGCTAGTTTTTCTTGTGCAACAAAACAAAGGTTTGAAGTACAAATAATGTTGAAACTAGAAATGTACCTTTATTTATTCACATAAAAACAATAAGGTCAAAATCTCGATTTTCGAGAGTCCAAAAATGCACTATTTTTAAGAATAAGCGACACACGTGACTCTTCGGTTTGTGCAATGTCTAGTAATATCTAGTTTTTGGATTATTATACTTTTCCTGTCCTAAAAGTGTCTGGGTGTCCGAGACCGGTAACTAGCACATTTACTAGATATTAAGTTTTCGCTAATACCTCTGGAACCGTATGGGCTAGTATCAAAAGCATTTTCTCCTTTGAATCCTTCAGAGCCCCCTTCAGGAGCAACATAAACCAAAATAACACTGAGTGCACCATTAACAGTAGATTCAATTGTATTATATTCTAGGAGTTCAGGGCCTGTCTGTTCTTCAACCCTCTAACTGGACCGGCCAGGTGGATTTGGACAAAGAGCCGCACGTGACCTCTGAACCCGCCGAGCTGACGGCCGAGTATTTGACAGTCCGCCTCCGAGCTGGCGAAACGGCTCTGGACTGGAGCGGCCAGCTGGACTCATTCCCGGAGAGCGAGCAGGTGTTCCCAGACTTTATCTCCGAGAGTCCTGGCGGTTCAGCCAAAGAGGATGAAGATGAAGGTCTATCAGGTCAGTCGGTCTATCCAGCAGCTTCAGAGACGCCACAGGGAAAGACTAGTTCCCTCGCAAACATCGTCAGCTCATTGTGGAAACCCTGGAGTTATCTGACAGGAAGTGAGTTGGAGACGACACCCAAAAGCACAGCGGCCACCGTGACGCCATCGCCGGACATCAAATCGACTGCAGCTCCAGGATCAGGTGACTATATACAGGCTACTGAGATAAAGCGAGTTGTATTCGGCTGGTCATGTAATCTCAACATGGCCGCCCCCATGAGGGTACCCTCTCCATGTAGAATAAAACAGCTTTTATAAGATTACTAATACGACTGCAGGCTTAAACTCTTGTCAATTGGTCATGATTTAATATATGTTTCAAAATGACTACTAATTTCTTCAGAAGTAAAACTTTTTTAAATGGGGAAAAATGGGGTGCACCTTTAATTCCACCTTTAATTTATTCTCTAAGTACAATTCTTATTATCACACACAAGTAAATGTATCTTGTTTAGTGATGTTTAGATTCTACAAATATATATATATATATATATATATATATATATATATATATATATATATATATATATATATAAAATATTCTGATTAAGAAAATGTTTTTACAGTGTATTGTGCAATGCAAAGATAAACTTAATTTAATCTGAAATGGAAGAGCCAAAACATGGACACAAACTCTTGAGGCTAAATTATGCATACTGGGCGAACAGTCTTCTTTTTCGCCTAAAATTTATGACGAAATGCTCCAATGTTTTTGCTCTGTTAATGTGTTTGTTTGGTGATATTTATTCTGTTTGCAAACATTCCATAAACATCAGATAAAAATCACGTAGACATCCCATAAACATCCCATGAACATCACGTAGACATCCCATAAACATCACGTAGACATCCCATAAACATCACGTAGACATCCCATAAACATCCCATAAACATCACGTAAACATCCCATAAATATCCCATAAACATCCCATAAACATCCCATAAACATCCCGTAAACATCACACAAACATCCCATAAACATCCCATAAACATCACATAATCATCCCATAAATATCCCATAAACATCACACAAACATCCCATAAACATCACGTAAACATCACATAATCATCCCATAAATATCCCATAAACATCACACAAACATCCCATAAACATCCCATAAACATCACATAATCATCCCATAAATATCCCATAAACATCACACAAACATCCCATAAACATCACGTAAACATCCCATAAATATCCCATAAACATCACAAAAACATCCCATAAATATCCCATAAACATCACACAAACATCCCATAAACATCACACAAACATCCCATAAACATCACATAATCATCCCATAAATATCCCATAAACATCACACAAACATCCCATAAATATCCCATAAACATCCCGTAACCATCCCATAAACATCCCATAAACATCCCATAAACATCCCATAGACGTCCCATAAAAGTCTCATAAACGTTCCATAAACATCACAAAAACGTCACAAAAACGTCCCATAAACATCACAAAAACATCCCATAAACATCCCATAAACATCACATAGACGTCCCATAAAAGTCTCATAAACGTCCCATAAACATCACAAAAACATCCCATAAACATCCCATAAACATCACAAAAACATCCCATAAACATCCCATAAACATCACACAAACATCCCATAAACATCACATAGACGTCCCATAAACATCCCATAAACATCACGTAGACATCCCATAAACATCACGTAGACATCACGTAGACATCCCATAAACATCACGTAGACATCCCATAAACATCACGTAAATATCCCATAAATATCCCATAAACATCCCATATACATCCCATAAACATCCCATAAACATCCCATAAACATCCCGTAAACATCCCATAAACATCCCATAAACATCACATAATCATCCCATAAATATCCCATAAACATCCCATAAATATCCCATAAACATCACACAAACATCCCATAAACATCACACAAACATCCCATAAACATCACATAAACATCACACAAACATCCCATAAATATCCCATAAACATCCCGTAACCATCCCATAAATATCCCATAAACATCCCATAAACATCCCATAAACATCACATAGACGTCCCATAAAAGTCTCATAAACGTCCCATAAAAGTCTCATAAACGTCCCATAAACATCACAAAAACGTCACAAAAACGTCCCATAAACATCACAAAAACATCCCATAAACATCCCATAAAAGTCTCATAAACGTCCCATAAACATCACAAAAACATCCCATAAACATCCCATAAACATCACACAAACATCCCATAAATATCCCATAAACATCACATAGACGTCCCATAAACATCCCATAAACGTCACATAGACGTCCCATAAAAGTCTCATAAACGTCCCATAAACGTCCCATAAACATCACAAAAACATCACATAAACATCCCATAAATATCCCATAAGCATCAAATGAACATCTCAAAAACGATTATGTTTTACATTTTTATTTATATATATATATATATATATTATTTTTTTTATGTGTCCTGTTATTTTTACATTTGTTAATTTGGTGATATTTATCCCGTTCACAAACTTCTCATAAACGTCACATAAATAAAAGTGAAATAATTGAAAACAGAAATGTTGGCATAAATAGTTTGGAATAATAATTATTTATTATTACAAAAACATCAATACATTCTTGACTTAAGAGGACTCAGCTAGTCGAAGAGCATTGATGATTGGTTGATGACCAATCATGGGTGCGGTTTGGATGTGACGTTCTTTATTATTTTCCTCAACAAACTCATTTCAAAGCAATGCCACACATAGTATATAAACAGTCTTCGTTCAACGAGGGTGTTTCAGTTCATTCAGGAAATTGTATTTTTCTGTTATATAAATTAGGCTTTTTTTTAGAGCCAGAGATTATATGTCAGCATTGGTGGGATTTGACGGATAACAGATAATGAATCTGTTAGAGATAGAAATAGAAAGAGAGGGAGAGAGCAGGAAGTTGGGCAGCTTCAGTAATGATAATGGATGTGGTCGTGTTGGCTTTGCTTCAGAATACACCCAGACCTGTTTTCCCAGAGCAAACTGGTCAAATCCAGGATCTCGTCTCTCTCTGCATTTCTTTGTCTGGTACCAGGACGTTCCGCTCAAGCCGAGAGGGCGACTCAATGTTCAAGTTTCAGGATCAAGTACTTCAGTCGGTCCTCTCTCGGCTTTCCCCGTCTTCATTAATATAGAAGATACCTTGTCTGGCCCAAACTCAGCTCGGCAGCATTAATGTTTAATGTCAAGTGGAAACTTAGGCCTGTTGTCTACATTATTTAAGTCCATTTTCCATGAAGGCAGATTTTGGGCTCAACCCGAGGGCTTCTGCGAGGGGAGGATTTCATATTCGCGGGTTGCATGTGCTATATATTCGTTTTTACGCACGTCTGCACTGTTTTCTGATGTAATCGCGTGCTAGATGGACGTCTTTGACTGCTGCAGCACATCTTGCTGTTTCATTCAAGTTTTGTGGAGGACTGATGGACTTTAGACACCGTGACATGTTAAAAAGAGCTTCAGTATTTAAAAATGCACCTTGATACACCCGTGTTCTGCTTCATTTGTTGCGCTGCATTTAGCTTGTTTTTAGCGCAGGTGTCATTAAGATTCGATGTTCTGAAGAAGTTCAGGTGTCAAAGAGACATCATGTGACTGTTGCACCTTTACACATGATTCCAGATTGTAAAGTGCGGTAAGGAGGAGGGCCGGGGTGTGATGATGCACGCCCGGCCCCTAATCAGGCTAATCAAGCCCACGAGAGGGATAAATGCAGCCGGAGGCGGCAGTTAGGGAGAGAGAGAGAGAGAGAGCTACAGGCAGCTGTCCTTTATGTGTGTGTGTTATATTTCTTTTGCTTAAGTTAATCATTAAATTATTATTTATATTGTTAAGCTGGTCCTCGCTGCCTCCTTTCCCTTTTACCCCGTTACTTTGGTGCCGAATCCTGGGAAGGAGGAGGGATGCACCAGGGGTTGAGGAGACCCCTACCGGCCGCTTAAACACGGCGGGGTCAAAGATAAGACCGCTGTCCGCGAGTGTGGAGGGGCTCACTGCCGACCGCCTGGAGCTGGAGAACCGCTGCCAGGGGCGGAGGAGACCCCTACCATCCACCAAAACGCGGCGGGGTGGTTCCGTCTGCAAGGGGCTGGAGGACTGCCTCCGATCCACCTGGGGAGGAGCGGCTGTCGCCCGCTAGAGGGTGGAGTAGTGACAGAGGACCAGGCTACGGCATATCAGCGAGTACTGATACCGGCGAGTACGTTTTATTTCCTCTCTCCCACTTTCGCTCCTTGTTGGCCCTTCCCTCTCTTTTTTTTTGTTTTCCCTCCCCTTTTCTCCCTTCCATGCCTGAAAAGGTGGGGAAGTCCTGCCACCTATATCCCTCTCGTGGGCTTGATTAGCCTGATCAGGGGCCGGGCGTGCATCATCACAGCCCTCCTCCTTGCCGCATGAAGTTTCAGTTGTTAAAACTGGATTTATTTGAAGGAATTAAAATAATAATTTGATGTCTAGCCTTTTATTCAGTACCGTTTCAGACAATTCTGGTGCCCCTAGGCGAGATCACTATGGGGGTGGGTGATGGTATGGCAGAGGCGTCCTCTTTGGCGCCCTACAGCAGGTGGCACCCTAGATGACCACCTAGTTTCCCTCTGCCTAGTAACGGCCCTGCTTTAATTCTCCATCTGGTCAAAGTTGGTAGAGCTGTTCAGTCGTGACGTCAATTTGCAGGCGAACCCGGAAGTCTAATTCGCCATGTGTTCCCTCGGGACTTTCCTATGGGTTTTTACAAATAAATGATGGTAAATGTTTCTAATTCAGTTTTATTGTGACATTTATATAACAAAATTAAAATGTTTAAATATGTCTCTGTAGGTTTGATATTATGGTGGGGCCGCTCGTGGTTGTCCGGTCCATCATCAGTCCCTGAAAAATCAATTGCCTCCAATCCTCCCGTGAGCTCAACAGCGCCAATGACAATCCCGTCAACCATCACCAGAGACGAACTGAGCGACAACCGACCCAGTATATCTGAACAGAATATTCCAGTGACAACAGGAGATTGGGTCGTAGTGACGAAAACCCCTGAGGAGAAAGCGAGTACCCCTGACATCAACGTTACGACAAATAGAAAAGTCGAGGCTGTATCAACTGAGTCCAGATTCGGATTGTCCTTAGCAGAGAACATCTCCGGAGAAAACCAAGCTCCGGATACGGAGGGTAGCTCTTGGGGTGACACCTACCTGTCATCAGGTCCCACGTCCCAAACACCGCTCACAGTCGCAACAATGAGTACCGGTTCATTCACAGAGCACAGCGCTACGACTGCACTTGGACAAGACGAAGGCGTGGAAGAGGCACGTGGAGAAATTCAGTACAAGCGAAGAAACAAGCCCAAGAGACTCAACCAAAGTACAATGGAGATGACAACAACAGTTGTCGAGAGCACAACAGTATCATCTCCTGCATCTTCTAGCGCTGAAAACAGAGAAACTACCACCTCAACATCTGCAGACAAGTCTCAAACATTGAGCTTTGAAACGGCGGTCCCCAGCAGCACAGAACGAGATCTGACCAGCGCTGAGGTGATCAGGAAAAACAGTTCCAGCGGATCAGATGGTAAGATGTGTAGGTCTTCACACGTGTGTGTGTGTGTGTGTGTGTGTGTGTGTGCCAGTGATTTAATCACACACAGACTGTGATGCATCACAGCCAAAGTGCCCAAACAAACGGCAATTCTGCTGATGACTATCTGTGTGTTTCTGTTTTGCAGTGAGCGACAGATGCAGCTGTCTGCATGGAGGAACGTGTCTTCCACATGGAGAGGGTTTCCGATGCTTCTGTCCGCAGGGTTATGCTGGAGAGAGCTGTGAAATTGGTGAGGAAAACTAGGATCATTCACCCAAAATGTAAATTCTGTAATCATCAAAAAAATTGCACTGTACATATTATTGTAATCAGTAAAAATATCACACTGATCATGTGTCATATGTTGTTGGATAGCTCTTTAAGTAGAACCAGCCCATTTGTTTTATTATGTTGGTGTTGCTTATATGCCGCGTTTTCGGGTATAACTTTACAAATATAAACTGAACATAAAATATCACATACCATTACTTAAAGGAGGTGATTATCTTTCTAACGAGCCCCTACACAAAGTAATCAGATGTATAGATCATTAGATAATCCACATGAAGCACAATGTTACATATGACCACCAGGAGATGGCACCAAATACATGACACAGACTCAATGATGACTCAAATGGCACAGAATGAAACTGAATGAGATGATTATCTTTCAAACGAGTCCACACACAAGATAATCAGATGTATAGATCATTAGATAATCCACATGAAGCACAATGTTACATATGACCACCAGGAGATGGCACCAAATACATGACACAGACTCAATGATGACTCAAATGGCACAGAATGAAACTGAATGAGATGATTATCTTTCAAACGAGTCCACACACAAGATAATCAGATGTATAGATCATTAGATAATCCACATGAAGCACAATGTTACATATGACCACCAGGAGAAGGCGCCAAATACATGACACAGACTCAATGATGACTCAAATGGCACAGAATGAAACTCATTCTGTGAAATCTCATGACTAAAATCATGTCTGCATGCTACGCAAACCTTTAGTCATTGTTGTGTTTGCATGTGTAATTAGTTCTTATGTACAATTATTATCTTTTATTTGTTTGAAGAGGCTTTTGGACTAGAGGTCTGAACACGAACACGACGAGTGAGTGAAGATAGGGAACGTCCTGGTTACTTTCATAACCTCCATTCCCTGATGGAGGGAATGAGACGTTGTGTCCCTCCTGCCACAACACTGAACTACCCACTGAAATGGCTGGGACCTTGTCTCGGCTCCTCAGCACAAAACCTGAATGAGTGCTTGCAAGCCAGCTCCTTTTATACCCGCATGTCCGGGGGAGTAGCATGCAAATTCCACTCTCCAATTCCTATTGGCCTTTTCTCGAAGAGCAGAGGTGTTTGGGGCTCCCAAGGGCGACCCCTAGTGTCACTATATCGACACAACGTCTCATTCCCTCCATCAGGGAACGGAGGTTTCGAAGGTAACCAGGACATTTTCACTTAAAGTAGTTTAAACTTTCAGACAAGGCTTTAAGCCGACATCAAAGTTTGCATTTCTACGTTTTCAGTTATGGTTAATTCAAGTATCATCTTTGTCTCGTATGTTTTTAAGAATTATTAGGAGAAATAACATAACTGTCAGTTAATCAGGAAAAAAATGTCTGTTAAATGTCTGCAAACATGACATTGATATGTGATTTTGTTAAAAATCATCTTTTTGCCATCTTTATCAAATCCTGTTAGTGTGGTAGGGTTTTGGCTCCAGCTGCTGGATAGGCAGGGGGTCAGTACTGTGGTCAAAGGTCAAGTAGTCCATCATGGGAGACACAGAGGTGGGCGTGGTGGGATAACAGGGTCAGGGTCAGGGTCAGGTTAACACGTTTATTCTGACCTCTTCACTTTAAATGTCATGAGATTTGGGTCAATGGCATCAACAATCTGTCTGATTGCCTCAGCGTATTGTTGATTGTATTGATACTCTTTATAAGGAGCTTCATTTTCTCTCGGTTCCACCAGTAATGATTTGTTCTCAACACACCTACAGAGATGTTTTCACCTCTCTGAGGACAGATGTACTCTATATTTGTTTTATACCCCATTTGTTTCCGTGACTAAGTTGTCAAGTATATGTTAAACAGGGCTTGAGATATGGAAAATGCTTCAAAGCTCATGGGATTTATTTTCAAGACATTCAGCGCTGGCATAGAGTCTCTCCAGTTGAGCAGGTTTGCATAATGTATGAGCCTACTCAAATATTCATGAGGAGATTAAGTAGCTCGTGAGTCTTTCAGAAACAGGATATGACCTCATCAGTGTGGTTCTTTTGCTTTCTAACGCTGATGAATATATCCACGTAGCAACGTTCCATTAGCTCACAATAGTCCCCACCCACTTTTTTCAGCCATCTTGGTTCCGGAAGTAATTTTCTCATTAATGTTTCCCAAAAGAATTTCATAAAATTCTTCATAAAAGATTTTTAAGCCATGAACAAAACCAGTAAGCTCCACGGTGAATCACAACCTTACAAATCTTGAAGTGCCGCAGAGCTCTTTTGCCGCACTTTGTTTGCTGCGATTCTCCGATTCTTCACCAGGAATCCTGATATTAAACATGATTTTTTTTTTTTTAAATAAAGTTGAAATAATGTGGACTGATGGCTTCAACAGAAGCATATACCATCAATTAACAACCCTGGAGCTCACGGCAGGTCTGTCTGTAAACGTTTATCATTTAAATACACCCGTCCCATGATGCTCGGTTCCGCTGATTTGAACTTTTTGTCAAAATGAGCACCAAAGCATTTCTTAAAACTTTTCTACTTAAGGGATCTTTTGTAGCTCTTTTGATGAAAATTTCTCGCCACCCTGACAGACGCTGAGCCTCGGAAGATTTTGCTATTTTGGGAAATCTGTATTAGTGATCAACAAACCGCCTGGAAAGTGGTTATATCCTCTCTTGAGTAATCCTGCATCCGTGACATTTCAGCTTTAAAATGCTTAAACACGCCTGTGACAGACAGTCAACGACTCTTAACCACTTTAGATTAACTTGTGCAGGAATCCACACGTCTCTGGTGCTCTACATTAATGTCTACACATTTTAGGAAATGACATATCGCCTTTTTCCAAGCTACACCACCGGAATGCTCCTATGGGAAACATTCAAGATATCTTTCACCCAAAATGAGGATTCTTTCATCATTTGCTCACTTTCATGTCCAAACGCCTGATGACTTCCTTTTTAAGTAGAACACAAAAGGAGATGTTGAATATTCTTCAAGTTGCTCATTTCCATATAACAAAAATAGACTGTGATTTATGGGTCATTGTCAAATACTGAATCGTTTTCAGAGATGATATAAATTAGAAATCTTTTACTAATCTAGTTTCAAACATACAGTATGTATCATGTTTGTTAAATGTAACCTTTGTGCCCATGTTGGTTTCATTGCATTAAATGAAAAAATATTTAATGACTTATAAATGAATGCGCTTGAATGCATACTTAACCATTCTTAAATTAAAGCATTTTCTTTATAAATATCATGAAATTTTGAGTCATTAATATTAAGCAGTTTTTGGTTACTCCATTTGACCTAAACAAAATTCACCTTTTCATAAAAATGTTAAAATATCTGTTGTTTTTTAAACTTCACAAACAGCATGAGGGTCTAAAGGGGTCCTCTCTGTTTTATGTTATTACATTGTTTGTCACAGGACGACAGAATGGTTAAATTACAGGTTGGTTTCACCACATGACAAAAGATTGACAAATATTAATAATATTTTAAAACAAATTTGTTTCACTTATTTTTCAAGGAATAATAATAATATATACGATATATACTGTATATATATATATCATTTTCGTTTTTTTACTATCTCCGGATATATATATATATACACACATAGTACAGTTAAAAAAAAATACATAAAATATATATATATATATATATATATATATATATATATATATATATAGTACAGTTCTAAAATAATACAGTATTAAAAATAAATAAATAATAAAAATAAAATAAAAGAGTATATAAATTAATTAATTAAGTTTAAAAAATAAATATATACACATAGTACAGTTCAAACATAATACAGTATTTAAAATAAATAAATAAATAATAAAAATAAAATAATATAAAAATAAATAAATAAATAAAAAATATATATATACACACATAGTACAGTTCAAAAATAATAATACATTTTAAAATATATATATATTTTTTACTGTATTATTTTTGTACTGTACTATATATAATTATAATTATTCCTTAAAGATTTGTTTTAAAATATTATTAATATTTTTAAAACTTTTGTCCTCCAAATCAAAAGTCATGAGTTTGATTTGGAGGACAAAAGTTTTACAAATATTAATACGATTTTAAATAAAAAATGTTTCACTTCTTTTTAAGGAATAATAATAATAGTAGTTAATATTAGAGGTGTCTTCAAATAATTGTATTTTTAATGTGTTTTTAAATAACGTAATATATCTGGACAAAATAATGAGCTTCTCGTCTTTGACCCATTTAATGTTCAGCTCCAAACAGGACAGAAAAAGCACCATAAAAGTATCATAAACAAAATGTGTGCTATACATCTTAAAATATCTCAAACGATCTTCCCCTTGACCGAAACTCTCATTTGTGCTGCTTTAAATGTAATCATGAATAGTACAAAATACTTTTATTGTGTAGAAAAGAGAAGAGCAAAAATTCTGCTGTAAATCTCATACGGGTTTGGAACGACATGAGGGTGGGTAGATGATGACAGAATTGTAATTCCTGTTGAACTATCCCTTTAATCTATCAAGTGACTTATTTAAGTCTTTCAGAGTTCAATTGTGAATTCATCTCTGCTGTTTAAATTAAATCATCCTCTTCAGAGGAGACACAAGAGACTCGTCTGCTGTTTTGGGGAGAGATAATAAATCCCACCTGCACCTTTCAGATGGTTTTGGTGGTTCACCACATCATACAAGGTCTCATAGGGGATTGTGGTTCGGTCAAATCTGTATTTGACTCCTCTGCTGTCACTGATGGATTGTTTGTTTGTTTGTTCGACTGCATGTGTCATATGATGCCCGTAGGTGTTTGCGTGGGCGCTCGTGTACATGTGTTTAATACAGAAAGAGCCGTTCAGAACCAGGATTATGAGTTTCTCCAGGATGTAATGAGACCTGACAGTAGTGCTCGTGTAGAGCCTGACAGCTGTGACAAATGTAATGCTGTGGTTTGGTTTTCAGATGCTTGTTGAAGTTTTTATGTCAAACTCTCCTTTAGCTGATGTTTTGTGCTTGTCACATAATATTGAGTATGTGAATAGAGACGCAGGGCTTGTTTCTCCCCTCACATAGAGCTGTGTTCTTGTTTTTTGCCCTGTACAGGTCACGTATAGAGGTTGAGCAACAAACATCTGATGGACTGCTGTGTAAAAGCATATCACTATGAGGATAAAGCCAGATTCAGTACCATTTAGGACATTTTTAAATCCCCGCCGGGTGCTTTTGTCTGGTCCGAAGGTCACCCAAAAATGCATCATGTTGTATCAAACACTAATGGAGATGTTGGGGGGGGGTGTGCGGCAGGGCTGGACTGGGAAGAGAAATCGGCCCTGGATTTTACATAGCAACTGGCCGCTGTCCTTTTCTGCATATCATGCCGCCGTTTTGTGGTCTATTCTGCATAATGCTGCGGCACATTTTTGCTTGTCCCGGCACATTCGGCACGTTTCACGGCCGACCCACTGGCCCGCTCGGTTCTCCCGATGGCCAGTCCACCCCTGATCAGCCCCAAAGTGCATCGGCCCACCGGGAAAATGCCTGGTATGCCAGATTGGCAGTCCAGCCCTGATGTGCGCAAATATCCTAAAACTTGGTTGGATCTGTGTGGACTGGAGGGGGGCGGGGCCGGGCTGAATGTTGCACGTCCGGTCCCCAATCGGCCTGATGGGGCGCGCGAGGGATAAAGGCGGCTGGTGACGACGGTTCGAGAGAGAGAGAGAGATCAATCACGGGCATGTCCGTTGTGTGTGTGTTTGTGCTTTTGTTTTGACAAGCCGGTTCTCGCCTCCTCCTTGCCCATCCTGACCCCGCGTTACATTCTGTTTCTCATTTATTTAGCTTATCTTAATGCATAGACATGCTATAAGATGCAAGAAGCTTTTTGTTATAAATGTATTTGACCATTTAAAATGTTATTTTATTGTTAATACTGTAAGTGATAAACAATAAAAGATGTCAGAAAATTGGCAGTTTAAGCCTATAAAATAAAAAATAAAAAATATGGATGTTAAATGGCAAAAAATTACCAATTTTTTCTTAAAAAAGAGGATATGTACATGAAAAAGAGTTCAAATACACTAAAACATTATTATGTTGTATTTTATGTACTTCCCAAAAAATGCTCTTAAAGTGTGTTTAACCCCTTAGACTCTATGCACCTGCTGCTATATAGAGATAAATGTTTATGCTTAAAGCGTTAAAGTTTCCATATACTGTATATAAGTCAGGCATATGAGGTGTCATTTGAAAGCTTAGACTCTGACCTTCAGTGATAATCATCACTTCTGCATTTATGTTACTTAAATAAAAAAAATAAGGCCTGAAATCATTTGTGTTGCAAATTAGCGCCCCCTAGAGGCCATGTGGTAGAAATATATAATATTATTTATTAAATATACAAGTCCTTCACATAGCACCTAAATGGACAAGTCATATATCAAATGAAAGCTCTCGTTCTCAGAAATATGACTATAGTATTTATTTTGTTTCTCTAATACCACAGTTTGAAAGATCTTTAAAAGAA
This sequence comes from Moxostoma hubbsi, assembly GCA_032164185.1. Lineage (NCBI taxonomy): Eukaryota > Metazoa > Chordata > Actinopteri > Cypriniformes > Catostomidae > Moxostoma > Moxostoma hubbsi. Next base: position 49,121,930 of record JAVLUX010000009.1, on the reverse strand, counting down.
TCAAAAAGTGAAATATGATTTCTGTAAATACAAACGTCTCATTTTTGCACCGATAACTGCTGGTGTAAGTCCTAAACATTTATATCTGCTCTTACTTTTGGCAGTTTTCTATGTTTTATGTCATTGTAAAGCTTTCCAATGACCCCTAGATTGAGTTTATAGTCCACTCAGAGGCCGAGATATTCAATGAAACAACAAGGGTGGTGCTTGAACTGAACATTAGACTGAATGTCTATGGACGAGCACATCTGTGAGGGGTAAAATGTGTTAGAGCGCCACCTACAGTTCACATCTGTGTATTGTGATGGAATGTGTTAGAGTGCCACCTACAGTTCACATCTGTATATTGTGATGGAATGTGCTAGAGAAAAATCTCCTTTTCTAGTGAAATTAACTAACAATGAACAATACGTAATTTCTGTATATCCTAACATTTAAGGTTCTTTTTTGGTTAGCCAGGACATAACGTTTGTATTAGGTTGTTCATAATGGTTCCCCTAATGTTCCCTTAACCTGTAAACTCCGGGAACCTTTCTGCAAACAAAGTGCAACATAACATCAATAATAAGTCTAGAAGCCATGCTAAAAAAGTTCTGTACATACATCAACATTAGTTAAGGCAATATGAGCTAACACTAACAATGAGCAATTGTATTTTGATTAATTAGCAATAATCAAGTTTAATAAATGCTGTTAAAGTATTGTTCACTGTTACTTTATGATCCCTAATGGATTTAATGAAAACAGCCTTATTGTAAAGTCAATGTTAAGTCAAAAAGTCAAAATAATTAGCAAAGTAGGCTAAAAGAATTACTGTCGTCCCTTTGTTATTTTACTTCTGTAAATGATCACATACATTCACGGCCAAAATTATTGGCAGTGACAGTTTCGCAAAGTTTTCTGCTTCAGTTGTTGTGGTGTTGATCACATTGTTTCTAGATTATTGTGCAGAGAGATCAGATGCATTTTAAATCATTGCAAAAAGCTTTATCACAAAAACCCTAATTTCACTAATCATATCAGCAGCACCTGAGAAAATGTGAACGAGTACTAGTCAGGTGACATCACTCCATCATTCTGATTGGACTATAAGAGCAGACTGATTGTTATTTAAGGAGGGAGGAAGTGCTTCCAATCATTGTGTTCTTGTTCGCAATGGTTACCTCTAAAGAAAGACGTGCAGCCATCATCGCTTTGCATCACAATGGCCTCACATGCAAGGAAATTGCTGCAAAGAATATTGCACCTGAAAGAACCATTTACCGGATCATCAAGAACTTCAAGGAGAGAGGTTCAAATGCAGCGAAGAAGGCTTCAGGATGTCCCAGAGTGTCCAGCAAGCGCCAGGACCGTCTCCTCCTGAGGAGTCTGCTACGGGATCGTGTCACCACCAGTGCAGAGCTCAATATTGGCAGCAGGTTGGTGTGAGGGCATCTACAGGCACAGTGAGGCGAAGACTTTTGGACAATGGCCTGGTGTCAAGAAGGGCAGCAAAGAAGCCACTTCTCTCCAAGAAAAACATCAAGGACAGACTGAAATTCTGCAGGAAGTACAAGGATTGGACAGTAGAAGACTGGTGCAAATTTATTTTCTCTTATGAATCCCCCTTCCGACTGTTTGGGACATCTGGAAAATCGATAGTCTGGAGAAGAAAAGGTGAACGCTACCATGAGTCCTGTATCGTGCCAACAGTGAAGCATCCTGAGACCATCCATGTGTGGGGTTGCTTTTCATCACAGGGAGTGGGCTCGCTCACAATCCTGCACAAAAACACAGCCATGAATAAAGAATGGCATCAAAACGTCCTGCAAGAGCAACTTCTACCAACGATCCAGGAGCAATTTGGTGATGACCCGTGCATTTTCCAGCACGATGAAGCACCATGTCACAAGGCAAGAGTGATAATGAAGTGGCTCGGAGATCATTACATTGAAATTTTGGATCCATGACCAGGCAACTCCCCGGATCTTAATCCCATAGAGAACCTGTGGTCAATCCTGAAAAGGCGAGTGGACAAGCAGAAGCCCACAAACTGTGATCAACTCCGAGCACTAATAAGTCAAGAATGGATCTCCATCAGTCAGGATTTGGTCCAGAAGCTGATATCCAGCATGCCAGAGCGAATTACAGAGGTTATGAAGAACAAGGGTCAACACTGTAAATATTGACTCTTTGCATATATAAAATGTTTTTGCCAATAAAAGCCTTTAAAACTTATTAAATGCTTCTCATTGTTTTCCAGTGTACCATAGAAACATGTGAAAATATAATCTACAAATATTGAAGCAGCAAACTTGGCAAAACACAACATTTATGTCACTGCCAATACTTTTGGCCACGGCTGTACAGTACAGCTGATGTAAGACACTTTAATCTGACATGTCATCCATCATTATGTGTAATTGAATATCTATAATGAGTTTACGGTGTAATATAATGTTATACTTCAATAAAGAAGAGCATATTACCTTCACTACTGTAATTCCACCGGGAAATGTTTAATTCAGTGTTGAGTATTGGCAGTTAATATTAAGCATTTCATTCAAATGGATTTCAGGGCTCGAGCTCCAGTGAAATATTAATATGCGTTTTGTTTTACATCATACATTTTTCATCTCATTTGGGTTTCAAGTTTGTGCATTTCCCATTAATCCATTGTCATCTGGATTTGTAAAGCATCATATTAATGTGACGTCTGAACTTTGTTCTTTGTTACATTTGAATTAGATTAAAAGATGAAGCTTCTCAGATGTTTCCCAAGATACCAAAGTCTGCAATCAAACGCCTCTCAAACATTTCTCATCAAATAGCTATGCTATCTATATCGATTATTATAGCTATATTCTCTCAATGTATGTCAACAATGGACTCATTTGTGCTTATTTGAATTATTAGGAAGGAACTTTAGGAGCAACATCTGCTACAATGTGCTTGAATGCAACACAACTGAGAACTGCGAAAAGGAAAATCCTCTGGGAAGATAACAAACAACACTTGAGGGAATGAGTGATTCCATTTAATTGAAACGTGTTTGTTATTGTTGCAGATGTTGACGACTGTCAGTCGAACCCGTGTGAGAACGGAGGCACCTGCATTGATAAAGAAGACTCGTTCGAGTGCCTGTGTTTGCCCAGCTACAGCGGAGACAGATGTGAGAGAGGTGAGACGAACATTGTGTTTCAGAAAACATTCCCAAACATCCCACATCTGATGCTTTCCTGCTTCCTGACTGAGAGGTTTAAAATCGAAGCCATTCCCTGTTGGAAACTCCGACTTAGACCAGCTTAAAGGTGATTTAAAGGGATAGTTCAGCCAAAAATGCATCACGTACAAAACCTGTACAACTTTCTGTCTTCCGTGGAACACAAATGGAGGTTTGGTAGGCATGCGCAGATCGATCCTAAAATATCAAAACTTATAACAGAAATGCTATAAGACGCAAGTAGCTTGTTTGCTATAAATTTATTGAAAATGGACAATCTGTTATTGTTAATAAGTTGAGCTTTCAAAGTTGACATGTTAACGCATACGACTGGTTTAAAAAGTTTAACGCATTACTTTTTCTTAATCGCGACTAACGCATTTACCGTTAATAAAGCATTAACCAGCGGAACCACAAAAACACAACAAAAAGAAACCTCTCAATGCTATTTGTTGTTGAAAACTAGCCCAGATGGGACTTATGATAGGAAACGAGTACTTTGCAGCCTCTTTAAAGCACAATTTAATTACTACAGAAGCACGTCAAGTCTTAACTTCCAAGAAAATGCAGAACCTAAACGTTTGACGGCTCCTGTTTCACTCTCTGTTCAAGCTGACGAGCCAAACAATCTGTGATATGTAAGAGTCACATGTTTATGGCACCATCTAGTGGTTATTTGTGAAAAAAGTGGTTTCAATGTTTATATCGATCTATTTAAAATGACGGCGGACTTGTGCAAAAAGTGTTATGTTGCGATAAATAACAGCTGATTTTAATAAAGTAAAAGTGACAGTAATGATTATATTGATACTGATGTTTTAAAATGAGCATTTGCTGAATATAAGCAACTTGTGCTTGGTTAAAGTTTTATTGAAAACCCCCCTTTGAAATACATGTATTTAATATGATACAACAGACGTTTGAGGGATGCTTACTCTGTTACAAGCATTTGTTTTGCTGCTGTCAAATAAAGAGGAAAGATAAATAAAGATGACTGAGGCTAACTTACTGTGAGTTTCACATAAGAGTCAAATGCGTTTTGAGCGACATGAGGGTGAGTAAAGTATGACAGAATTTTCATTTTTTAGGTGAACTATCCCTTTAAACATATTTAAATATCACATGAAATGTCCCTCGTTTGAGGGTTTTCATAAGGTTGTTATCACAGTTGTGACAGCTGTAAACAAAGCACTGAGTATCTTTAACATATTTGATACTCCAAACCTCAAAAACTTTGGCAAATCCAGTGACATGTTCTCCTACGATTGAAAGCAGGTGAGATTTTAATTGTTTGTCAGCATCTTAAATGTTCGGCTAGTGGTGAACGTTTTCTCTCAATGGTTTTGCACACTCATAACCGTCCGCTCTGGCATCGTCTGTGTCTGATGGCGCTAACGATGATGCATTACTGTTAAATAATGCAGTCGGCTAATGGAACAAAACTACACATAAGCATGATGTCATAGCTCTCAGACTCCATCAAACGTCGTATTGCTCTTTGAGTTTGTGTAATTGGAAGATGCTGTTTCATAATATGAATGATGGTGCTGTAGAGATTTGTTTGATATGAGGACGTGCTTTTGTGGCTGACATACATTCATAAATCATCTCGTTCATTTCACAGTACATTAGATGTGTGTTTACATTTCATTTGCAACAGTGAGAGCTCACTCTTCAGCGGTCTTGCTTTCAGAAGCATTTTTACCTTCATTTTCTCCATAGGGAATTCAGAATGTATTTATTTCTTTTTAGTGAAGCGTTCTAAGCCTTGAACCAAACCAACCAACTCTGAACTGATTCACAACACTGAAATTAATTTTTTTATTTATTTATTGTTTTAATTTATCCCCTTTTCTCCCAATTTGTAATGCCCTATTCCCACTACTTAGTAGGTCCTCATGGTGGTGCGGTTACTCGCCTCAATCTGGGTGATGGAGGATGAGTCTCAGTCGCCTCCACTTCTGAGACCGTCAATCCGCGCATCTTATCACGTGACTCGTTGTGCATGACACCGCTGAGACTCACAGCATGTGGAGGCTCATGCTACTCTCCACGATCCACACACAACTCACCACACGCCCCATTGAGAGAACCACTAATCACCACCACGAGGAGGTTACCCCATGTGACTCTACCCTCCCTAGCAACCAGGACAATTTGGTTACCCCATGTGACTCAACCCTCCCTAGCAACTGGGACAATTTGGTTACCCCATGTGACTCTACCCTCCCTAGCAACTGGGACAATTTGGTTACCCCATGTGACTCAACCCTCCCTAGCAACCGGTCCAATTTAGTTGCTTAGGAGACCTGGATGGAGTCACTCAGCGTACCCTGGCTTGACAATATAAATAATAGTTTAATATGCAACTTAAACAAAAAGACAAACACACACACAGGTGTCGGACAGCTGCCCGTAAATCTCTCTCTCTGTCCCACTGCAGTCTCCAGTCGGCCTTTATCCCTCTCTGAGGCTTGATTAGCCTGATTAGGCATATATAAGGCATATTTTATTGATAGAAACTGTACATGTAATAGTCACGTTTAAAAAATGGGTGTTTCATTTATTTTTGTCGTGCCTCCGGTTTAAGCCCCGCCCACATTCAGTTCTTTACAAATACAGATAATGGCTGCGCTGCACACCCCTAGTAGACATCACATCAGAAATTAGCATAATTTATTCAGATTCAAAGTAACGTCCAGCATCATCCAATCACAGCCAAACATGTTAAAATAAAATGACACATTATAAATGGTGAATCAATGTATTGATGATCATCGTCCCATGTATGTCAAACATGTTGAGTGATCCAGACATCATCTACAGCCTGAAACTGAACTTTTGATCAGATTTTAGGAGTGAACGCACTTAACTGCATAGAGAGCTATAGGATGCTCCCTTGCTCCCTATTTAGTGCATGACTTAACCTCCAGTGTGCTGTCTGTCTGCACTGGTCTCAGAACAGTTATAGGAGAGCTATAGGATGCTCCCTTGCTCCCTATTTAGTGCATGACTTAACCTCCAATGTGCTGTCTGTCTGCACTGGTCTCAGAACAGTTATAGGAGAGCTATAGGATGCTCCCTTGCTCCCTATTTAGTGCATGACTTAACCTCCAGTGTGCTGTCTGTCTGCACTGGTCTCAGAACGGTTATAGGAGAGCTATAGGATGCTCCCTTGCTCCCTATTTTGTGCATTACTTAACCTCCAGTGTGTTGTCTGTCTGCACTGGTCTCAGAACAGTTATAGGAGAGCTATAGGATGCTCCCTTGCTCCCTATTTAGTGCATGACTTAACCTCCAGTGTGCTGTCTGTCTGCACTGGTCTCAGAACAGTTATAGGAGAGCTATAGGATGCTCCCTTGCTCCCTATTTAGTGCATAACTTAACCTCCAGTGTGCTGTCTGTCTGCACTGGTCTCAGAACAGTTATAGGAGAGCTATAGGATGCTCCCTTGCTCCCTATTTTGTGCATTACTTAACCTCCAGTGTGTTGTCTGTCTGCACTGGTCTCAGAACAGTTATAGGAGAGCTATAGGATGCTCCCTTGCTCCCTATTTAGTGCATGACTTAACCTCCAGTGTGCTGTCTGCCTGCACTGGTCTAGGAACAGTTATAGGAGAGCTATAGGATGCTCCCTTGCTCCCTATTTAGTGCATTACTTAACCTCCAGTGTGCTGTCTGTCTGCACTGGTCTCAGAACAGTTTGAAATGCACCTTATTTTCATCATAACTTCATATAAAGCCTCTGAAAGACACATTTTCAGCTTTTGGATGAACTCATTTATGTGATAATACACAGAAAATATAAGTAATACATTTATTAATGTTAATGAATAGAACCGTATTATACAGTGATAACAAAATAAAATATAGCAAAATATATATTAAAATGATGCGAAATGACCCACAATTGTGTTAGAGTTGAAAGTTTTTCAAAATAACTAACATTTCAACTTTTGAGGGAATAAAGTCCCACAATCCACGTATGTGGACATCATGTTTATAAGCGTGATGATACACAAATTATTAATGATTGTTTAAAGCAGCATATCAAATGAAACTAGAGACTCTACGCTTTACAACCAAACAGGTTTCAATGATAAAACATAAAGAGATTTCTTACCAGAGGCACTTTTGTTGACGCTGCACCCGTAGAAGTGCTTCATGGAAATCGACGGCATGTTGTTGTGTCACGTGACTCGGAGCGGCAGAAGTTTAACCCTTAAATGACAGTCTAGAGTCTTGATTCAGTCAGTTAAAAGTAATTTAATTATGCATTGCATACAGCAAAGTCAAAAAACAATGTCCACGCATGTGTACACAAGGTTAATAGTTTAATATTGAAAGGCTGGGTCGGGAATAAGACTAAAACATTCAAATCTCTACATGAAAATGAAGGCCTGGTAAAAAGTTTCCGATTCAGTTTTAATGAAACCTTCATGCATGAAAATTTAAACTGTTGAAGAAACGCTTTATATGAATACGTGTTTTAGACGTGGAATGGTCTTTCTGCACCATATTTAAATATACATAAATATACGTGACATTTGAGAGCTACGGTAAAGAACTCCTAAAACACATCTTTTGGAATACTTGATTCTGATTGGTCAAACGATGCATTCTGAAGACAACACCCCAGGCAAGTGGTTTCATACATACAGTGCATTCAGAAAGTATTCGGATCACATCATATCAATCTGCACTCCATACCCCATAATGACAAAGCAAAAAACAGATATTTGATAACTTTGCAAATTTATTAAAAATAAAAAACATAAAACATATCACATTGACATAAGTATTCAGACCCTTTGCTACGACACTTGAAATTGATCTCAGGTGCATCCCAATATCTCGGATCATCTTTGAGATGTTTCTACACTTTGATTGGACATGATTTGGAAAGGCACACACCTGTCTATATAAGATCTCACAGCTGAAAATGCATATCAGAGCAAAAACCAAGACATGAGGTCAAAGGAACTGCCTGCAGAGCTCAGAGACAGAGCTGTCGAGGCACAGATCTGGGGAAGGAGACAAAACCTTTTGGCTGCATTGAAGGTTCCCAAGAGCCCAGTGGCCTCCATAATTCTTATATGGAAGTTTGGGACAACCAGGACTCTTCCTAGAGCTGACCAAACGGGCAAACTGAGCAATCGGGGGAGAAGGGCGTTGGTAAGAGAGGTGACCAAGAACCCGATGGTCACTCTGGTTGAGCTCCTCTGAGAAACAAGATTCGCTGGTCTGATGAAAACAAGATTGAACTGTTTGGAAGCATCATGTCAGGAAGAAAACAGGCAACGCTCATCACCTGCGCAATACCATCCCAACGGTGAAGCATGGTGGTGTTAGCATCATGCTGTGGGGGTGTTTTACAGTGGCAGGGACTGGGGACTGGTCAGGGTTTAGGGCCTCAGAATGGGCCAAAGGTTCACCTTCCAACAGGACAATGACCCAAAGCACACACTCAAGACACCGGAAGAGTGGCTACGGGACAACTCTGTGAACGCCCTTGAGTGTCCCAGCCAGAGCCCGGACTTGAACCCAATTGAACACCTCTGGAGAGACCTGAAAATGTCAGTCCACCAACGGTCCCCATCCAACCTGACAGAGCTCGAGAGGATCTGCAGAGAAGAATGGCAGAAAATCCCCAAATTCAGGTGTGCAAAGCTTGTCGCATCACACCCTAAAAGACTCGAGGCTGTAATCGCTGCCAAAGGTGCTTCAACCAAGTACTGAGTTAAGGGTCTGAATACTTCTGGTTTTGCTTTGTCATTGTGGGTTTTGGAGTGTAGATTGATGTGAAAATATAGCATAAGGCTGCAACATAATAAAATGTGGGAATAAAATTAAGGGGTCTGAATACTTTCTGAATGCACTGTAAACGGTATGTGCTAGTTTCATGTCATTGTATCACTCTACACTCTCTTTTCACATAAAAAAATAAATTATCCCAAAATAAATACCCACTTTAGTGTGATACAAAACCCCTACTCATCACATCAGTGTTGATTTTGTGTCTTTACATAATTATTTACTGACTTTCTTCTGCTATTCTTAGTTTGTTTAATTTCATTGACCAAGATACTAAAATGATATTTCTCTTAATTATGGTAATACAATGCTCTGTCTTATGGTCTTACTGTAGACACAGAGGGTTGTGAACACGGTTGGAAGAAGTTTCACGGTCACTGCTACAGACTGTTTCCACGGCGACATACCTGGGAGGATGCCGAGAAGGACTGCAGGGAGCAGAGCAGTCACCTGACCAGCATCACTTCCTCCATGGAGCAGGACTTCCTCAACGGTCTGTCACAAACTGCTGTAGTGTGCTGCTTATGAAATAGGCGTTGTGAAAATTATTCAAATACTGTGAATTAGTTGTTTCTGTTGATGCACTGAACATTGGGACACTGATGGCAAGATTATTATGAGGTCAAGCATTGAAGGAATATTCCAGGTTCAGTACAAGTACAGCAGCATTTGTGGCATGATGTAGATTACCACAAAAAACAATTTCGACTAATTTTTCTATTTAAAAAAAAAAAGCACAAATCTGGGTTGCAGTAAAACACTTCTGAATTTATGACAAAATAAGGCTTCAAAACATTCACATTGAAACTGAGCGCCCCCTAGAGGTAATGGGGTAGAAATATTAAAATGAAAATAGTCCTTCATATAGCACATAAATGGACAAGTTACATATCCAGGGAAAGCTCTCATTCTCAGGAATGTGACTGTACAGTTACTTTTGCTCCCCTAATACCACAGTTCAAAAGATTTTCAAAAGAATCACAAAGTGAAATATGATTACTGTCATCAAATACAGATGTCTATTTTATGCTCCGATAACTGCTCGTGTAAGCACCATCTGCTTTTACTTTAGGCAGTTTTCTAAAAAATGAGCATTGTTTACTTGCCTGTAAATTTGCTTGGCTGAATAATCCAATGTTATATCTTAGATGTCCAGAACAAAATATGCCATCCAGCAGAAAAGCATGCAAAACAAATCATCAGAAAAATATATTTTGACTATTGATGATAATATATAGTATATATCATCAAAGGAAAGGATCACAGCTTTCTACTAACACCTAAATTGAGCTTGTAGTCCACTCAGAGGCCGAGATATTCAATGAAACAATGAGGGTGTTGCTTGAACTGAACATTAGACTGAATGTCTATGGACGAGCTCATCTGTGAGGGATAAAATGTGTTAGAGCGCCACCTACAGTTCACATCTGTGTATTGTGATGGAATGTGTTAGAGCGCCCCCTACAGTTCACATCTGTGTATTGTGATGGAATGTGTTAGAGCTCCACCTACAGTTCACATCTGTGTATTGTGATGGAATGTGTTAGAGCGCCACCTACAGTTCACATCTGTGTATTGTGATGGAATGTGTTAGAGCGCCCCCTACAGTTCACATCTGTGTATTGTGATGGAATGTGTTAGAGCGCCACCTACAGTTCACATCTGTGTATTGTGATGGAATGTGTTAGAGCTCCACCTACAGTTCACATCTGTGTATTGTGATGGAATGTGTTAGAGCGCCACCTACAGTTCACATCTGTGTATTGTGATGGAATGTGTTAGAGCGCCACCTACAGTTCACATCTGTGTATTGTGATGGAATGTGTTAGAGCGCCCCCTACAGTTCACATCTGTGTATTGTGATGGAATGTGTTAGAGCGCCCCCTACAGTTCACATCTGTGTATTGTGATGGAATGTGTTAGAGCGCCCCCTACAGTTCACATCTGTGTATTGTGATGGAATGTGTTAGAGCGCCCCCTACAGTTCACATCTGTGTATTGTGATGGAATGTGTTAGAGCGCCCCCTACAGTTCACATCTGTGTATTGTGATGGAATGTGTTAGAGCGCCACCTACAGTTCACATCTGTGTATTGTGATGGAATGTGTTAGAGCGCCCCCTACAGTTCACATCTGTGTATTGTGATGGAATGTGTTAGAGCGCCCCCTACAGTTCACATCTGTGTATTGTGATGGGATGTGTTAGAGCGCCACCTACAGTTCACATCTGTGTATTGTGATGGAATGTGTTAGAGCGCCACCTACAGTTCACATCTGTGTATTGTGATGGAATGTGTTAGAGCGCCACCTACAGTTCACATCTGTGTATTGTGATGGAATGTGTTAGAGCGCCACCTACAGTTCACATCTGTGTATTGTGTTGGAATGTGTTAGAGCGCCACCTACAGTTCACATCTGTGTATTGTGATGGAATGTGTTAGAGCGCCACCTACAGTTCACATCTGTGTATTGTGATGGAATGTGTTAGAGCGCCACCTACAGTTCACATCTGTGTATTGTGATGGAATGTGTTAGAGCGCCACCTACAGTTCACATCTGTGTATTGTGATGGAATGTGTTAGAGCGCCACCTACAGTTCACATCTGTGTATTGTGATGGAATGTGTTAGAGCGCCACCTACAGTTCACATCTGTGTATTGTGATGGAATGTGTTAGAGCGCCACCTACAGTTCACATCTGTGTATTGTGATGGAATGTGTTAGAGCGCCACCTACAGTTCACATCTGTGTATTGTGATGGAATGTGTTAGAGCGCCACCTACAGTTCACATCTGTGTATTGTGATGGAATGTGTTAGAGCGCCACCTACAGTTCACATCTGTGTATTGTGATGGAATGTGTTAGAGCGCCACCTACAGTTCACATCTGTGTATTGTGATGGAATGTGTTAGAGCGCCACCTACAGTTCACATCTGTGTATTGTGATGGAATGTGTTAGAGCGCCACCTACAGTTCACATCTGTGTATTGTGATGGAATGTGTTAGAGCGCCACCTACAGTTCACATCTGTGTATTGTGATGGAATGTGTTAGAGCGCCACCTACAGTTCACATCTGTGTATTGTGATGGAATGTGTTAGAGCGCCCCCTACAGTTCACATCTGTGTATTGTGATGGAATGTGTTAGAGCGCCACCTACAGTTCACATCTGTGTATTGTGATGGAATGTGTTAGAGCTCCACCTACAGTTCACATCTGTGTATTGTGATGGAATGTGTTAGAGCGCCCCCTACAGTTCACATCTGTGTATTGTGATGGGATGTGTTAGAGCGCCACCTACAGTTCACATCTGTGTATTGTGATGGAATGTGTTAGAGCGCCACCTACAGTTCACATCTGTGTATTGTGATGGAATGTGTTAGAGCGCCACCTACAGTTCACATCTGTGTATTGTGATGGAATGTGTTAGAGCGCCACCTACAGTTCACATCTGTGTATTGTGTTGGAATGTGTTAGAGCGCCACCTACAGTTCACATCTGTGTATTGTGATGGAATGTGTTAGAGCGCCACCTACAGTTCACATCTGTGTATTGTGATGGAATGTGTTAGAGCGCCACCTACAGTTCACATCTGTGTATTGTGATGGAATGTGTTAGAGCGCCACCTACAGTTCACATCTGTGTATTGTGATGGAATGTGTTAGAGCGCCACCTACAGTTCACATCTGTGTATTGTGATGGAATGTGTTAGAGCGCCACCTACAGTTCACATCTGTGTATTGTGATGAATGTGTTAGAGCGCCACCTACAGTGAGGAAAATAAGTATTTGAACACCCTGCTATTTTGCAAGTTCTCCCACTTAGAAATCATGGAGGGGTCTGAAATTGTCATCGTAGGTGCATGTCGACTGTGAGAGACATAATCTAAAAAAAAAAATCCAGAAATCACAATGTATGATTTTTTTAACTAATTATTTGTATGATACAGCTGCAAATAAGTATTTGAACACCTGAGAAAATCAATGTTAATATTTGGTACAGTAGCCTTTGTTTGCAATTACAGAGGTCAAACGTTTCCTGTAGTTTTTCACCAGGTTTGCACACACTGCAGGAGGGATTTTGGCCCACTCCTCCACACAGATCTTCTCTAGATCAGTCAGGTTTCTGGGCTGTCGCTGAGAAACACAGAGTTTGAGCTCCCTCCAAAGATTCTCTATTGGGTTTAGGTCTGGAGACTGGCTAGGCCACGCCAGAACCTTGATATGCTTCTTACAGAGCCACTCCTTGGTTATCCTGGCTGTGTGCTTCGGGTCATTGTCATGTTGGAAGACCCAGCCTCGACCCATCTTCAATGCTCTAACTGAGGGAAGGAGGTTGTTCCCCAAAATCTCACAATACACGGCCCCGGTCATCCTCTCCTTAATACAGTGCAGTCGCCCTGTCCCATGTGCAGAAAAACACCCCCAAAGCATGATGATACCACCCCCATGCTTCACAGTAGGGATGGTGTTCTTGGGATGGTACTCATCATTCTTCTTCCTCCAAACACGGTTAGTGGAATTATGACCAAAAAGTTCTATTTTGGTCTCATCTGACCACATGACTTTCTCCCATGACTCCTCTGGATCATCCAAATGGTCATTGGCAAACTTAAGACGGGCCTTGACATGTGCTGGTTTAAGCAGGGGAACCTTCCGTGACATGCATGATTTCAAACCATAACGTCTTAGTGTATTACCTACAGTAACCTTGGAAATGGTGGTCCCAGCTCTTTTCAGGTCATTGACCAGCTCCTCCCGTGTAGTTCTGGGCTGATTTCTCACCTTTCTTAGGATCATTGAGACCCCACGAGGTGAGATCTTGCATGGAGCCCCAGTCCGAGGGAGATTGACAGTCATGTTTAGCTTCTTCCATTTTCTAATGATTGCTCCAACAGTGGACCTTTTTTCACCAAGCTGCTTGGCAATTTCCCCGTAGCCCTTTCCAGCCTTGTGGAGGTGTACAATTTTGTCTCTAGTGTCTTTGGACAGCTCTTTGGTCTTGGCCATGTTAGTAGTTGGATTCTTACTGATTGTATGGGGTGGACAGGTGTCTTTATGCAGCTAACAACCTCAAACAGGTGCATCTAATTTAGAATAATAAATGGAGTGGAGGTGGACATTTTAAAGGCAGACTAACAGGTCTTTGAGGGTCAGAATTCTAGCTGATAGACAGGTGTTCAAATACTTATTTGCAGCTGTATCATACAAATAAATAGTTAAAAAATCATACATTGTGATTTCTGGATTTTTTTTTTTTTAGATTATGTCTCTCACAGTGGACATGCACCTACGATGACAATTTCAGACCCCTCCATGATTTCCAAGTGGGAGAACTTGCAAAATAGCAGGGTGTTCAAATACTTATTTTCCTCACTGTACAGTTCACATCTGTGTATTGTGATGGAATGTGTTAGAGCGCCACCTACAGTTCACATCTGTATATTGTGATGGAATGTGTTAGAGCGCCACCTACAGTTCACATCTGTGTATTGTGATGGAATGTGTTAGAGCGCCACCTACAGTTCAGATCTGTGTATTGTGATGGAATGTGTTAGAGCTCCACCTACAGTTCACATCTGTGTATTGTGATGGAATGTGTTAGAGTGCCCCCTACAGTTCACATCTGTGTATTGTGATGGAATGTGTTAGAGCGCCACCTACAGTTCACATCTGTGTATTGTGATGGAATGTGTTAGAGCGCCACCTACAGTTCACATCTGTGTATTGTGATGGAATGTGTTAGAGCGCCCCCTACAGTTCACATCTGTGTATTGTGATGGAATGTGTTAGAGTGCCCCCTACAGTTCACATCTGTGTATTGTGATGGAATGTGTTAGAGCGCCACCTACAGTTCACATCTGTGTATTGTGATGGAATGTGTTAGAGCGCCACCTACAGTTCACATCTGTGTATTGTGATGGAATGTGTTAGAGTGCCCCCTACAGTTCACATCTGTGTATTGTGATGGAATGTGTTAGAGCGCCACCTACAGTTCACATCTGTGTATTGTGATGGAATGTGTTAGAGTGCCCCCTACAGTTCACATCTGTGTATTGTGATGGAATGTGTTAGAGCGCCACCTACAGTTCACATCTGTGTATTGTGATGAATGTGTTAGAGTGCCACCTACAGTTCACATCTGTGTATTGTGATGGAATGTGTTAGAGCGCCCCCTACAGTTCACATCTGTGTATTGTGATGGAATGTGTTAGAGCGCCCCCTACAGTTCACATCTGTGTATTGTGATGGAATGTGTTAGAGCGCCACCTACAGTTCACATCTGTGTATTGTGATGAATGTGTTAGAGCTCCACCTACAGTTCACATCTGTGTATTGTGATGGAATGTGTTAGAGCTCCACCTACAGTTCACATCTGTGTATTGTGATGGAATGTGTTAGAGCGCCACCTACAGTTCACATCTGTGTATTGTGATGAATGTGTTAGAGCGCCACCTACAGTTCACATCTGTGTATTGTGATGGAATGTGTTAGAGCTCCACCTACAGTTCACATCTGTGTATTGTGATGGAATGTGTTAGAGCGCCACCTACAGTTCACATCTGTGTATTGTGATGAATGTGTTAGAGCGCCACCTACAGTTCACATCTGTGTATTGTGATGGAATGTGTTAGAGCGCCACCTACAGTTCAGATCTGTGTATTGTGATGGAATGTGTTAGAGCGCCACCTACAGTTCACATCTGTGTATTGTGATGGAATGTGTTAGAGCGCCACCTACAGTTCAGATCTGTGTATTGTGATGGAATGTGTTAGAGCGCCACCTACAGTTCAGATCTGTGTATTGTGATGGAATGTGTTAGAGCGCCACCTACAGTTCAGATCTGTGTATTGTGATGGAATGTGTTAGAGCGCTACCTACAGTTCACATCTGTGTATTGTGATGGAATGTGTTAGAGCGCCACCTACAGTTCACATCTGTGTATTGTGATGGAATGTGTTAGAGCGCCACCTACAGTTCACATCTGTGTATTGTGATGGAATGTGTTAGAGCGCCACCTACAGTTCACATCTGTGTATTGTGATGGAATGCGTTAGAGCGCCACCTACAGTTCACATCTGTGTATTGTGATGGAATATGATGGAGAAATCAATATTTTTTTCTGGTGATTGCTGCCACCTAGTGGAATAATATGAGACTTTTCAAAGTGAAGAAGAGTAAACAGAACCAGAATTACACGTTTACAAAGTTAGGACAACAACAAAACAAAACAAAAATCACAAATTTTTGTTTTGATCTTTCTGTTTATTATAAGATTATGAACGCATACAATATTATATTTTTAACAGTTTTGTATGTTATTTTGGGGGTTCTCTGAAATGTGAGTGTGGAAAAATGACTGGCAGCAGGCCAAAAATGCACCAGAGTATAAGGGGTTAAACCTTCCAAAAATTGACCCCATTCGCTTCCATTGTAAGTGCCTCACTGTAACCTTGATTTGTGCTTTTTGTTAAAGAAAAGGAGGGACGAGTCGCAATCATTTTTTGAAGCAATCAATATTACGCCACAAAAGATGTCGATTGAGCTTAACTTGTATTAAACCCAGAATATTCCTTTAATATGCAGCTGTTTTTAACAAACAACATCGCTGTATTAAAGACGCTAACGTGCATTTATGCTTTAGATGTTCAAACATACAGTGATATAATGAAAGAGACACAAATGAACACGTAAATGAACAAAACACAAATAAACAGGGGTGCATTTTTAATCTTTCTTTAATATTTGAAAGTTTGTCATAGTGTTTCCCCTTTATGCACATTATGAATTAAAGACAATTAGTTAAAATGCACAAGCATTTTTATCATAAATTCAACTGAAATTTTAATTTGACAGCTTTGATCAGAATTGATTTCTGGTGATAAATGTGTCCCATGTGGACTTATGCAGGGAGTGAAAGTGTCTTTGTGGTCCATCAGGTTTGGGACATGAGAACGCTTGGATTGGACTGAATGATCGTACAGTAGAAGAGGATTTCCAGTGGACAGATGCGTTGGACGTGGTGAGTGTTGAATCAGTCATTCATCAATCTTATACGTTTATTTGCTCACGTGTTGGCTGTTTGGCGTGAAGTGGTTTTAAATGGGTAATTAATAAAGCTATTCCTTTGTAATCAGACAATACTGTACATGTTTATTTTTACCTCTTTTCCTCCCCAATTTGGCATGCCCAATTCCCAATGCGCTCTGGTGGTGTAGTGACTCGCCTCAATCCGGGTGGCAGAGGACGAATCTCCATTGCCTCCGCGTCTGAGACCGCCAACCCGCACATCTTGTTGAGCGCGTTGCCACGGAGACATAGCGCTTGTGGGAAGGCTTCACGCCATCCACCGTAGCATCTACACTCAACTCACACGCCCCACCGAGAACAAACCTGTAACGTAGTTCAAGGGCAAGGAGGAGGAGGAGGCGAGAACCGGCTTGTCAACATAAATAATATTCTAATGCTAAATTAAAAAGACAAACACACACATGACGGACAAGTCCGTAAATGATCTCTCTCTTGTCGCACCACCGTCTGCCATCGGCCTTTATCCCTCTCGGAGGCTTGATTAGCCTGATACGGGACCGGGTGTGTATCATCACGACCCGGCCCCGCCCTCCGCCCTGCCACAAAACCACTTTATAACGATCACGATTAGGTTACCCCATGTGACTCTACCCTCCCTAGCAGCCGGGGCAATTTGGATGCTTAGGAGACCTGACTGGAGTCACTCAGCACACCCTGGGATTCGAACTAGCGTACTAGCAAACTCCAGGGGTGGTAGCCAGCATCTTTTACCACTGAGTTACCCAGGCCCCGCCCCTTAATCAAAACGTTACTTTGTATTGTAGTCCATGTAGTACTTAGTAATTGTGTATTTTTGTGTTGTGTGTGTGTTTCTCACAGGTGTATGAAAACTGGCGCGAGAATCAGCCGGATAATTTCTTCGCGGGTGGCGAGGACTGCGTGGTGATGATCTCGAGAGAAGACGGCAAATGGAACGACGTGCCCTGCAACTATAATCTACCGTACATCTGCAAGAAAGGAACCGGTGAGTTACACCATTTAATTGCATCCAGAACAGTCAAATCAGTCTTTGTGTTAAACTTCCAGATGTTAGTCGAATTTCACTAAGCAAACCTTTAAACCTTTAGTAATTGTTGTGTTTGCGTGTGTCATTAGTGCTTATGTACAATTATTATGTTTTATTAGTTTAGCTTGGAGAGGCTTTTGTGGACACATGAAGTCGTTTTTGGATACTATGAAAATATACTTTTGTAATGTTGTAACTTTTGATTGCTTTTTCGTATCAACACGCGATTCTTCTCAGATACAGTTGACATGATCGGGAACAAAAGCAGTTTTTCGGATCCACTTTATTTACGCCCCGAGATATATAATGTCAAATAAGAAAAATACAACAACAAGTACATTTTTTGTGATTTTTCAGCAGATCATAATTGATCATAATCCATATAATTATTACTCACTTGAGGTGTAGCTAACTACTTTTTTAAACGATTAGCTTAACTGTAGTTTAACTAAATGTTATGAGTATTGGGAAGCAACCGTTTCAAAGTAGTTTCCCAAACGCTGATTTATATTTGGGAAAATTCAGGAAATGCTGGTAGTATCAATCAGTTTGGACACGCCTTGTAATAAAGAACACATTGTAATTGAAACACCAAATTAATAACCCATGGATTTTGGTTTTGGTGCTGAACTTTACAGCATAATGGGCTTGAAGAAGACATGAAGGGACTGATACATTTCTAAGAAAATGCATAGAACATTTGAGAAAAAAAACGATGATATTTACTTAAAAAAAAGGTCAATTTTAAGAATGGTGACATGCAAATTGGCTGATAATCAAATTTTAAGCCTTATTTTAAAGGTTTGTTTGCAAATCTCTCTGCATCATCTCTGTTTGTCAGTCATGTGCGGCACGCCGCCTGCAGTGGACAGCGCCTATCTAGTGGGTCGCAAAAGGTCGCACTATGACATCCACGCAGTGGTGCGATACCAGTGTGACGACGGGTTTTTCCAGCGTCACATACCGACCGTCCGCTGCCGACCCAACGGAACCTGGGAGCGACCCAAGATCATCTGTGCTAAGTGTGAGTCTCAAACTGTTCATTCAGCTGCTTTCTAGGGATTTCTATGATTGATCATGGTTTGATTAAGTCATTTATAGATTAAATAGAAAATCACAAGTTTCTCTTGAGAGCAAATTGAGACCTTGAAAAGACAACCATCAATGCATGTTATTGTTTCAGTTTCTAATAAACAACTGTTTGTTCCTAACCAAAACATTTTCTCGTCCCAGCACGAAGATCTCACCGTTACCGTCGGCAACACCATAGATCCCGCCGCGATCATCGAAGACACCGCCGCCATGGGCACAGGGGGCGTGATTAAGAGTTAAAAGCGGAGGTCGTGCCCTCTTGAACCCCCCTTGATACCAGTTTCTTTGTTTTCCAGTCCGAAAGTCCCGAGGAAAACAAAAACAGACCCTGAAGGACAAAACAGTCACTCGCATCACCTTCTCTCCATACAGATGTTTTCTTTTCCTTCGAAACTGTTTTACTCTTTTACTTTTAACTGCTGTTTATTCAAGTTTATTTAGGATTCAATAACCCGGCTCGATCATGCTTTAAGAGGACTTTCTGAACTAACAAACTCTACAGTCCTTAGTTTGACCTTCAGACATGTAGACCGAGTTTATACAGTCAGTCTAGATTGTCTGATTGCCTCATTCATTGCTGTTAATCTTTTATAGGATAGTTGTATTCATTTAAGCCTTAGCCGAGAATGTAGGTAATGCAATGTATTTGTTTGGCCTTAGATGTTTTGGGTTATGTAATGCTTCAAAGATATGTATTGAATGTGGTCCAGATTCCCTTAAATGAAAGAACTAATGCCCTTCGTGTTCTTGCCAGCTTCTATCACAAAACTGGATGGAAATTTGTGTATTTATTAAGGTTATGAATCGTGGTCCTTTTGTCCACTCGGGTACCTGACAGATAAAACACATCTTTTAATTGTTAGTCTGTTTAAACATGCAAACGTCTTTGGCTGTTGCGGACTGAGAGTCATCATGCTGACGCAAATCTGACGAATTTTTGCGCATGACCGCATCCTAAAGTATGACCTCCTTGCCTCCCCTTTGTTTTTTTTGCATCTAGCGTCATGAGCATTGTTTTTAAGATGGTGTGTCATGTTTCAAATCGTTAAACTGCACTCAGATTGTGAGGGCTTGGGTATCTCAGCGAGTATTGACGCTGACTACCACCCCTGGCGTTCGCAAGTTCGAATCCAGGACGTGCTGAGTGACTCCAGCCAGGTCTCCTAAGCAACCAAATTGGCCCGGTTGCTAAGGAGGGTAGAGTCACATGGGGTAACTTCCTCGTGGTCGCTATAATGTGGTTCTCGCACTCGGTGGAACGTGGATGCCGTGGAGAATAGCGTGAAGCCTCCACACATGCTACGTCTCCACGGCAACACGCTCAACAAGTCACGTAATGAGATGCGTGGATTGACGGTCTCAGACGCGGAGGCAACTGAGATTCGTCCTCCGCCACCACGAGGACTTAGAGTGCATTGGGAATTGGCCATTACAAATTGGGGAGAAAAATGGGAGAAAATAAAGAAGAATTGCACCCAGATTGAAAATTGCCATGTTGACGCAAATCCGGCGAATTAAGGTCACAATCTACAGTAAATGAGATCTTAACCAATCATGATATTAAAAAGGTGGCCCTTTTTGGCACATTTCTGTATAGTTGCTGGATTTCAATCAGTGTGTTGATGTCAAGTCACAAAATTGTTTTTATGATCAATCATTGCTGTCATTTTCGATTACTTAAAGGGACAGTTCACCCAAAAATGACAATTCTCATTATTCACTTCCCCTGATGCCATTCCACGTGTGTCTTTCTTCAGCAGAACACAAATGAAGATTTTTAGGAGAAGTTTGGGATTTTATGCTGCCTAAATGTGACTTTTGGACCGTCAGAGTGCTGGCACCCGTGTATAAGGACATGACAGAGCCCAAACTTCTCCTAAAAATCTTCATTTGTGTTCTGCTGAAGACACACAGTCATACACATCTGGGATGGCATCAGGGTGTGTCAATAATGAGAGAATTTACATTTTTGGGTGAACTGTCCCTTTAAGTACTCATGTTCAAACCTAATGCATTGTAAACCCCAATGTTGTCATTACTGCAAAAAAATAATCAAGGTGTCTCAATTAAACATTACTTAAATTTCCAAGTTGTTGTGGCAAAGTGTTTCTCTGTCCTCTTCGGCATATCAAAGCAACCTTTAGCGAACCCCGTCAGCTTATCGTGGCTCCCTTCATCAAATCGTGGCCAATTTTGGCATATCGTGGCCTAGTTTCACGGCCAGCCCACCGGGAAAAGTCCTGGTTCTCCCAATGGACAGTCCACCTCTGAACACTATCTCAGTTCTCAATCAATTGAGTAAAGACAACTTATTAGGGGTTTCAGTGTAGTATTTCTACACCATTTCTACACTATGTGTTCTCTGTACCACATGACATTTACATTCTGTTGCGTGTGTTTGCTAAAGGTTTAGTATGTATTGCACATCTTTAACTATTGTTAAACGTTACACTAGTAAAGTTGCAAGACTTCTTATATTCTGTTTAACTCTGTAAATTGGTTGTACTTTTACCATCCATCAACTCTAGAATAACTCATTGGACTAGTGCTTGGATTCAAGCTTCTACCTTGTCTGATTTGAGCTAAATGTGTGTGGGATCAGTGTCTTCTCGCACAAATTATTCCTGTAACATTCTACACATCAGATAGTGTTACTGAGAAGTGCTTGACATGTTTATCTGTTGGTTTACTCATCTCTGTTACACCAGTGCATTTCCACATGAATCATAATCGTTTACTCATGTCTGATTGATTCAGAAGGTTAAGAGTGTTTATGTGTTTGTTTCCTGAGCATATGTCTCCGTTATTATGCTTGTGCTTTCTGAAAACATTAACTGGGTGAATTTCGATGCTCATGCTGTTTTTGGCTCTGAGGAATTTCAGCATTCATTAGCAAACCCCGTTGAGGTGTGAATCTGAAGTGTTTGTAGGATTTTGAGATGGTTTCTTTTAACATGCTTGAAGTGAATAAATGTGTATCACAAGCCCTTTTGAAATGTAAACGTGCTGTAAGAACTTAAACCCGCTGAGACATTGCATTAGCCACGCCCCCTCTTTCCAAAACCCGCACTCCAAAGATGCCCAATGAGCTTTATTGAGACCGACATCATGTAGAATCGGTTTTCAAAAACAACAGCAGGAAAACAGCGCCCTCAGCTGGCAACTGTTATGAACAACATGGCATAAAAATGGCATTAAGCCTCAATAATTCAACGCAACTACAATACTATGAGAACGCTCAATATGATTGATAGACAGAAAGCGTCATTTTGTTTGCTGAGTCTAGAGCGGTCACAGAGACCCGTGACATATCTCACAACACTTATATCAATGACATCTTTAAGGGAGGAACATTTCTTGCATACTTTTCCATGAAAGTAGGTTAAAAGCTGCTTATAGCACCTTTAACCACATCCAGGATATGAATTATAGATATCTACAGTCAGGGCTGGACTGGTAATCTGGAATACCGGGCATTTTCCCAGTGGGCCGATGCACTTGGGGGCCGATCAGGGGAGGACTGGCCATTGGGAGAACCAAGGGGTCCGTTGGGTCGGCTGCGAAACGGCCGAATGGGACGAGCTAAGCTAAAATGAGCCACCACGTTATGCAGAATGGGCCGCAAAATGGTGCCGCGACATGCAGAAAAGGACAGCGAACCCCCCCTCACCCCCACAACAACTCATGTCTTAAGTCAACCCACCACCCCCCCACCCCACCCCCAACCGTACAGAAAATGTCTATTATTCCCCACAAACTTTGCTTTTGTGACCAGGACAGTGATATTTTGAAATGTACCTATTTCCAATGAGATAACGGGTGAATTTGTGTCTTTTCGTTCACATAAAGTAAGAAAAACTCCCATCATGTTCTCGTTATCATGGATGGATTAGCGACCGGCCAATGGGGCCAGTGCCCAGGGGCCCTTGACTGCCCGGGATGCGTGATCTAGTTTGGTGATCCCTCCCGCTTGAAAACCCTTTTGGGCATGAACAAGACCCTCCCACATCCCCAAACCCCGCTCAACAACTTTTGGGTGGAGGGGGGGCCCTTGGAGATTATTGGCCCCAGGACCTTTGTAGGTCATAATCCATCCCTGCACGCTATACTGTCCTTGGTAGCGGCGTTCAAAGTCCAGTATATCCCGATGGAAGCGCTCACCTTGCACCTGCGAGTACGCTCCATGTTCTCCTTGAATTAATCAAGATGAGCATCAAGGATATGGACTTTGAGGGACGTCCTACAGCCCATTGTGCCGTAGTTCTTCACCAGAATCTCAACCAGCTCCACATAGTTTTCAGCCTTGTGATTGCTCAGGAAACCCCGAACCACTGCGACGAATCTGTCCCAAGCCGCTTTCTCCTTACTAGTGAGCTTCTTGGGGATATCACTGCACTCCAGGATATTCTGTACCTGTGGTCCGACGAAGACACCAGCTTTGACCTTTGACCCCAGACAGCTTAGGGAAGAAGTCTTGAAGGTACTTGAAGGCTGCCGACTCCTTATCTAGAGCTCTGACAAATTGTTTCATAAGGCCCAATTTGATGTGTAGTGGTGGCATCGGCACCTTCACGTTAAGCTGCGTTCACACTGCCAGCTACTTAGTATGTCGTCAGTGGCTGGCGTTTAGGTCGCTGGTGGTGTGTATGGAGAGTCTATACAGCACTGTTTCTTTACAATTAATATTATTATTAAAATATTAGGATCACATGAGCTCTACCATCTGCTCTCATATTGGCTGTCGCTCCCGAAAGTCACTCTTCATTTGCATAAAGTAAAAAATTCTCAATTTTGTCACGTCGCTGGACACGCCCACATCCGGTCGCCAACGCTCTCTTCGCGTTGTATGTGAACGCACCATTAGATGAAGGCAAATAATCCATAAAATAATCGAATTGATCAACTCGATTTTATTTTCCGAAAACTGACTTTCAGCTTTGTGTATTTGAATTGCAGTGACGTTTGATGTTCTTTTGTTTTATTCATTAATGTATTTACCCCCATTGGTCCCTCATCGTTCAGCGTTTACCTCCTTTTACGACAATTTCACACAACACAACTGTGTTCACAACATCATATAAAATCAGACAATTTAATAAACGAGGAAACTTGTGTTTGACGCAAAAGATCTTTGATTTTTTTAAAGTGAATCGCTTAGAAAACGATAAACACTTTCTGAGGTAAAAGTTGATTTCATTTAATCTTTGATGTTATTAAGGCTTTAATGTGTTTTGTTCTTTATTAAACTCCAAATAAAACTGATTGAATCAGATATGCTTTTTAATTTTTTAGTTTTTAATTAAACTCCTTGATCTGTGTATGTAAAGTTACTCTCCACCCATCAGTATTTTAGGCTACTCTTAAAGGGACAGTACACCCAGAAAATTCTGTCATCAATTACTCACCCTCATATTGTTCCAACCCATACGACTTTCTTAACAAACTCTATTGACCCACCAGAGTTTAAGTAGAACACAAACGGAGACATTTTGAAAATTGTTGACGCTGCTCTTTTTTCCATACAATGAAAGTGAGGCGAACATTCTGCCCAACATCTCATTTTGTGTTCCTCAGAAGAACATGAGGGTGAGTAAATGATGACATCCTAACATGTAAATCACTGTTAACATCTGATAAGAGTTATTAAGGAGTTTATAAATGGTTCATTTATTCTGTTAATTCTCTTCAAGCCCTTCATGTGGTTTCAAAGACTAATATAAACTCAACACTTCTTTAAACTAACAAGTCCCCTTACAGTTACCCAATAGCTGCTGGCCGGTGCACTCATAGTTTGATCAAAGCATATTTTGCAAACGTAATCGTTAAACATGCTCTTTGAAATCCTAACGAGCCGATCTGAGAGAGAGAGATTTGTTTGAGTCGGATTTCAAATGTTCCCACTGCTGTAAAATCTCCTACAGCATTAAAGACACACTCGTGACAAGCTCAAGACTCATTTAAGATGATCAAAATTCATTTTGTAGCACATTAACATAATTAGACCTCAGGAATGTCAGCCGTTTAGTGACTGCAGAAACATCTGAAACTGTAGATATTAATTGATGGTGTACACATGCATTGATACAGCATCGTTTATTCAGTGCACACATTTTATTAATTCAATATTGATTGTAATTATTTGCTAACACACAATGTAAACATTCCAAA
Organism: Moxostoma hubbsi; assembly: GCA_032164185.1. Lineage (NCBI taxonomy): Eukaryota > Metazoa > Chordata > Actinopteri > Cypriniformes > Catostomidae > Moxostoma > Moxostoma hubbsi. Next base: position 49,096,562 of record JAVLUX010000009.1, on the reverse strand, counting down.
TTCCGTTTGTCATTCTATTTCCTGGTGTAACAGCCCCAGTGTTACATATGTGTCACTTTCTATGAATTATTATTCATTGCTCTAAAATCATCAAAGCAAATCCTTTCAGATTTATTTTGTATTAATTATGAATCGTACACAAATAATGTTATCAAATGAAAAATTTAATCATGACAATTTTGCAGATTACTTTTTATGAATTATTATGAATCATTTTAAAATATTAATATCAAATAAAAATGTTTTATCATGATTATATTTAATATTTTTAATTAATTATTAATAAAATCAAATTTCAAATGTAGTTTTTTATGAATTAATATGAATCGTACTAAAATAATTGAATCAGATGAAAACTTTTATTGTGACCAAATTTCATATTTATTTATTTGAATTATTATGAATTGTTTCAAAATAATCAATTAAAATTGACTTTCAAAATCAGATTTGTTTTTATGAATTATTATGCATCATAATAAAATATTAACATCAAATTTCAGATTTATTTATTTTTATTTATTATGAATTGTAGTAAAATAAACAAATCAGATTGAACTGAATTGTGACCAAATTTCAGATTTATTTATTGTGCATTATTATGAATCATAATAAAACATTAAAATAAAATACATATTTTAAGTGTGACTAAATATCAGATGTTTTTTTTTATAAATTATTATGGATCATACTAAAATATTAAAATCAAATTGCAGATTTATTTGACCAAATTTCAATTTTTTTAATGTATTATTATCAATTGTAATAAAATAATTACATTAAATTAAATTGAATCGTGACCAAATTTCAGATAAAATTTGTTATAAATGATTAAGAATCATGCTAAAATAATTTAATCAAAATAAAAATGTAATAGAGGCCAAATTTATGATTTTTTAATAAATTGTACTAAAATAATCTAAAATCGTGAACAATGTTTTTATGAATTATTATGAATCATAATAAAATTATCAAATCAAATTTAATTGAATTGTGACCAAATGTAAGATTTATTTTTATGTATTAATATTATGAATCTTAGTAAAATAATCAAATCAAGTGAAAAATAAAATTGTGACCAAATTTATGATTTATTGTTTTATGAATTATGAATCGTACTAAAATATTAAAATCAAAAGAAAAATCAATCCTGACCAAATTTCTGATTTGTTTTTATGTATTATTATAAATTGTATTAAAATAATAAAATAAAATAAAATAAATTGAATCGTGACCAAATTTCAGATTCATTTTTATGAATTATTATGAATCGTACTAAAATATTAAAATCAAATCAAGTTTAATCGAGATCAAATTTCAGATGTTTTTTATGTATTATTATGAATATATTAAAATATTAAAATCAAATGAACAATTTAATCGAGATCAAATTTCAGATTTGTTTTTATGAATTATTATGAATCATAATGAAATTTTAAAATAAAATGAAAACTGTAATTCTGAAAAATATTCCGATTAGTTTTTTATTAATTATTATCAATTATACTTAAATAATAAAATCTAATTGAATCATGAACAAATTTCAGATTTGTTTTTAAAGTATTATTATGAATCGTACTAAAATAATCAAATCAAAAGAAAAACGTAATCGTGACCAAATTTATGATTTTTCAATAAATTGTGCTAAAATAATCGAATCAAATAAAATTGATAAAAAGTGACAAAATTTCAGTTTTTTTATGAATTACTATGAATCATACAAAAATATTCAAATCAAATGAAAGATCAAATAATTTTTATAAAGAATTATTCAGAATTTTACTCAAATAATCAAATTAAATCAAATAGAATCGTGACCAAATTTTAGATTAATTTGTTATAAATTATTAGGGATCATACTAAAATAATTGAATGAAATAAATAATTAAAAAGTGTACAAATGTAACAATATTACTGGCCGAAGAATTGTTTATTCTGATAAATATCTATAAATAATGCACAGTAACTTATTCAAAATCAGCGTCTTTTATCATATTGCTGTTACTGTTGCTTGATGAATCCAGTTAAAGACGTTACTTTTGCTCAGAGATTCTGTGTTTCAGTAACGCAGCGAGACATACTGACATGTCTGATGGTAACTGGGTGAAAGATCACCAGGGCAACTGTAGTGACACTGATGTCATCACCTCTACAGAGCCAAAGGTCAGAGATTATATTGGACAAGACAAAGATCATGTCTTTAAATGAATAGCTTTAGTTTCTCAGTGCTACAATGAACCTGTGCCCCAGTGTTTAGAATCAGAGCGTGTGAACAGATTAAAGCACAATCTCTTGAGTATGGTCATTTTAACACCATGAAACTAAACACACATCATGCAGACACTCCCAACCCTGAGTGCAAACAGCCTTTAGTGTCTCACAGAGTAATGTAATCACTTGGCAAACAAACTGTGGCTGTAGACACGTGTCAGAGTCCATATTTCTTAAGATTTCACCAAATGACTAATGCGCTGACGAGAGATAAGCCATGCATGCAGAGTTCAGATCAGTAGTTTGAACAGTTGCACATATTCACACAAATGAACCACTTGGAAACTATAAAACAGCATGTAATGACAGAAAGAATCGCAAGTTGTCTCACTAATGAAGCATTGAAATGACTGATCGTTGTTTATGATAACCGATATGATGGCCGGTATTGTACATTTATAATGTGTCAGACATCTAAATATTATAATGTATAGTTGAATATATAAGATAGTTGTTTGGTGCTTTTGTATCCTTGCAAAGAAAAGAATAAAAAACATATATGACATAATGAGTTTCAAATATCGGCCTAATCAGACTGATAACGATAATTTAAAAAATAATAATAATCTCAGCCGATACTAATAACTATTATATATTATGAGCAATAACAAATATGAGGACTTCAAAACATTTCTAATGTACAGTAGAAAATAATTTGCTTCCAATATCGGCCTAATCAGACCGATACCGATAATTTACACACAAAGAAAATCATGAAAATAATGTTGGCCGATACTAATAATTATTTTATTATTTTATTTATTATGAATTAATTATTTCTAATATGAATTGTGTTATGGGCAATAACCGATATGATGACATCATAATATTTTAATGTACTGTAGAAACCTTTCTGCTACTAATATCTGCCTAATTAGACTAATATTTTAATTAAAAGTATTATTATTAATAATAATAATGATAATAACAATAATTTTGGCCAATACTAATAATTATTTTTATGTTATGGGAAATAACCGATATGATGACATCTGAACATATTACTGTACCATATAAATTTGTCTGCTGCTATTAGCTGCCTAATTAAATTAATGCAATAAATAATAATAATAATAATAATAATAATAATAATAATGTTGGCTGATACTAATAATTATTTTAGGTTATGAGCAATAACCGATATGATGACATCAGAACATATTAATATTTCATAGATTATTGTCTGCTTATAATATCTGCCTAATTTCACTATTAAGGTAATTAAAAATATGAATAATAATAATAATAATAATGTTGGCCGATACTAATAATTATTTTAGGTTATGAGCAATAACCGATATGATGACATCATAGTATATTAATGTACCATAGAAATGTATCTGCTTCTATTATCTGCCTAATTAGATTAATGCAATAAATAATAATAATAATAATAATAATGTTGGCCGATACTAATAATTATTTTAGGTTATGAGCAATAACCGATATGATGACATCATAGTATATTAATGTACCATAGAAATGCATCTGCTTCTATTATCTGCCTAATTATACTAATGCAATAATTACAAATATTGTTTATAATAATAATAATAATAATAATAATAATAATAATAATAATAATGTTGGCCGATATTAATAATTATTTTATGTTATGAGCAATAACTGATATGATGACATAAGAACATAATAATATACAGTAGAAATGTATCTGCTTCTTATATCTGCCTTATTAGACTAATAAGGTAATTAAAACTAATATATAAAATAATATTAATATTGGCCATTCCTAATAATTATTGAAACATCCTCATGTTATGAGGATGAACTGATGTTATGACACCAAAACTTTTTGTTGTGCAGTAGAAAATTCAGACTGGTAACATAAAAACATTTTAATGTTCAGTAGTAAATAATTTGCTTCCAGTATTGGCCAAATCAGACTGATACGATAGCTTAGTAATAATAAGAAGAATAATGATGTTGGCCAGTAGTAATAGTTTTTTTTAGGTTATCAGCAATATTGATAACATATTGAACATATGATGACACCAAATCTTTGAATGTGCAGTAGAAAATTCAGACTGATAACAATACATAAAAACATTTGAATGTACAGTAGAAAATTGTATCGGCCTTATCGGTCTGATCCCCCCAATTAAAACAAAATACACTAATATTGTCCGAAACCGATATTTCCACAGATAATTTTTTCATCCCTTCCTCTTACCAATAACTTGGGGAAGTTTCAGATGTAAACAGCATCTGTCCTTTGAAAAGCCCCCAATTGAAGCTTCAGTATCCCATTGAAGATGTTTTTATTTCAGGTTTCTTCATCACAGAGGTTCTCTTTTGCACAAAGCCTTTGAAACAGTTGAACTTTCAGACATCTATTGTTTCTTCTTGCCATTGCTGGTTTGTCCTGGAGGAATGTTCTTCATGAAGAAGGCCTGATCTGTGTAGCAGCGGACGGCGAGGAGAACAGGCACCAGTGCATACAGCACGTTCAGTGTGACGACCAGACGCCACTCTTCTTTAGGGATGCGGTAGGTGAACGGTGTGCGCGAGTGTAGAGATGCTCCAGTGTGAGTCCACTGCATCTGTAGAAACAACAGAACAAGAATTTGTGCATGAAAGGCCAAATGAAAACACTTGACGAGTTTACTTTCTTGTGTTGATCTATTTCCTATTAAAATAGGAAGTTGTGGCGGGACATATCGAAGGGCCTTTATCTTTGACAGTCAATGGCCTTTAGTTTACAGCACAACAGTGAACCACAATTTGCTAATCGGTTGCAGGTTGTATAGGGTGAGGGACATTCTCACTCTAGAGAGACTTTGATTGAACAAAAATCTGTGCAGTGCAAGATGAGTCATCAAAATTTTTGGTCGGTTTTTCGTGTAAAGAAAATACTGTAAATTGAACAAGTGTATATTTTGTAAACTTTTAGGAGTACATTAGCATACAGATGACTTCAAAGCTGATAGACTTGAACTAAATGCAACAAAACTTTAATGTTGATATCATGGGGTCTTTAAAACTACTGATGGACAATACATTGATATCGGCCAATATCAGCATTGACGCAGGACTGCACTATAATATTGGATTACTAGATTGAAGTTTCATTGTGAATACTTTTTAAACAACAGGTAAAACAGAATAGATTTTGAATATATGCCATTGTTTCAGTTATTGCCCATGATAAATATAATTATTGGCTCAACCAAAATTCCAGATTAAGTGCATCACGATTTTTCCCTGAACTAATATTTTACCAGTATAAAACTAAACATCAGAACCAATCATTCTTTGTTAAAGATGTACTAAGAAACTTACACACCAATAACTCAAAATTAAATTCCATTTGGAAGTGCCTTTATGTTTACCTGAGCTATAGCTCCTGCTAGAAACAGCGTCCAGTCCAACATCCATGTACATCCAGGTGTATACAGCCCATATATGCATGCCGTCAAGAGCGGAAATCCATAGAACAGAAAGACCATCATCTACAAGGACATAAATGGAAATAATGATAAGATGATTTGATCAATCATGTATCCATCTTAATCTGTGCATTCCAATTATAGGCTGCATCCCAATTTGCATACTATCTCTGTTATATGGTATGCCAAATTAGGGATTAGTGATTTTTGTCTAGTTTCTATAGCTAACATGTGACAAAGGATCTGTGGTATCAAGACACCATTTTATGGCATGATAGTATGATTTACTACATGCTTAAAAGTGTGTACTATCCCATTATCAGAGAATTACATACATTTAATGTGTAGTTTGAGTATGCAAATTGGAATCCAACATTTAATGCAAAACATACACAAAGTGAACTCACTGTAAATTTTGGGAAGCCAACGTTATCTTTCATGTATGGCTCGTACTGATAGTTGTAGTTAAAACAAGAATCCAGAGAACATTCAAGAATGACCTGTTGAAGATAAAGATAAAAAAAGACAATGAATAGTAAGAATAAGAAGAATGTATACATTAAGCAATACACTGTTTAAGTTTATTATTTCAATGTAATCAGTGGGAATAAATATGAAGTGTTGTGTTGACATTCAGCTGTCGGTTGATAGTCAGTTGCCACTGTGTTATTAAGAGAAGTATAAAATGTGAGATCAGTCTGAGGCTAATAAATTGCAGTGCTGATATATGTATTGTGAGTGATCAAGAGTTCAAAAGTCTGATTGCTTGGGGAAGAAGCTGTCATGAAGTCGGCTGGTGCGGGTCCTGATGCTGCGATGCCGCCTGCCTGATGGTAGCAGTGAGCCAAGCTTTTTTTACACACTACCTGGTAAATATGTCCTGGAGGGAGGGAAGCTCACCTCCGATGATGTGTCTGGCAGTTTGCACCACCCTTTGCAAGGCTTTGCGGTTGTGGGCGGTGCTATTGCCGTACCAGGCGGTGATGCAGCCAGTCAGGATGCTCTCTACAGTACTGGTGTAGAACCGTGTGAGGATGTGGTGGTTCATTCCAAACTTCCTCAGCCGTCTCAGGAAGAAGAGGCGCTGGTGATCCTTCTTCACAATGGCCTCAATGTGGACAGACCATGTGAGTTCCTCAGTGATGTGGACACCGAGGAACTTGAAACTGCTGACTCTCTCCACCGGTGCTCCATTAATGGTGATGGGGCTGTGTTCTAACATCAAATAGTATGGATGGATGGATGGATGGACGGACAGATAGATGTATGGATGGATGGATGGATGGATGTGTGGATGCATGGATAGACAGGTGCTATGGGTGAACAGACGGAAGGAAGGACAGACGGATGGCCGGAAGAAAAAGACAGGATGGATAGATGGATGGAAGGACAGATGGATAGATGGATGAATGGATGGATGGATAAATGGATGAAATGATGATGGATAAATGTGTGTGTGGATGGATGGATGGATGGATGGATTGATGGATGAATGGATTGACGGACAGATGGACAGATGGATGGACAGGTAGATAGATGGATGAATAGATGGATGGATAGATGGATGACTGGATGGATGGAAGGATGGATGGATGGATGGCTGGATGGATGGATGGATGGATGGATGGATGGATGGATGAATGGAAGGATGAATGGTGGGTGGATAAATGGAAGGACAGCTGGATGGATGAATGGATGGATGGATTGTTGGATGGACAGATGAATGGTGGGTGGATAAATGGAAGAATGAATGGGTGGATGGATGGATGGATTGATGGATGGACAGATGAATGGTGGGTGGATAAATGGAAGGACAGCTGGATGGATGAATGGATGGATGGATAGATGGATGTGTGGGTGGATGGAAGGATGGATGGATAGATAAATAAATGGATGGACAGGTGGATGGGCAGATGAATAGACGAATGGATAGATGGAAGGCTGGATGGATGGAATGATGGATGGACAGATGAATGGATGGCTAAAATGGATTAATGGAAGGACAGGTGGATGGATGGATGGATGGATAGATGGACGAATGGATGGAAAGATGAATGGAGAGATACTTACAAACCCTCTGAACACAGTGAAGATCATAGTTGCCGAGAGACTCAGTATGAAAAGAAGGTCTATGGGTCGAGACAGCACTCCTTTCTTCTGCTGTGCCTCCACCTACAAACAACACAAAATCATTTTTATTTGGACTTAAAACTATAAGCTAAAGGACTATTTCCACATAAAGAGACACTGAGGCATAATGTTACCCTCTGAACAAATGAACAGTTTTACTAAACGAATGGGCTGCATTGGAAACATGATTTAGAAAGTGTTAGTTAAAGTTTGAACCCAATCAACCTAAATGTCTGTTTTGCCTTAATCATTGGTTCTGATCAGTGGGTTTTAAGAACAAAATGAATACTGAGCAGTCTCAGAGCTGAGCTTGATGTGATTAGAAATTCAATTTACATTTGAGAAAGTCATCTAGAATCTCACCTTGTCAGCAGGAATGATTGGCAGCTCTCTCGGCCTATTGAAAAGCTTGGCTGCCGCCCATACTGGTAAAACCAAGAAGGGGACATTTCTCCAGAAAGCAGGCTGGATGTTTTTCCCATATTTACCTAAAACACCGCAACAATAATATCCATATATAAAAAATAAATGTGTTTATCATAAAATAATGTCAAAAAGTTCTCTTTTTGAATTTGGAGTGAAACATGACCCGGACGTGTTCTTTACAGGCTTTGTGAGGATTGTCAATAACAATATATTGTTTGTATTAACGATAAGCAAGCAATTTTAACAGAGATAATGTTAATTGGTTAAAATTATGAGAGCGAGTTTGCAGAAGTGGACGTTGAGTTTCTTACCAACAATGATGCCTGGGATGAACACGATCTGATTGGCTATCATAGATCCCGCCCACACCAGAGCCAAACTGCGGAACGGCTTCCTGTTTGCAGTCAAAAGATCAAACATACTGGAATTGATTATTTTCATGAAGAACATGCATTCTTCCGCCAATTCGGACGGGACGGACATACAGTGCATTCAGAAAGTATTCAGACCCCTTCTTTTTTCACATTTTGTTATGTTGCAGCCTTCTGCTAAATTGCTTTAAATAATGTTATTTGTTCACATCAATCTACACTTCCTACCCCAGAATGACAAAGCAAAAAAATGATTTTTGATAACTGCTAATTTATTCCAAATTTAAAAAACAAAATATCATATTGTATCAGAAGTATTCAGACCCTTTGCTATGACACTTCTCTGGATCATCTTTAAGATGTTTCTACACTTTTGGCACTTTTCCACTGAACGTTACGGATTGACTTGACTCGACTATACTCGCTTTACTTTTCTGAGCTTGCTTTTCCACTGCAGTTTAGTACCGCCACAATGTGGGTGTGATTATAGGCTGACCGTCATAGTTGCGTCGCCCAATCCACCTCTTGTTGGATCCTCTCCACGGCTACTAACGAGAGGAATGTCTGCACCTCATTTATTAACCACGGCGTGGTTTTGCGCAGAGTCATTTCTTTTTACAATTCGAAAGTCACGTGAACAAATGATACTGCTATCGTTGTTGCTAACTTTAAAACTAGCGTATTGATATCCTGTGTCGAAAATCCAGTGACGCTGGTAGTGATGATTCTCTCTCACCAAGGTGGTACTAAAAAAAGTACCAGGTACCAGGTACTATCAACTGTGGAAAACCCCCAAAGAGCGAGCAGACTTGAGTCGAGTCGAGCCGTACCATGCAATGGAAAAGCCCCATTTGATTTGAGTCCTCCACACAAATTCAGTTGATTGGACATGATTTGGAAAGGCACACACCAGTTTATATAAGATCTCACAGCTGAAAATGCATATCAGAGCAAAAACCAAGACATAAGGTCAAAGGAACTGCCTGCAGAGCTCAGAGACAGGATTGCGTTGAGGCACAGATCTGGGGAAGGCTACAAAAAACATTTTGCTGCATTGAAGGTTCCCAAGAGCACAGTGTCCTCCATAATTCATAAATGGAAGAAGTTTGGAACAACCAGGACCTTGAGCGGGCCGCCCGGCCTAACTGAGCAATCGTGGGAGAAGGGCGTTGGTAAGAGAGGTGACCAAGAACCCGATGGTCACTCTGGTTGAGCTCCAGAGATCATGTGTGGAGATGGGAGAAACTTGCAGAAGGGCAACCATCACTGCAACACTCCACCAATCTGGGCTTTATGGCAGAGTGGCCAGACAGAAGACTCTCCTCAGTGCAAGACACATAAAAAAGCACTTAAAGGTCACTCAGACTGAGAGAAACAAGATCTGATGAAATGAAGATTGAATTGTTTGGTCTCAGTTCCAAGCGTCATGTCTGGAGGAAAACAGGCACCGCTCATTACCTGCGCAATACCATCCCAACAGTGAAGCGTGGTGGTGGCAGCATCATGCTGTAGGGGTGTTTTCAGTGGCAGGGACTGGGGACTGGTCAGGTATGAAGGAAAGCTGATCACCGCAAAATACAGAGATATCCTTCATGAAAACCTGGTCCAGAGTGCTCAGGACATCAGACTGGGGGTAATTGTTCCAACAGGACTGAGCAATTGTTCCAACAGGACAATTACCCAAAGCACACACTCAAGACACCGGAAGAGTGTCTTAGACACAACTCTGTGAATGTCCTTGATTGGCCCAGCCAGAGCCCGAACTTGAACCTAATCAAACATCTCTGGAGAAACCTGAAAATGGATCCCCACCGACGGTCCCCATCCAACCTGACTGAACTTGAGAGGATCTGCAGAGAAGAATGGCCCAAATCCAGGTGTGCAAAGTTTTTTCTTTCTAATAAATGTGCAAAGTTATCAAAAATCTGTTTTTTTTTTTTTGTCATTATGGGGTATGGAGTGTAGATTGATGTGAAAACAAAAGCATTTTAATGTAAGGCTGCAACATAACAAAATGTGAAAAAAATTAAGGGGTCATAATGCCTTCTGAATGCAAGAAATAGCATATATATATATATATGTCTTAAAGAAATAGTTTTCATTTTCAAGAAATCATTTGTCCATTTATTGAAAGTGGATGGTGACCACTGGCTGTCAGAACATTCCTTTAAAGTCTAAAATGTTTACATTGATGTGTTGTTGTTGAGCTGTGTTTTGGCCATTTGAGGGCATACAGTGTGTTTATCTAGATAGGAAGATTATTTTTACCCTGCGGCGATCCGATGGACCATGATAAGAAGCAGACCATAGTGAACGACTCCATCCCAGTAGCTCATCATGATGCAGTGGGCGGTACTCAAGTAAGGCTCCCCCTTTAAGAGACACAAGGTCAATCATTAAGTGCATTTGTGTGCATTAAATCTGTGTGAGTATGTGTGCATGTACTGACCTTGCTGATGTAAAAGTCCATAAAGCCTTTGATGAACCCGTCCTGCTGTAAAGCATTCGTCATGGCAACAACAGAGATGAAAGCAAACACAGCGAACACTGAAACACACACATGGAGAACGTCACCACATTTAGCTCGACATTTGTCTTATCTCTCTCGCTCTTGCCTCAATCCTTTTTTATTCTGTCTGGCTTTCACTTTCTTTACCTCGCCAGCTATTGATTTCTCTCCCAAATAGCAGAAGAGCTCAGGAGACTCGATGGAGATCATCGTTGTGATTTAAGTATTAACTTTGTCTCAGATGTTTCTCTTTATGTTCTTAAGGCATTTTGAAGTTAAAAATTACCAAGATGTCGCTCTTTCAAAGCTCATTTGACTTAATGGAGTTCTCAATTATGAATATCAACTTTATCACCTATGTTTCTCCTAATATTTCTTTGGAGACAAAATTGAGTCATTTGTCGACATATATATATATATATAATATAGATGGCATAGCTCACATAACTTCTCACTACTGTCTGTGGTCTTCCTGATTGGGTGTCAAAACATTAGGCATTAGTAATTTATTGTCGTTATGTTGCTTGCCATCTACTTCTGTCAGTATTATTGGACTTACCATAGAAGAGTGGATCAGTACATTTCATACTCTTCATACTGAGGTTTGCCAGGAGATATACAGTTGTAAGAACCGTTATGCCAATTGCCAATATAACCTGTGGACTGAATGAATAAATGTGTCATTAAAGTCAGCAGATCATTTAGTCAACGTCATTACATTTATATCTAAGGAAAGGCAGTTGTCCAGACATGACAAGCATATTATTGAAGGCACAAATTCCCTTTTATAAGATGGTAAATGGTCTGCACATATATAGCACCTTTTTTAAACTTAGCGGTTACCAAAGTGCTTTATACTGTGTCTCATTCACCCATTCACATACACACTCACACATCAATGATGGCAGAGCTGCCATGCAAGGTGCTAGACTGCCATTGGGAGCAACTTGGGGTTCAGTGTCTTGCCCAAGGACACTACGGCATGTGGGCCGGGAATCGAACAGACAACCCTGCAATTAGTGGACAACCCGCTCAACCACCTGAGTCACAGCTGCCCAGATCTATATACCACAGCTCAGGTTGTAGAGCGGGTTGTCCACTAATTGCAGGGCTGGCGGTTCGAATCCCGACTCGACTCCACATGCCAAAGTGTCCTTGAGCAAGACACTGAACCCCAAGTTGCTCCCAATGGCAGTCTAGCACCTTGCATGGCAGCTCTGCTGTCATTGGTGTGTAAATGTGTGAATGAGTCACAGTGTAAAGGGGTTGGGTTTAGGGGTCATGTTGAGTTGGGTTCAGGGGTTGTGTTGGGTTTAGGGGTTGTGTTGGGTTTAGGGGATGTGTTGGGTTTAGGGGATGTGTTGGGTTTAGGGGTCATGTTGAGTTAGGTTTAGGGGATGTGTTGGGTTTAAGGGTCATGTTGAGTTAGGTTTAGGGGATGTGTTGGGTTTAGGGGTTGTGTTGGGTTTAGGGGTTGTGTTGGGTTTAGGGGATGTGTTGGGTTTAGAGGTTGTGTTGGTTTTAGGGGTTGTGTTGGGTTTAGGGGTTTTGTTGGGTTTATGGGATGTGTTAGGTTTAGGGGGTGTGTTGGGTTTAGTGGGTGTGTTGGGTTTAGGGGATGTGTTGGGTTTAGTGGGTGTGTTGGGTTTAGGGGATGTGTTGGGTTTAGGGGATGTGTTGGGTTTAGGGTTGTGTTGGGTTTAGGGGATATGTTGGGTTTAGGGGTTGTGTTGGGTTTAGGGGATGTGTTGGGTTTAGGGGTTGTGTTGGGTTTAGGGGTTGTGTTGGGTTTAGGGGTTGTGTTGGGTTTAGGGGATGTGTTGGGTTTAGAGGTTGTGTTGGTTTTAGGGGTTGTGTTGGGTTTAGGGGTTTTGTTGGGTTTATGGGATGTGTTAGGTTTAGGGGGTGTGTTGGGTTTAGTGGGTGTGTTGGGTTTAGGGGATGTGTTGGGTTTAGTGGGTGTGTTGGGTTTAGGGGATGTGTTGGGTTTAGGGGATGTGTTGGGTTTAGGGTTGTGTTGGGTTTAGGGGATATGTTGGGTTTAGGGGTTGTGTTGGGTTTAGGGGATGTGTTGGGTTTAGGGGATGTGTTGGGTTTAGGGGATGTGTTGGGTTTAGGGGTTGTGTTGGGTTTAGGGGATGTGTTGGGTTTAGGGGTTGTGTTGGGTTTAGGGGTTGTGTTGGGTTTAGGGGTTGTGTTAGGTTTAGGGGTTGTGTTGGGTTTAGGGGATGTGTTGGGTTTAGGGTTGTGTTGGGTTTAGGGGATATGTTGGGTTTAGGGGTTGTGTTGGGTTTAGGGTGTGTGTTGGGTTTAGGGGTTGTGTTAGGTTTAGGGGGTGTGTTGGGTTTAGTGGGTGTGTTGGGTTTAGGGGATGTGTTGGGTTTGGGGTTGTGTTGGGTTTAGGGGTTGTGTTGGGTTTAGGGGTTGTGTTGGGTGTAGGGGTTGTGTTGGGTTTAGGGGTTGTGTTGGGTTTAGGGGTTGTGTTGGGTTTAGGGGATGTGTTGGGTTTAGGGGTTGTGTTGGGTGTAGGGGTTGTGTTGGGTGTAGGGGTTGTGTTGGGTTTAGGGGATGTGTTGGGTTTAGGGGTTGTGTTGGGTTTAGGGGTGTGTTGGGTTTAGGGGGTGTGTTGGGTTTAGGGGGTGTGTTGGGTTTTAGGGGTTGTGTTGGGTTTTAGGGGGTGTGTTGGGTTTAGGGTTGTGTTGGGTTTAGTGGGTGTGTTGGGTTTAGGGGATGTGTTGGGTTTAGGGGTTGTGTTAGGTTTAAGGGTTGTGTTAGATTTAAGGGTTGTGTTAGGTTTAGGGGTTGTGTTGGGTTTAGGGGTTGTGTTGGTTTTAGGGGTTGTGTTGTGTTTAGGGGATGTGTTGGGTTTAGGGGATGTGTTGGGTTTAGGGGTTGTGTTGGGTTTAGGGGTTGTGTTAGGTTTAGGGGATGTGTTGGGTTTAGGGGATGTGTTGGGTTTAGGGGGTTGTGTTGGGTTTAGGGGATGTGTTGGGTTTAGGGGATGTGTTGGGTTTAGGGGTTGTGTTGGTTTTAGGGGTTGTGTTGGGTTTAGGGGTTGTGTTGGTTTTAGGGGTTGTGTTGGGTTTAGGGGTTGTGTTGGGTTTAGGGGATGTGTTGGTTTTAGGGGGTGTGTTGGGTTTAGGGGGTGTGTTGGGTTTAGGGGATGTGTTGGTTTTAGGGGGTTGTGTTGGGTTTAGGGGATGTGTTGGTTTTAGGGGATGTGTTGGGTTTAGGGGTTGTGTTGGGTTTAGGGGATGTGTTGGGTTTAGGGGTTGTGTTGGGTTTAGGGGATGTGTTGGCTTTAGGGGTTGTGTTGGGTTTAGGGGGTGTGTTGGGTTTAGGGGATGTGTTGGTTTTAGGGGATGTGTTGGTTTTAGGGGATGTGTTGGTTTAGGGGTTGTGTTGGGTTTAGGGGATGTGTTGGGTTTAGGGGTTGTGTTGGCTTTAGGGGTTGTGTTGGGTTTAGGGGATGTGTTGGGTTTAGGGGATGTGTTGGGTTTAGGGGATGTGTTGGGTTTAGGGGATGTGTTGGGTTTAGTGGTCGTGTTGGGTTTAGGGGATGTGTTGGGTTTAGAGGTTGTGTTGGTTTTAGGGGTTGTGTTGGGTTTAGGGGTTGTGTTGGGTTTAGGGTGTGTGTTGGGTTTAGGGTGTGTGTTGGGTTTAGGGGTTGTGTTAGGTTTAGGGGGTGTGTTGGGTTTAGTGGGTGTGTTGGGTTTAGGGGATGTGTTGGGTTTGGGGTTGTGTTGGGTTTAGGGGTTGTGTTGGGTTTAGGGGTTGTGTTGGGTGTAGGAGTTGTGTTGGGTTTAGGGGATGTGTTGGGTTTAGGGGTTGTGTTGGGTGTAGGGGTTGTGTTGGGTGTAGGGGTTGTGTTGGGTTTAGGGGTTGTGTTGGGTTTAGGGGGTGTGTTGGGTTTTAGGGGTTGTGTTGGGTTTTAGGGGGTGTGTTGGGTTTAGAGTTGTGTTGGGTTTAGTGGGTGTGTTGGGTTTAGGGGATGTGTTGGGTTTAGGGGTTGTGTTAGGTTTAAGGGTTGTGTTAGATTTAGGGGTTGTGTTAGGTTTAGGGGTTGTGTTGGGTTTAGGGGTTGTGTTGGTTTTAGGGGTTGTGTTGTGTTTAGGGGATGTGTTGGGTTTAGGGGATGTGTTGGGTTTAGGGGTTGTGTTGGGTTTAGGGGTTGTGTTAGGTTTAGGGGATGTGTTGGGTTTAGGGGATGTGTTGGGTTTAGGGGGTTGTGTTGGGTTTAGGGGATGTGTTGGGTTTAGGGGATGTGTTGGGTTTAGGGGTTGTGTTGGTTTTAGGGGTTGTGTTGGGTTTAGGGGTTGTGTTGGTTTTAGGGGTTGTGTTGGGTTTAGGGGTTGTGTTGGGTTTAGGGGATGTGTTGGTTTTAGGGGGTGTGTTGGGTTTAGGGGGTGTGTTGGGTTTAGGGGATGTGTTGGTTTTAGGGGGTTGTGTTGGGTTTAGGGGATGTGTTGGTTTTAGGGGTTGTGTTGGGTTTAGGGGATGTGTTGGTTTTAGGGGATGTGTTGGGTTTAGGGGTTGTGTTGGTTTTAGGGGTTGTGTTGTGTTTAGTGGTTGTGTTGGGTTTAGGGGACGTGTTGGGTTTAGGGGGCGTGTTGGGTTTAGGGGGCGTGTTGGGTTTAGGGGACGTGTTGGGTTTAGGGGATGTGTTGGGTTTAGGGGACGTGTTGGGTTTAGGGGGCGTGTTGGGTTTAGGGGATGTGTTGGGTTTAGGGGACGTGTTGGGTTTAGGGGTTGTGTTGGTTTTAGGGGTTGTGTTGGGTTTAGTGGGTGTGTTGGGTTTAGGGGACGTGTTGGGTTTAGGGGATGTGTTGGGTTTAGGGGTTGTGTTGGGTTTAGAGGTGTGTTGGGTTTAGGGGTTGTGTTAGGTTTAGGTTGTGTTGGGTTTGGGGGTTGTGTTGGGTTTAGTGGTTGTGTTGGGTTTAGGGGATGTGTTGGTTTAGGGGTTGTATTAGGTTTAGGGGTTGTGTTAGGTTTAGGGGTTGTGTTGGGTTTAGGGGTTGTGTTGGGTTTAGGGGTTGTGTTAGGTTTAGGGGTTGTGTTAGGTTTAGGGGTTGTGTTGGGTTTAGGGGATGTGTTGGGTTTAGGGGATGTGTTGGGTTTAGGGGTGTGTTGGGTTTAGGGGTTGTGTTACGTTTAGAGGATAAAAAGTATCTAAATTATTATTATGTCTATGGAAAGTCCTCATAATGATAGGTAGACCAACATGTGTGTGTGTGTGTGTGTGTGTGTGTGTGTGTGTGTGTGTGTGTGTGTGTGTGTGTGTAGGACGCCCTAGACACCTAAAAATAAATGTTCACCTACTAAATGTTTTTTTCACAGTGCGGTTCAGGGCTTCAGTTGTATTGCAATAGTTTTGATTAAATAGAGTGAAATAAAATCTAAATACCGTGATCCCCCTCCCCCATTAAAATCAACATAGATTTAAAACAGTACAACAAATTGTTCCATTGTGAATATTTTGCCATTTCAATATATACATATATATATATATACATATATATATATATATATATATATATATATATATATAACTGCAAAAATACAGTTTCTTCTAATCATATTTTGTTATTAAACGGATAAGCAAGCAGGATAGCTAAGATCACAGAATGACTTTGTTGAAAATAGTAGTTGGTTGTCCTCTTATTTAAAGCAGTTTAACAAAAGTCTCCAAACTGTCTAAATTTCAGATCTTGTATGCTAGAATAAATTTCATATCTACATTCTTTAATATCATTAATAACATGTATAACATGCATTATGATAAAGCAATGATATGAGAGCCATACTTACTCTTGTAACCAGGACACATGGTTCATTGTGTAGAGAACAAACGGTGCAGTCAGAGACAGAATTAAAACACTGATCTCTGGAGGAAAATTCATTTTTCTCAAATAAGCATCTGAAAAGTGTGTTAGATCAATAGAGGTCTGTTGAACGACTCTCACAAAAATATACAAGCAATATAGCCTATTAAAATTATTAACAGTATGCTAGAAAACTCCTATGCATTGTTTTCCTCAGCAGCTCCGACTGTGTCCTGTGGTGTAGTCAACACTGATGATTGAATCATCATGAAATCTGTTCAAAGCTTCCAAAGTCCACGGACTCTGAACTGTTACATCCCTGTTGAAGAGGCTAATCAATGAACGGTGCAGTCTGGTTCTGGAAGTAAAACTCTCATTCATATATCCCATAGACAAAGTTGTTCATCGATGGTATATCCATCCGTCTGCGTTATTTCAACTTCACTGTTAAAAAATCGAGTTTGATAGTGGAAGTTATGGTAAAAAACTACATTACCCATAATCCATCAGAGAAATATCTATGGAGATGGAATTGTTCCATATTAGCATACAAATGGAAAGAGTTTCACAAACATGAAGTGAATTCACAAATATATTTTTTACCTCAAACAAACACAACTCTGTCCAGCATTCATTTGTGAATCACTTCCTGTGCATTTTTTGGATCGCTACATGCATTTGTCGATTTTGAAACAAATCTAGCGTCAAGACCGTGCACACAAATCCACAAATAGGTGGACTCCACCCATCGTCTACTCAAGCCAATCAGATTACAGCCACATTACTCGGATCAATCATTGCACGTCCTATCTTCAACCAATCATGCTTCATTTTACTATCAGGGCGGGACCGGAGTCGCAGAGCTCTCATGGGCATGGACTCATACAGAGCTCTCATGGGCATGGACTCATACAGAGCTCTCATGGGCATGGACTCATACAGAGCTCTCATGGGCATGGACTCATCAGAGGACAGACACACTACGTCTTTATTAAACATGAATCATATTAGATGATCTTAGGAGCACAGACCATACATTAATACCCTTCATTACACAGTGTACAAGATCTGCTATGCCAATAAGTGTTATGGCAGACCAGTCCAATGAGGATGTTCGTGTACAACAAACTCGAGCAATATGCCATCAATCCAGCTGCAATGTTCAATCCTTGTGTTTGTGTGTGTAATACATGCACCTAAATTTAATGTCTTTTGTAGTTGCATGCATGACAACCTGTCAGACATGCTTTAAAGTGTTAAAAACAGACACTCTTTAAAACCTTTTTACCTCAAAATGCCTTGATAGAACTACATGTTGATACTGCGTCAAATACAATGTTATATGCTCGCACAGGTTATTATATGTCTTAAGAATTCAGTGTATGTAAGTAAGTAACCTTTTTCATTTACCAACTGTGATATCAGCAAAATATTGTATTTAACCCATTTGTCATAACCCATTATTTATTTTTGCATCTTATATTTCTATTATTCCATATCAAATGTTTGTTGGGAGAGAAACTATGTTTGTAAATAAGAAGGAAATTGGATAACTGAAGAGGGAGTTTGTAATGAACCCTGTTTGATATTTGTGAGCATCTCTTTGATATATGAAAAAACAAAACATCAAAATGTATCAGAGTTGATTAAGATAGATATAGCCGACGTGTCGGGTTGCTAAAGACATGAGTATGTGTATGTTTGGGATATAAGGGTTAAACTTGGCATGTTTTCAGTGTTTTTATTAGTGGTGCTTGCAAAGCAACACTATTGTAATCTCACATACTTATTAGTGGTGCTTGCAAAGCAACACTATTGTAATCTCACATACTTATTTTTCTTCTTCTTCTTCTTCTTCTTCTTCTTCCGTACAAAAATTCGGCACCTAACTCGTCCCGCACCTTTTGGCGTAGACCCATGAATGAGGTGTCAAATCGTGCGGCTCATTGAGGAGAGGTGTGCTATGACTTTTATAAGCGATCGGGGGTACGGTGTTTGCCCCAGGGGCAAAAAATTGGGCAAAAAATCCCATTGACTTAACATTGCGCCGAACTTTGACGAGTCATAGCTCAAAGCGAGGATTTCGCAGAGACATGTGATTTACCACATTTGAAGAGGCTGACAGGCTCTGTGAGAACATACCTCACAATGGGGTAAAAGTTGCACCCCTTGGGGGCAGGAGCTGCCCAAAGTTGCCCCAATGTAAGTCAATGGAATTTTTTTCAAAATTTTTTGGTCGAAAACCCACAAATGAGGCGTCAAATCGTGCGGATTATTTGGGAATGGTGTCCTATGACTTTTATAATCGATCGGGGGTACGGTGATTGCCCCAGGGGCAAAAAATTGGGCAAAAAATCCCATTGACTTAACATTGCGCCGAACTTTGACGAGTCATAGCTCAGATCGAGGATTTCACAGAGACGTGTGATTAACCACATTTGAAGAGGCTGACAGGCTCTGTGAGAACATACCTCACAATGGGGTAAAAGTTGCACCCCTGGGGGGCATGAGCTGCCCAAAGTTGCCCCAATGTTAAGTCTATGGTAGATTTTGTATTGAACATAACTCTGGATCACAGTGTCTTAGAGACAAGGGGACGGGCTCATTTTACTCAGATGACCAATCAGTCTCTCAGGATCATTGTGAAGCTATCAAGCCACGCCCTAGCAACCATTTAGAGCACCTTAGCAACAACTCCCATAGACTTCCATTGAAAGAGATCAAAGGGATATCTCCGGACTGAATTATCATAGAAACACGAGGGTGGTCTCGTTTGACTTGGGGCAGTAAAACAGCCAATCATGAATCCCCTCAACACTTCCTAGCCCCTCCCTAGCAACCATTTTCGAGCACCTTAGCAACCAAAATCCAAAGAGAGATATCTTCCATTCTGAATGTCACAGAGGCATGGGAGTTGGTTTGTATCATTCATACTGACAAGCAGCCATTGGATATTCATCATTGGCAGCTGCCAAGCCACTCCCTAGCAACAATTTGGAGCACCCTAGCAACCACATTTATTGATTTCAATTGAAGTAAGATATCTTCAGATCAGAATGTCCTAGAGACATGATAGTTGCTTTGTTTTAATTGGGTGAGTAATCAGTCTTCATCTTTCATCATGTGAACTACTTAGCCACGCCCTAGCAACCATTTAAAGCACCCTAGCAACAAAACACCATTGACATCCATTCAATATCACTAAGATGTGTATCTTAGGATCAGAATGTCGTAGAGACTTCCGGGTTGACTTATTTCACTCAGGATGGAAAGTAGACTTGATAAATATCACCCTGGTAACTGCCTAGCAACCAAATGGGGTTACCATAGCAACCAATAAACAAATCACATATCTCTGCACAAGAAAATCACAGAGACTTCCGGGTTGACTTATTTCACTCAGGATGGCACGGAGCATTGTTTGCTGTCACCTTGGTAACTGCCTAGCAACCAGATGGGGTTACCCTAGCAACCAAGAAACAAATCACATATCTCTGCACAAGAAAATCACAGAGACTTCCGGGTTGACTTATTTCACTCAGGATGGCAAGGAGCATTGTTGCCTGTCACCTTGGTAACTGCCTAGCAACCAGATGGGGTTACCCTAGCAACCAAGAAACAAATCACACATCTCTGCACAAGAAAATCACAGAGACTACCGGGTTGACTTATTTCACTCAGGATGGCAAGGAGCATTGTTGGCTGTCACCTTGGTAACTGCCTAGCAACCAGATGGGGTTACCCTAGCAACCAATTAACAAATCACGTATCTCTGAACCAGAAAATCGTAGAGATTCCAGGTTGACTTAATTCAGTCAGGATGGCAAGGAGCATTCTTGGCTGTCACCTTGGTAACTGCCTAGCAACCAGATGGGGTTACCCTAGCAACCAAGAAACAAATCACATATCTCTGTACTAGAAAATCACAGAGACTTCCGGGTTGACTTATTTCAGTCAGGATGGCAAGGAGCATTGTTGCCTGTCACCTTGGTAACTGCCTAGTAACCAGATGGGGTTACCCTAGCAACCAATAAACAAATCACATATCGCTGCACAAGAAAATCACAGAGACTTCCGGGTTGACTTATTTCACTCAGGAGAGCAAGGAGCATTGTTGGCTGTCACCTTGGTAACTGCCTAGCAACCAGATGGGGTTACCCTAGCAACCAAGAAACAAATCACATATCTCTGTACTACAAAATCGTAGAGACTTCCGGATTGACTTATTTTACTCAGGATGGTAAGTAGCATTGGTGGCTGTCACCTTAGTAACTGCATATCAACCAGATGGGTTTCCCTAGCAACCATGGAACAACACCAATATCTCTGCACCAGAACATCCTACTGTCATGGGGGTGGCCTCTTTCAACTTTGGGCAGTAGGTGGGACATTGTGGTAAGAAATTTTGCCACGGCAAGCACCACTCACATTTTCTTCAGGAAATGTACATTCTAGTTTTTCTTCTTCTTCTTCTTCTTCTTCTTCCGTACAAAACTTCGGCACCTAACTCGTCCCGCACCTTTTGGTGTAGACCCATGAATGAGGTGTCAAATCGAGCGGCTCATTGAGGAGAGGTGTGCTATGACTTTTATAAGCGATCGGGGGTACGGTGTTTGCCCCAGGGGCAAAAAACTGGGCAAAAAATCCCATTGACTTAACATTGAGCCGAACTTTGACGAGTCATAGCTCAGAGCGAGGATTTCACAGAGACGTGTGATTTACCACATTTGAAGAGGCTGACAGGCTCTGTGAGAACATACCTCACAATGGGGTAAAACTTTTACCCCTTGGGGGCAGGAGCTGCCCAAAGTTGCCCCAATGTAAGTCAATGGAATTTTTTGCAAAATTTTTTGGTCACAGACCCACGAATGAGGCGTCAAATCGTGCGGATTATTTGGGAATGGTGTGCTATGACTTTCATAAGCGATCGGGGGTATGGTATTTGCCCCAGGGGCAAAAAATTGGGCAAAAAATCCCATTGACTTAACATTGCGCCGAACTTTGACAAGTCATAGCTCAGAGCGAGGATATCACACAGATGTGTGATTTACCACATTTGAAGAGGCTGTCAGGCTCTGTGAGAACATACCTCACAATGGGGTAAAAGTTGCACCCCTTGGGGGCAGGAGCTGCCCAAATTTGCCCCAATGTTAAGTCTATGGTAAATTGTGTATTGAACATAACTCTGGATCACAGTGTCTTAGAGACAAGGGGGCGGGCTCATTTTACTCAGACGACCAATCAGTCTCTCCGGATCATTGTGAAGCTATCATGCCACGCCCTAGCAACCATTTACAGTACCTTAGCAACAAGTCCCATAGACTTCCATTGAAAGAGATCAAAGGGATTTCTCCGGACTGAATTATCATAGAAACACGAGGGTGGTCTCACTTGACTTGGGGCAGTAAATCAGCCAATCATGAATCCCCTCAACACTTCCTAGCCCCTCCCTAGCAACCATTTTCGAGCACCTTAGCAACCAAAATCCAAAGAGAGATATCTTCCATTCTGAATGTCACAGAAGCATGGGAGTTGGTTTATATCATTCATACTGACAAGCAGCCTTTGGTGATTCATCATTGGCAGCTGCCAAGCCACTCCCTAGCAACAATTTAGAGCACCCTAGCAACCACATTTATTGATTTCAATTACAGTAAGATATCTTCAGATCAGAATGTCCTAGAGACATGATAGTTGCTTTGTTTTCATTGGGTGAGTAACCAGTCTTCAGCTTTCATCATATGAACTACTTAGCCATGCCCTAGCAACCATTTAAAACACCCTAGCAACAAAACACCATTGACATCCATTCAAAATCACTAAGATGTGTATCTTAGGATCAGAATGTCGTAGAGACTTCCGGGTTGACTTATTTCACTCAGGATGGAAAGTAGACTTGATAAATATCACCCTGGTAACTGCCTAGCAACCAAATGGGATTACCCTAGCAACCAAGAAACAAATCACATATCTCTGCACAAGAAAATCACAGAGACTTCCGGGTTGACTTATTTCACTCAGGATGGCAAGGAGCATTGTTGGCTGTCACCTTGGTAACTGCCTAGCAACCAGATGGGGTTACCCTAGCAACCAAGAAATAAATCACATATCTCTGCACAAGAAAATCACAGAGAATTCCGGGTTGACTTGTTTCACTCAGGATGGAATGTAGACTTGATAAATATCACCCTGGTAGCTGCCTAGCAACCAGATGGGGTTATCCTAGCAACCAAGTAACAAATCACATATCTATGTACTAGAAAATCACAGAGACTTCCGGGTTCACTTATTTCACTCAGGATGGCAAGGAGCATTATTGGTTGTCACCTTGGTAACTGCCTAGCAACCAGATGGGGTTACCCTAGCAACCAAGAAACAAATCACATATCTCTGCACAAGAAAATCACAGAGACTTCCGGGTTGACTTATTTCACTCAGGATGATAAGGTGCATTGTTGCCTGTCACCTTGGTAACTGCCTAGCAACCAGATGGAGTTACCCTAGCAACCAAGAAACAAATCACATATCTATGCACAAGAAAATCACAGAGACTTCCGGGTTGACTTATTTCACTCAGGATGGCAAGGAGCATTGTTGGCTGTCACCTTGGTAACTGCCTAGCAACCAGATGGGGTTACCCTAGCAACCAAGAAACAAATCACATATCTCTGCACAAGAAAATCACAGAGACTTCCGGGTTGACTTATTTCACTCAGGATGGAATGTAGACTTGATAAATATCACCCTGGTAACTGCCTAGCAACCAGATGGGGTTATCCTAGCAACCAAGTAACAAATCACGTATCTATGTACTAGAAAATCACAGAGACTTCCGGGTTGACTTATTTCACTCAGGATGGCAAGGAGCATTGTTGGCTGTCACCTTGGTAACTGCCTAGCAACCAGATGGGGTTACCCTAGCAACCAAGAAACAAATCACATATCTCTGCACAAGAAAATCACAGAGACTTCCGGGTTGACTTATTTCACTCAGGATGGCAAGGAGCATTATTGCCTGTCACCTTGGTAACTGCCTAGCAACCAGATGGGGTTACCCTAGCAACCAAGAAACAAATCGCATATCTATGCACAAGAAAATCACAGAGACTTCCGGGTTGACTTATTTCACTCAGGATGGCAAGGAGCATTGTTGGCTGTCACCTTGGTAACTGCCTAGCAACCAGATGGGGTTACCCTAGCAACCAAGAAACAAATCACATATCTCTGCACAAGAAAATCACAGAGACTTCCGGGTTGACTTATTTCACTCAGGATGGCAAGGTGCATTGTTGCCTGTCACCTTGGTAACTGCCTAGCAACCAGATGGGGTTACCCTAGCAACCATGGAACAACACCAATATCTCTGCACCAGAACATACTACTGTCATGGGGGTAGCGTCTTTCAACTTTGGGCAGTAGGTGGGATATTGTGGTAAGAAATTTTGCCACGGCAAGCACCACTCACATTTTCTTCAGGAAATGTACATTCTAGTTAGTGGTGCTTGCAAAGCAACACTATTGTAATCTCACATACTTATTAGTGGTGCTTGCAAAGCAACACTATTGTAATCTCACATACTTATTTTTCTTCTTCTTCTTCCGTACAAAACTTCGGCGCGTAACTCGTCCCGCACCTTTTGGCGTAGACCCATGAATGAGGTGTCAAATCGTGCGGCTCATTGAGGAGAGGTGTGCTATGACTTTTATAAGCGATCGGGGGTACGGTGTTTGCCCCAGGGGCAAAAAATTGGGCAAAAAATCCCATTGACTTAACATTGAGCTGAACTTTGACGAGTCATAGCTCAGAGCGAGGATTTCGCAGAGACGTGTGATTTACCACATTTGAAGAGGCTGACAGGCTCTGTGAGAACATACCTCACAATGGGGTAAAACTTTTACCCCTGGGGGGCAGGAGCTGCCCAAAGTTGCCCCAATGTAAGTCAATGGAATTTTTGGCAAAATTTTTTGGTCACAGACCCACGAATGAGGCATCAAATCGTGCGGATTATTTGGGAATGGTGTGCTATGACTTTTATAAGTGATCGGGGGTACGGTATTTGCCCCAGGGGCAAAAAATTGGGCAAAAAATCCCATTGACTTAACATTGCGCCGAACTTTGACGAGTCATAGCTCAGAGCAAGGATTTCACAGAGACGTGTGATTTACCACATTTGAAGAGGCTTACAGGCTCTGTGAGAACATACCTCACAATGGGGTAAAAGTTGCACCCCTTGGGGGCAGGAGCTGCCCAAATTTGCCCCAATGTTAAGTCTATGGTAGATTTTGTATTGAACATAACTCTGGATCACAGTGTCTTAGAGACAAGGGGGCAGGCTCATTTTACTCAGACGACCAATCAGTCTCTCAGGATCATTGTGAAGCTATCAAGCCACGCCCTAGCAACCATTTACAGTACCTTAGCAACAAGTCCCATAGACTTCCATTGAAAGAGATCAAAGGGATTTTTCTGGACTGAATTACCATAGAAACACAAGGGTGGTCTCGTTTGACTTGGGCCAGTAAAACAGCCAATCATGAATCCCCTCAACACTTCCTAGCCCCTCCCTAGCAACCATTTTCGAGCACCTTAGCAACCAATATCCAAAGAGAGATATCTTCCATTCTGAATGTCACAGAGGCATGGGAGTTGGTTTATATCATTCATACTGACAAGCAGCCTTTGGAGATTCATCATTGGCAGCTGCCAAGCCACTCCCTAGCAACAATTTAGAGCACCCTAGCAACCACATTTATTGATTTCAATTACAGTAAGATATCTTCAGATCAGAATGTCCTAGAGACATGATAGTTGCTTTGTTTTAATTGGGTGAGTAATCAGTCTTCAGCTTTCATCATGTGAACTACTTAGCCACGCCCTAGCAACCATTTAAAGCACCCTAGCAACAAAGAACCATTGACATCCATTCAAAATCACTAAGATGTGTATCTTGGGATCAGAATGACGTAGAGACTTCCGGGTTGACTTATTTCACTCAGGATGGCAAGGAGCATTGTTCCCTGTCACCTTGATAACTGCCTAGCAACCAGATGGGGTTACCCTAGCAACCAAGTAACAAATCAAATATCTTTGAACCAGAACATCGTAGAGACATAGGGGTTGAAATATTTCTCACAGGATTGCAAGGGGCCTTATGAGTATCACGTAGGTAACTGCCTAGCAACCAGATGGGGTTACCCTAGCAACCAAGAAAGAAATCGCATATCTCTGCACAAGAAAATCACAGAGACTTCTGGGTTGACTTATTTCACTCAGGATGGCAAGGAGCATTGTTGGCTGTCACCTTGGTAACTGCCTAGCAACCAAATGGGGTTACCCTAGCAACCAAGAAACAAATCATATATCTCTGCACAAGAAAATCACAGAGACTTGCAGGTTGACTTATTTCACTCAGGATGGCAAGGAACATTGTTGGCTGTCACCTTGGTAACTGCCTAGCGACCAGATGGGGTTACACTAGCAACCAAGAAACAAATCACATATCTCTGTACTAGAAAATCACAGAGACTTCTGGGTTGACTTATTTCACTCAGGATGGCAAGGAGCATTGTTGGCTGTCACCTTGGTAACTGCCTAGCAACCAGATGGGGTTACCCTAGCAACCAAGAAACAAATCACATATCTCTGCACAAGAAAATCACAGAGATTTCCGGGTTGACTTATTTCACTCAGGATGGCAAGGAGCATTGTTGGCTTGCCCCTTGTTAACTGCCTAGCAACCAGATGGGGTTACCCTAGCAACCAAGTAACAAATCACATATCTCTCTACTAGAAAATCGTAAAGACTTCCGGGTTGACTTATTTTACTCAGGATGGCAAGTAGCATTGGTGGCTGTCACCTTAGTAACTGCATATCAACCAGATGGGTTTTCCTAGCAACCATGGAACAACACCAATATCTTTGCACCAGAACATCCTACTGTCATGGGGGTGGCCTCTTTCAACTTTGGGCAGTAGGTGGGACATTATGGTAAGAAATTTTGCCACGGCAAGCACCACTCACATTTTCTTCAGGAAATGTACATTCTAGTTAGTGGTGCTTGCAAAGCAACACTATTGTAATCTCACATACTTATTAGTGGTGCTTGCAAAGCAACACTATTGTAATCTCACATACTTATTAGTGGTGCTTGCAAAGCAACACTATTGTAATCTCACATACTTATTAGTGGTGCTTGCAAAGCAACACTATTGTAATCTCACATACTTATTTTTCTTCTTCTTCTTCTTCTTCTTCTTCTTCCGTACAAAACTTCGGCACCTAACTCGTCCCGCACCTTTTGGCATAGACCCATGAATGAGGTGTCAAATCGTGCGGCTCATTGAGGAGAGGTGTGCTATGACTTTTATAAGCGATCGGGGGTACGGTGTTTGCCCCAGGGGCAAAAAACTGGGCAAAAAATCCCATTGACTTAACATTGAGCCGAACTTTGACGAGTCATAGCTCAGAGCGAGGATTTCACAGAGACGTGTGATTTACAAGATTTGAAGAGGCTGACAGGCTCTGTGAGAACATACCTCACAATGGGGTAAAACTTTTACCCCTGGGGGGCAGGAGCTGCCCAAAGTTGCCCCAATGTAAGTCAATGGAATTTTTTGCAAAATTTTTTGGTCACAGACCTACGAATGAGGCGTCAAATCGTGCGGATTATTTGGGAATGGTGTGCTATGACTTTTATAAGCGATCGGGGGTATGGTATTTGCCCCAGGGGCAAAAAATTGGGCAAAAAATCCCATTGACTTAACATTGCACCGAACTTTGACGAGTCATAGCTCAGAGCGAGGATTTCACACAGACGTGTGATTTACCACATTTGAAGAGGCTGACAGGCTCTGTGAGAACATACCTCACAATGGGGTAAAAGTTGCACCCCTTGGGGGCAGGAGCTGCCCAAATTTGCCCCAATGTTAAGTCTATGGTAAATTGTGTATTGAACATAACTCTGGATCACAGTGTCTTAGAGACAAGGGGGCGGGCTCATTTTACTCAGATGACCAATCAGTCTCTCAGAATCATTGTGAAGCTATCAAGCCACGCCCTAGCAACCATTTACAGTACCTTAGCAACAAGTCCCATAGACTTCCATTGAAAGAGATCAAAGGGATTTCTCCGGACTGAATTATCATAGAAACACGAGGGTGGTCTCATTTGACTTGGGGCAGTAAAACAGCCAATCATGAATCCCCTCAACACTTCCTAGCCCCTCCCTAGCAACCATTTTCGAGCACCTTAGCAACCAAAATCCAAAGAGAGATATCTTCCTTTCTGAATGTCACAGAAGCATGGGAGTTGGTTTATATCATTCATACTGACAAGCAGCCTTTGGTGATTCATCATTGGCAGCTGCCAAGCCACTCCCTAGCAACAATTTAGAGCACTCTAGCAACCACATTTATTGATTTCAATTACAGTAAGATATCTTCAGATCAGAATGTCCTAGAGACATGATAGTTGCTTTGTTTTCATTGGGTGAGTAACCAGTCTTCAGCTTTCATCATATGAACAACTTAGCCATGCCCTAGCAACCATTTAAAGCACCCTAGCAACAAAACACCATTGACATCCATTCAAAATCACTAAGATGTGTATCTTAGGATCAGAATGTCGTAGAGACTTCCGGGTTGACTTATTTCACTCAGGATGGAAAGTAGACTTGATAAATATCACCCTGGTAACTGCCTAGCAACCAGATGGGTTTACCATAGCAACCAAGTAACAAATCTCATATCTTTGCACTACAAAATCGTAGAGACTTCCGAGTTGACTTATTTCACTCAAGATGGCAAGGAGCATTGTTGGATGTTACTTTGGTAACTGCCTAGCAACCAAATGGGGTTACCCTAGCAACCATGAAACAAATCACATATCTCTGCAAAAGAAAATCACAGAGACTTCCGGGTTGAATTATTTCACTCAGGATGGCAAGGAGCATTGTTTGCTGTCACCTTGGTAACTGCCTAGCAACCAGATGGGGTTACCCTAGCAACCAAGAAACAAATCACATATCTCTGCACAAGAAAATCACAGAGACTTCCAGGTTGACTTATTTCACTCAGGATGGCAAGGAGCATTGTTGCCTGCCACCTTGGTAACTGCCTAGCAACCAGATGGGGTTACCCTAGCAACCAAGAAACAAATCACATATCTCTGTACTGGAAAATCACAGAGAAATCTGGGTTGACTTATTTCACTCAGGATGGCAAGGAACATTGTTGGCTGTCACCTTGGTAACTGCCTAGCGACCAGATGGGGTTACCCTAGCAACCAAGAAACAAATCACATATCTCTGTACTAGAAAATCACAGAGACTTCCAGGTTGACTTATTTCACTCAGGATGGCAAGGAGCATTGTTGCCTGCCACCTTGGTAACTGCCTAGCAACCAGATGGGGTTACCCTAGCAACCAAGAAACAAATCACATATCTCTGTACTACAAAATCGTAGAGACTTCCGGGTTGACTTATTTTACTCAGGATGGTAAGTAGCATTGGTGGCTGTCACCTTAGTAACTGCATATCAACCAGATGGGTTTCCCTAGCAACCATGGAACAACACCAATATCTCTGCACCAGAACATCCTACTGTCATGGGGGTGGCCTCTTTCAACTTTGGGCAGTAGGTGGGACATTGTGGTAAGAAATTTTGCCACGGCAAGCACCACTCACATTTTCTTCAGGAAATGTACATTCTAGTTAGTGGTGCTTGCCATAGGCAAAGCATCACTATTGTTCTCTTGCATACTTATTAGGTTGGCTTGAGAAAGCCAACTTACTGAAATCCTATTTAAACTTAATATTATTATTATTCTTCTGAGACTAAATTTCTAAATCTAACTCCTCCTAGAGCTTTTAAGCTACATGCACCAAACTCGGCACAGACCTTCAGACTAATCCCGAATAGTGTGCTATATCTTTTCTAACTGATTGGACTTACGGTTTTCCTAAAAATGACGATCAAAACTCGGAAAAACTCCCATTGACTTAACATTGCGGAATGTTCAGAAATTTAAATCCCAACTGACGTTTTCACACACACAGACAAAAAAGGGCCTGTCAGCCCTGCGTCTCTCCCTCTCTCTCTCCCTCAGAGGATTTATTTTATCAAGCAGCCAATAAGTAATGACCTAAAATCTTCATAGCCACAGTATAGTAGCTTCCAGGTTGACTTTGTTCACTCAGTATGGAAAGGAGGCTTGATAAGTATCACCCTGGTAACTGCATAGCAACCAGACAGGGTTACCCTAGCAACCAAATAACAAATCACATATTTCTGCACCAGAAAATCATACAGACTTCCTGTTTCACTTATTTCACTCAGGATGGAAAGTAGCCTTGATATGTATCACTCTGGTAACTGCTTAGCAACCAGATGGGGTTACCCTAGCAACCAAGTAACAAATCACATATCTCTGCACCAGAAAATCATACTGACGTCCTGTTTCACTTATTTCACTCAGGATGGAAAGTAGCCTTGATATGTATCACTCTGGTAACTGCCTAGCAACCAGATGTGATTACCCTAGCAACCAAGTAACAAATCACATATCTCTGCAACAGAAAATCATAGAGACTTCCGGGTTGACTTTATTCACTCAGGATGGAAAGTAGCCTTGATATGTATCACTCTGGTAACTGCCTAGCAACCAGATATGGTTACCCTAGCAACCAAGTAACAAATCATATATATTTGAACCAGAACATCGTAGAGACTTCCTGTTTCACATATTTCACTCAGGATTGCAAGGAGCCTTATGAGTATCACTTTGGTAACTAACTAGCAACCAGACGGGGTTACCCTAGCAACCAAGTAACAAATCACATATCTTTGAACCAGAACATCATAGAGACTTAGGGGTTGACATATTTCACACAGGATTGCAAGGAGCCTTATGAGTATCACTTTGGTAACTGCCTAGCAACCAGATGTGTTTACCCTAGCAACCAAGTAACAAATCACATATCTCTGCACCAGAAAATCGTAGAGACTTCCTGTTTCACTTATTTCACTCAGGATGGAAAGTAGCCTTCATATGTATCACTCTGGTAACTGCCTAGCAACCAGATGCGGTTACCCTAGCAACCAAGTAACAAATCACATATCTCTGCAACAGAAAATCGTAGAGACTTCCGGGTTGACATAATTCACTCAGGATGGAAAGGAGGCTTGATAAGTATCACCCTGGTAACTGCATAGCAACCAGATGGGGTTACCCTAGCAACCAAGTAACAAATAACATATCTTTGAACCAGAAAATCATAAAGACTTAGGGGTTGACATATTTCACACAGGATTGCAAGGAGCCTTATGAGTAACACGTTGGTAACTGCATAGCAACCAGATGTGGTTACCCTAGCAACCAAGTAACAAATCACATATCTTTGAACCAGAAAATCATAAAGACTTAGGGGTTGACATATTTCACACAGGATTGCAAGGAGCCTTATGAGTAACACGTTGGTAACTGCCTAGCAACCAGATGGGGTTACCCTAGCAACCAAGTAACAAATCACATATCTCTGCACCAGAAAATCGTATACACTTCCTGTTTGAATTATTTCACTCAGAATGGAAAGTAGCCTTGATATGTATCACTCTGGTAACTGCCTATCAACCAGATATGGTTACCCTAGCAACCAAGTAACAAATCACATATCTATGCAAAAGAAAATCGTAGAGACTTCCAGGTTGACTTTATTCACTCAGAATGAAAAGGAGGCTTGATAAGGATCACCCTGGAAACTGCCTAGCAACCAGATTGGGTTACCCTAGCAACCAAGTAAAAAATAATATATCTATCTATCTGTCTATCTATCTATCTTTCTGAGGGTCAATATCTATCTGTCTATCTATCTATCTATCTATCTGAGGGTCAATATCTATCTATCTATCTGTGGGTCATACTCTATCTATCTATCTATCTATCTATCTATCTATCTGTGGGTCATACTCTATCTATTTATCTATCTATCTATCTATCTATCTAAGGGTCAATGACTATCTATCTATCTATCTATCTATCTGTCTATCTATCTATCTATCTATCTATCTATCTATCTATCTATCTATCTATCTATCTATCTGTGGGTCATACTCTATCTATCTATCTATCTATCTTTCTGAGGGTCAATATCTATCTATCTATCTATCTATCTATCTATCTATCTATCTATCTGAGGGTCAATAACTATCTATCTATCTATCTGTGGGTCATACTCTATCTATCTATCTATCTATCTATCTATCTATCTATCTATCTAAGGGTCAATGACTATCTATCTATCTATCTATCTATCTATCTGAGGATCAATATCTATCTATCTATCTATCTATCTATCTGAGGGTCAATATCTATCTATCTATCTATCTATCTATCTATCTGTGGGTCATACTCTATCTATCTATCTGTCTATCTATCTATCTGAGGGTCAATATCTATCTATCTATCTATCTATCTATCTATCTGAGGGTAAATATCTATCTATGTATCTATCTATCTATCTATCTGATGGTCAATATCTATCTATCTATCTATCTATCTATCTATCTATCTATCTATCTATCTGTGGGTCATACTCTATCTGTCTATCTGTCTATCTATCTATCTATTTGATAGACTGAATGGTTTTATAATCTCTAAACTTTGAACTTTGAAAACTACTACTTATAATTACATCAAACTAAAAACCTTAAATCTTCAAACTTTTACAACTACTTCAAACTTTATGCTAGGCTTTCTCAAGCCAACCTAAAGTTTGTACTCAAACTTTTTAATCTAGTTAGGTTGGCTTGAGAAAGCCAACTTACTGAAATCCTATTTAAACTTAATATTATTATTATTCTTCTGAGACTAAATTTCTAAATCTAACTCCTCCTAGAGCTTTTAAGCTACATGCACCAAACTCGGCACAGACCTTCAGACTAATCCCGAATAGTGTGCTATATCTTTTCTAACTGATTGGACTTACGGTTTTCCTAAAAATGACGATCAAAACTCGGAAAAACTCCCATTGACTTAACATTGCGGAATGTTCAGAAATTTAAATCCCAACTGACGTTTTCACACACACAGACAAAAAAGGGCCTGTCAGCCCTGCGTCTCTCCCTCTCTCTCTCCCTCAGAGGATTTATTTTATCAAGCAGCCAATAAGTAATGACCGAAAATCTTCATAGCCACAGTATAGTAGCTTCCAGGTTGACTTTGTTCACTCAGTATGGAAAGGAGGCTTGATAAGTATCACCCTGGTAACTGCATAGCAACCAGACAGGGTTACCCTAGCAACCAAATAACAAATCACATATTTCTGCACCAGAAAATCATACAGACTTCCTGTTTCACTTATTTCACTCAGGATGGAAAGTAGCCTTGATATGTATCACTCTGGTAACTGCCTAGCAACCAGATGGGGTTACCCTAGCAACCAAGTAACAAATCACATATCTCTGCACCAGAAAATCATACTGACGTCCTGTTTCACTTATTTCACTCAGGATGGAAAGTAGCCTTGATATGTATCACTCTGGTAACTGCCTAGCAACCAGATGTGATTACCCTAGCAACCAAGTAACAAATCACATATCTCTGCAACAGAAAATCATAGAGACTTCCGGGTTGACTTTATTCACTCAGGATGGAAAGTAGCCTTGATATGTATCACTCTGGTAACTGCCTAGCAACCAGATATGGTTACCCTAGCAACCAAGTAACAAATCATATATATTTGAACCAGAACATCGTAGAGACTTCCTGTTTCACATATTTCACTCAGGATTGCAAGGAGCCTTATGAGTATCACTTTGGTAACTAACTAGCAACCAGACGGGGTTACCCTAGCAACCAAGTAACAAATCACATATCTTTGAACCAGAACATCATAGAGACTTAGGGGTTGACATATTTCACACAGGATTGCAAGGAGCCTTATGAGTATCACTTTGGTAACTGCCTAGCAACCAGATGTGTTTACCCTAGCAACCAAGTAACAAATCACATATCTCTGCACCAGAAAATCGTAGAGACTTCCTGTTTCACTTATTTCACTCAGGATGGAAAGTAGCCTTGATATGTATCACTCTGGTAACTGCCTAGCAACCAGATGCGGTTACCCTAGCAACCAAGTAACAAATCACATATCTCTGCAACAGAAAATCGTAGAGACTTCCGGGTTGACATAATTCACTCAGGATGGAAAGGAGGCTTGATAAGTATCACCCTGGTAACTGCATAGCAACCAGATGGGGTTACCCTAGCAACCAAGTAACAAATAACATATCTTTGAACCAGAAAATCATAAAGACTTAGGGGTTGACATATTTCACACAGGATTGCAAGGAGCCTTATGAGTAACACGTTGGTAACTGCATAGCAACCAGATGTGGTTACCCTAGCAACCAAGTAACAAATCACATATCTTTGAACCAGAAAATCATAAAGACTTAGGGGTTGACATATTTCACACAGGATTGCAAGGAGCCTTATGAGTAACACGTTGGTAACTGCCTAGCAACCAGATGGGGTTACCCTAGCAACCAAGTAACAAATCACATATCTCTGCACCAGAAAATCGTATACACTTCCTGTTTGAATTATTTCACTCAGAATGGAAAGTAGCCTTGATATGTATCACTCTGGTAACTGCCTATCAACCAGATATGGTTACCCTAGCAACCAAGTAACAAATCACATATCTATGCAAAAGAAAATCGTAGAGACTTCCAGGTTGACTTTATTCACTCAGAATGAAAAGGAGGCTTGATAAGGATCACCCTGGAAACTGCCTAGCAACCAGATTGGGTTACCCTAGCAACCAAGTAAAAAATAATATATCTATCTATCTGTCTATCTATCTATCTTTCTGAGGGTCAATATCTATCTGTCTATCTATCTATCTATCTATCTGAGGGTCAATATCTATCTATCTATCTGTGGGTCATACTCTATCTATCTATCTATCTATCTATCTATCTATCTATCTATCTATCTATCTGTGGGTCATACTCTATCTATTTATCTATCTATCTATCTATCTATCTAAGGGTCAATGACTATCTATCTATCTATCTATCTATCTATCTGTCTATCTGTCTATCTATCTATCTATCTATCTATCTATCTATCTATCTGTGGGTCATACTCTATCTATCTATCTATCTATCTATCTTTCTGAGGGTCAATATCTATCTATCTATCTATCTATCTATCTATCTATCTATCTATCTATCTATCTGAGGGTCAATAACTATCTATCTATCTATCTATCTGTGGGTCATACTCTATCTATCTATCTATCTATCTATCTATCTATCTATCTATCTATCTATCTATCTAAGGGTCAATGACTATCTATCTATCTATCTATCTATCTATCTATCTATCTATCTATCTATCTATCTATCTATCTGAGGATCAATATCTATCTATCTATCTATCTATCTATCTATCTATCTATCTGAGGGTCAATATCTATCTATCTATCTATCTATCTATCTATCTGTGGGTCATACTCTATCTATCTATCTGTCTATCTATCTATCTGAGGGTCAATATCTATCTATCTATCTATCTATCTATCTATCTATCTATCTATCTATCTATCTGAGGGTAAATATCTATCTATGTATCTATCTATCTATCTATCTGATGGTCAATATCTATCTATCTATCTATCTATCTATCTATCTATCTATCTATCTATCTATCTATCTATCTATCTGTGGGTCATACTCTATCTGTCTATCTATCTATCTGATGGTCAATATCTATCTATCTATCTATCTATCTATCTATCTATCTATCTATCTATCTATCTATTTGATAGACTGAATGGTTTTATAATCTCTAAACTTTGAACTTTGAAAACTACTACTTATAATTACATCAAACTAAAAACCTTAAATCTTCAAACTTTTACAACTACTTCAAACTTTATGCTAGGCTTTCTCAAGCCAACCTAAAGTTTGTACTCAAACTTTTTAATCTAGTTAGTGGTGCTTGCAAAGCAACACTATTGTAATCTCACATACTTATTTTTCTTCTTCTTCTTCTTCTTCTTCTTCTTCCGTACAAAACTTCGGCACCTAACTCGTCCCGCACCTTTTGGCGTAGACCCATGAATGAGGTGTCAAATCGTGCGGCTCATTGAGGAGAGGTGTGCTATGACTTTTATAAGCGATCGGGGGTACGGTGTTTGCCCCAGGGGCAAAAAATTGGGCAAAAAATCCCATTGACTTAACATTGCGCCGAACTTTGACGAGTCATAGCTCAAAGCGAGGATTTCGCAGAGACATGTGATTTACCACATTTGAAGAGGCTGACAGGCTCTGTGAGAACATACCTCACAATGGGGTAAAAGTTGCACCCCTGGGGGGCAGGAGCTGCCCAAAGTTGCCCCAATGTAAGTCAATGGAATTTTTTTCAAAATTTTTTGGTCGAAAACCCACAAATGAGGCGTCAAATCGTGCGGATTATTTGGGAATGGTGTCCTATGACTTTTATAATCGATCGGGGGTACGGTGATTGCCCCAGGGGCAAAAAATTGGGCAAAAAATCCCATTGACTTAACATTGCGCCGAACTTTGACGAGTCATAGCTCAGATCGAGGATTTCACAGAGACGTGTGATTAACCAGATTTGAAGAGGCTGACAGGCTCTGTGAGAACATACCTCACAATGGGGTAAAAGTTGCACCCCTGGGGGGCATGAGCTGCCCAAAGTTGCCCCAATGTTAAGTCTATGGTAGATTTTGTATTGAACATAACTCTGGATCACAGTGTCTTAGAGACAAGGGGGCGGGCTCATTTTACTCAGATGACCAGTCAGTCTCTCAGGATCATTGTGAAGCTATCAAGCCACGCCCTAGCAACCATTTAGAGCACCTTAGCAACAACTCCCATAGACTTCCATTGAAAGAGATCAAAGGGATATCTCCGGACTGAATTATCATAGAAACACGAGGGTGGTCTCGTTTGACTTGGGGCAGTAAAACAGCCAATCATGAATCCCCTCAACACTTCCTAGCCCCTCCCTAGCAACCATTTTCGAGCACCTTAGCAACCAAAATCCAAAGAGAGATATCTTCCATTCTGAATGTCACAGAGGCATGGGAGTTGGTTTGTATCATTCATACTGACAAGCAGCCATGGGATATTCATCATTGGCAGCTGCCAAGCCACTCCCTAGCAACAATTTGGAGCACCCTAGCAACCACATTTATTGATTTCAATTGAAGATATCTTCAGATCAGAATGTCCTAGAGACATGATAGTTGCTTTGTTTTAATTGGGTGAGTAATCAGTCTTCATCTTTCATCATGTGAACTACTTAGCCACGCCCTAGCAACCATTTAAAGCACCCTAGCAACAAAACACCATTGACATCCATTCAATATCACTAAGATGTGTATCTTAGGATCAGAATGTCGTAGAGACTTCCGGGTTGACTTATTTCACTCAGGATGGAAAGTAGACTTGATAAATATCACCCTGGTAACTGCCTAGCAACCAAATGGGGTTACCCTAGCAACCAATAAACAAATCACATATCTCTGCACAAGAAAATCACAGAGACTTCCGGGTTGACTTATTTCACTCAGGATGGCACGGAGCATTGTTTGCTGTCACCTTGGTAACTGCCTAGCAACCAGATGGGGTTACCCTAGCAACCAAGAAATAAATCACATATCTCTGCACAAGAAAATCACAGAGACTTCCGGGTTGACTTATTTCACTCAGGATGGCAAGGAGCATTGTTGCCTGTCACCTTGGTAACTGCCTAGCAACCAGATGGGGTTACCCTAGCAACCAAGAAACAAATCACACATCTCTGCACAAGAAAATCACAGAGACTACCGGGTTGACTTATTTCACTCAGGATGGCAAGGAGCATTGTTGGCTGTCACCTTGGTAACTGCCTAGCAACCAGATGGGGTTACCCTAGCAACCAATTAACAAATCACGTATCTCTGAACCAGAAAATCGTAGAGATTCCAGGTTGACTTATTTCAGTCAGGATGGCAAGGAGCATTCTTGGCTGTCACCTTGGTAACTGCCTAGCAACCAGATGGGGTTACCCTAGCAACCAAGAAACAAATCACATATCTCTGTACTAGAAAATCACAGAGACTTCCGGGTTGACTTATTTCAGTCAGGATGGCAAGGAGCATTGTTGCCTGTCACCTTGGTAACTGCCTAGTAACCAGATGGGGTTACCCTAGCAACCAATAAACAAATCACATATCGCTGCACACGAAAATCACAGAGACTTCCGGGTTGACTTATTTCACTCAGGAGAGCAAGGAGCATTGTTGGCTGTCACCTTGGTAACTGCCTAGCAACCAGATGGGGTTACCCTAGCAACCAAGAAACAAATCACATATCTCTGTACTACAAAATCGTAGAGACTTCCGGATTGACTTATTTTACTCAGGATGGTAAGTAGCATTGGTGGCTGTCACCTTAGTAACTGCATATCAACCAGATGGGTTTCCCTAGCAACCATGGAACAACACCAATATCTCTGCACCAGAACATCCTACTGTCATGGGGGTGGCCTCTTTCAACTTTGGGCAGTAGGTGGGACATTGTGGTAAGAAATTTTGCCACGGCAAGCACCACTCACATTTTCTTCAGGAAATGTACATTCTAGTTAGTGGTGCTTGCAAAGCAACACTATTGTAATCTCACATACTTATTTTTCTTCTTCTTCTTCTTCTTCTTCTTCTTCCGTACAAAACTTCGGCGCGTAACTCGTCCCACACCTTTTGGCGTAGACCCATGAATGAGGTGTCAAATCGTGCGGCTCATTGAGGAGAGGTGTGCTATGACTTTTATAAGCGATCGGCGTTACGGTGTTTGCCCCAGGGGCAAAAAATTGGGCAAAAAATCCCATTGACTTAACATTGAGCCGAACTTTGACGAGTCATAGCTCAGAGCGAGGATTTCGCAGAGACGTGTGATTTACCACATTTGAAGAGGCTGACAGGCTCTGTGAGAACATACCTCACAATGGGGTAAAAGTTGCACCCCTGGGGGGCAGAAGCTGCCCAAAGTTGCCCCAATGTAAGTCAATGGAATTTTTTTTTAAATTTTTTGGTCGCAGACCCACAAATGAGGCGTCAAATCGTGCGGACTATTTGGGAATGGTGTGCTATGACTTTTCTAAGCGATCAGGGGTACGGTGATTGCCCCAGGGGCAAATAATTTGGCAAAAAATCCCATTGACTTAATATTGCGCCGAACTTTGATGAGTCATAGTTCAGAGCGAGGATTTCACAGAGACGTGTGATTTACCACATTTGAAGAGGCTGACAGTCTCTGTGAGAACAAACCTCACAATGGGGTAAAAGTTGCACCCCTGGGGGGCATGAGCTGCCCAAAGTTGCCCCAATGTTAAGTCTATGGTAGATTTTGTATTGAACATAACTCTGGATCACAGTGTCTTAGAGACAAGGGGGCGGGCTCATTTTACTCAGACGACCAATCAGTCTCTCAGGATCATTGTGAAGCTATCAAGCCACACCCTAGCAACCATTTACAGCACCTTAGCAACAACTCTCATAGACTTCCATTGAAAGAGATCAAAGGGATATCTCTGGACTGAATTATCATAGAAACACGAGGGTGGTCTCGTTTGACTTGGGGCAGTAAAACAGCCAATCATGAATCCCCTCAACACTTCCTAGCCCCTGCCTAGCAACCATTTTCGAGCACCTTAGCAACCAAAATCCAAAGAGAGATATCTTCCATTCTGAATGTCACAGAGGCATGGGAGTTGGTTTGTATCATTCATACTGACAAGCAGCCTTTGGAGATTCATCATTGGCAGCTGCCAAGCCACTCCCTAGCAACAATTTAGAGCACCCTAGCAACCACATTTATTGATTTCAATTACAGTAAGATATCTTCAGATCAGAATGTCCTAGAGACATGATAGTTGCTTTGTTTTAATTGGGTGAGTAATCAGTCTTCATCTTTCATCATGTGAACTACTTAGCCACACCCTAGCAACCTTTTAAAGCACCCTAGCAACAAAACACCATTGATATCCATTCAAAATCACTAAGATGTGTATCTTAGGATCAGAATGTCGTAGAGACTTCCGGGTTGACTTCTTTCACTCAGGATGGCAAGGAGCATTGTTGGCTGTCACCTTGGTAACTGCCTAGCAACCAGATGGGGTTACCCTAGCAACCAAGAAACAAATCAAATATCTCTGCACAAGAAAATCACAGAGACTTCGGGGTTGACTTATTTCACTCAGGATCGAAAGTAGACTTGATAAAAATCACTCTGGTAACTGCATAGCAACCAAATGGGGTTACCCTAGCAACCAAGAAACAAATCACATATCTCTGCACAAGAAAATCACAGAGACTTCCGGGTTGACTTATTTCACTCAGGATGGCAAGGAGCATTGTTGGCTGTCACCTTGGTAACTGCCTAGCAACCAGATGTGGTTACCCTAGCAACCAAGAAACAAATCACATATCTCTGTACTACAAAATCGTAGAGACTTCCGGATTGACTTATTTTACTCAGGATGGTAAGTAGCATTGGTGGCTGTCACCTTAGTAACTGCATATCAACCAGATGGGTTTCCCTAGCAACCATGGAACAACACCAATATCTCTGCACCAGAACATCCTACTGTCATGGGGGTGGCCTCTTTCAACTTTGGGCAGTAGGTGGGACATTGTGGTAAGAAATTTTGCCACGGCAAGCACCACTCACATTTTCTTCAGGAAATGTACATTCTAGTTAGGTTGGCTTGAGAAAGCCAACTTACTGAAATCCTATTTAAACTTATTATTATTATTATTATTATTCTGAGACTAAATTTCTAAATGTAACTCCTCCTAGAGCTTTTAAGCTACATGCACCAAACTCGGCACAGACCTTCAGACTAATCCCGAATAGTGTGCTATATCTTTTCTAACTGATCGGACTTACGGTTTTCCTAAAAATGACGATCAAAACTCGGAAAAACTCCCATTGATTAACATTGCGGAATGTTCAGAAATTTAAATCCCAACTGACGTTTTCACACACACAGACGAAAAAGGGCCTGTCAGCCCTGCGTCTCTCCCT
Source organism: Moxostoma hubbsi (assembly GCA_032164185.1). Taxonomy (NCBI): domain Eukaryota; kingdom Metazoa; phylum Chordata; class Actinopteri; order Cypriniformes; family Catostomidae; genus Moxostoma; species Moxostoma hubbsi. The sequence continues at coordinate 49,055,528 of JAVLUX010000009.1, read as the reverse complement.
CTCTCTCTCCCTCAGAGGATTTCTTTTATCAAGCAGCCAATAAGTAATGACCTAAAATCTTCATAGCCACAGTATAGTAGCTTCCAGGTTGACTTGATTCACTCAGTATGGAAAGGAGGCTTGATAAGTATCACCCTGGTAACTGCATAGCAACCAGACAGGGTTACCCTAGCAACCAAATAACAAATCACATATTTCTGCACCAGAAAATCATACAGACTTCCTGTTTCACTTATTTCACTCAGGATGGAAAGTAGCCTTGATATGTATCACTCTGGTAACTGCCTAGCAACCAGATGGGGTTACCCTAGCAACCAAGTAACAAATCACATATCTCTGCACAAGAAAATCATACAGACTTCCTGTTTCACTTATTTCACTCAGGATGGAAAGTAGCCTTGATATGTATCACTCTGGTAACTGCCTAGCAACCAGATGGGGTTACCCTAGCAACCAAGTAACAAATCACATATCTTTGCACCAGAAAATCAGAGAGACTTCCGGGTTGACTTATTTCACTCAGGATGGAAAGTAGCCTTGATATGTATCACTCTGGTAACTACCTAGCAACCAGCTGTGATTACCCTAGCAACCAAGTAACAAATCACATATCTCTGCAACAGAAAATAAGAGAGACTTCCGGGTTGACTTATTTCACTCAGGATGGAAAGTAGCCTTGATATGTATCACTCTGGTAACTGCCTAGCAACCAGATGTGATTACCCTAGCAACCAAGTAACAAATCACATATCTCTGCAACAGAAAATCATAGAGACTTCCGGGTTGACTTTATTCACTCAGGATGGAAAGTAGCCTTGATATATATCACTCTGGTAACTGCCTAGCAACCAGACGGGGTTACCCTAGCAACCAAGTAACAAATCACATATCTCTGCACCAGAAAATCGTAGAGACTACCTGTTTCACTTATTTCACTCAGGATGGAAAGTAGCCTTGATATGTATCACTCTGGTAACTGTATAGCAACCAGACAGGGTTACCTTAGCAACCAAGTAACAAATCACATATCTTTGAACCAGAACATCGTAGAGACTTAGGGGTTGACATATTTCACACAGGATTGCAAGGAGCCTTATGAGTATCACCTTGGTAACTGCCTAGCAACCAGATGGGGTTACCCTAGCAACCAACTAACAAATCACATATCTCTGCACCAGAAAATCGTAGAGACTTCCTGTTACACTTATTTCACTCAGGATGGAAAGTAGCCTTGATATGTATCACTCTGGTAACTGCCTAGCAACCAGATGTGATTACCCTAGCAACCAAGTAACAAATCACATATCTCTGCAACAGAAAATCAGAGAGACTTCCGGGTTGACTTATTTCACTCAGGATGGAAAGTAGCCTTGATATGTATCACTCTGGTAACTGCCTAGCAACCAGATGTGATTACCCTAGCAACCAAGTAACAAATCACATATCTCTGCAACAGAAAATCATAGAGACTTCCGGGTTGACTTTATTCACTCAGGATGGAAAGTAGCCTTGATATGTATCACTCTGGTAACTGCCTAGCAACCAGACGGGGTTACCCTAGCAACCAAGTAACAAATCACATATATCTGCACCAGTATATCGTAGAGACTACCTGTTTCACTTATTTCACTCAGGATGGAAAGTAGCCTTGATATGTATCACTCTGGTAACTGCATAGCAACCAGACAGGGTTACCTTAGCAACCAAGTAACAAATCACATATCTTTGAACCAGAACATCGTAGAGACTTAGGGGTTGACATATTTCACACAGGATTGCAAGGAGCCTTATGAGTATCACTTTGGTAACTGCCTAGCAACCAGATGTGTTTACCCTAGCAACCAAGTAACAAGTCACATATCTCTGCACCAGAAAATCATAGAGACTTCCTGTTTCACTTATTTAACTCAGGATGGAAAGTAGCCTTGATATGTATCCCTCTGGTAACTGCCTAGCAACCAGATGCGGTTACCCTAGCAACCAAGTAACAAATCACATATCTCTGCACCAGAAAATCGTAGAGACTTCCGGGTTGACATAATTCACTCAGGATGGAAAGGAGGCTTGATAAGTATCACTCTGGTAACTGCCTAGCAACGACAAGGGCTTACCCTAGCAACCAAGTAACAAATCACATAACTCTGCACCAGAAAATCGTAGAGACTTCCTGTTTCACTTATTTTACTCAAGATGGAAAGTAGCCTTGATATATATCACTCTGGTAACTGCCTATCAACCAGATATGGTTACCCTAGCAACCAAGTAACAAATCACATATCTATGCAACAGAAAATCATAGAGACTTCCGGGTTGACTTTATTCACTCAGAATGAAAAGGAGGCTTGATAAGGATCACCCTGGAAACTGCCTAGCAACCAGATTGGGTTACCCTAGCAACCAAGTAAAAAATGATATATCTATCTATCTATCTATCTATCTATCTTTCTGATGGTCAATATCTATCTATCTATCTATCTATCTATCTGAGGGTCAATATCTATCTATCTATCTATCTATCTATCTAACTATCTTCGGGTCAATAACTATCTATCTATCTATCTGTGGGTCATACTCTATCTATCTATATCTCAGGGTCAATGACTATCTGTCTATCTATATATCTGACGGTCAATATCTATCTATCTAAGGGTCAATGACAATCTATCTATCTATCTAGCTATCTGCGGGTCAATAACTATCTATCTATCTATCTGTGGTTCATACTCTATCTATCTATATCTCAGGGTCAATGACTATCTATCTATCTATATATCTGACGGTCAATATCTATCTATCTATCTTTCTATCTTTCTATCTATCTATCTGAGGGTCAATATCTATCTATCTATCTGAGGATCAATATCTATCTATCTATCTATCTATCTATCTATCTAATGGTCAATATCTGTCTATCTATCTATCTATCTATCTATCTATCTGATGGTCAATAACTATCTATCTATCTATCTATCTATCTATCTATCTATCTATCTATCTATCTATCTATCTATCTGATGGTCAATAACTATCTATCTATCTATCTATCTATGGGTCATACTCTATCTATCTATCTATCTATCTATCTATCTGAGGGTCAATATCTATCTATCTATCTATCTGAGGGTCAATATCTATCTATCTATCTATCTATCTATCTATCTATCTATCTATCTATCTAATCTATTTGATAGACTGAATGGATTTATAATCTCTAAACTTTGAACTTTGAAAACTACTACTTATAATTACATCAAACTAGAAACCGTAAATCTTCAAACTTTTACAACTACTTCAAACTTTATGCTAGGCTTTCTCAAGCCAACCTAAAGTTTGTACTCAAACTTTTTAATCTAGTTAGGTTGGCTTGAGAAAGCCAACTTACTGAAATCCTATTTAAACTTATTAGGTTGGCTTGAGAAAGCCAACTTACTGAAATCCTATTTAAACTTATTATTATTATTATTATTATTCTGAGACTAAATTTCTAAATCTAACTCCTCCTAGAGCTTTTAAGCTACATGCACCAAACTCGGCACAGACCTTCAGACTAATCCCGAATAGTGTGCTATATCTTTTCTAACTGATCGGACTTACGGTTTTCCTAAAAATGACGATCAAACTCGGAAAAACTCCCATTGACTTAACATTGCGGAATGTTCAGAAATTTAAATCCCAACTGACATTTTCACACACACAGACAAAAAAGGGCCTGTCAGCCCTGCGTCGCTCTCTCTCTCTCTCCCTCCCTCAGAGGATTTCTTTTATCAAGCAGCCAATAAGTAATGACCTAAAATCTTCATAGCCACAGTATAGTAGCTTCCAGGTTGACTTGATTCACTCAGTATGGAAAGGAGGCTTGATAAGTATCACCCTTTTAACTGCATAGCAACCAGACAGGGTTACCCTAGCAACCAAATAACAAATCACATATCTCTGCACCAGAAAATCATACAGACTTCCTGTTTCACTTATTTCACTCAGGATGGAAAGTAGCCTTGATATGTATCACTCTGGTAACTGCCTAGCAACCAGATGTGGTTACCCTAGCAACCAAGTAACAAATCACATATCTTTGAACCAGAACATCGTAGAGACTTAGGGGTTGACATATTTCACACAGGATTGCAAGGAGCCTTATGAGTATCACCTTGGTAACTGCCTAGCAACCAGATAGGGTTACCCTAGCAACCAACTAACAAATCACATATCTCTGCACCAGAAAATCGTAGAGACTTCCTGTTTCACTTATTTCACTCAGGATGGAAAGTAGCCTTGATATGCATCACTCTGGTAACTGCCTAGCAACCAGATTGGGTTACCCTAGCAACCAAGTAACAAATCATATATTTCTGCTCCAGAAAATCGTAGAGACATCTGGGTTGACTTAATTCACTCAGGATGGAAAGGAGGCTTGATAAGTATCACCCTGGTAACTGCATATTAACCAGACATGGTTACCCTAGCAACCAAATAACAAATCACATATCTCAGCACCAGAAAATCATACAGACTTGCGGGTTGACTTTATTCACTCAGGATGGAAAGGAGGCTTGACAAGTTATCACCCTGGTAACTGCATAGCAACCAGACAGGGTTACCCTAGCAACCAAGTAATAAATCACATATCTTTGAACCTGAACTTCGTAGAGACTTAGGGATTGACATATTTCACACCGGATTGCAAGGAGCCTTATGAGTATCACTCTGGTAACTGCCTAGCAACCAGATGTGGTTACCCTAGCAACCAAGTAACAAATCACATATCTTTGAACCAGAACATCGTAGAGACTTAGGGGTTGACATATTTCACACAGGATTGCAAGGAGCCTTATGAGTATCACCTTGGTAACTGCCTAGCAACCAGATAGGGTTACCCTAGCAACCAACTAACAAATCACATATCTCTGCACCAGAAAATCGTAGAGACTTCCTGTTTCACTTATTTCACTCAGGATGGAAAGTAGCCTTGATATGCATCACTCTGGTAACTGCCTAGCAACCAGATTGGGTTACCCTAGCAACCAAGTAACAAATCATATATTTCTGCTCCAGAAAATCGTAGAGACATCTGGGTTGACTTAATTCACTCAGGATGGAAAGGAGGCTTGATAAGTATCACCCTGGTAACTGCATATTAACCAGACATGGTTACCCTAGCAACCAAATAACAAATCACATATCTCAGCACCAGAAAATCATACAGACTTGCGGGTTGACTTTATTCACTCAGGATGGAAAGGAGGCTTGACAAGTTATCACCCTGGTAACTGCATAGCAACCAGACAGGGTTACCCTAGCAACCAAGTAATAAATCACATATCTTTGAACCTGAACTTCGTAGAGACTTAGGGATTGACATATTTCACACCGGATTGCAAGGAGCCTTATGAGTATCACTTTGGTAACTGCCTAGCAACCAGATGGGGTTACCCTAGCAACCAAGTAACAAATCACATATCTCTGCACAAGAAAATCGTAGAGACTTCCTGTTTGACTTATTTCACTCAGAATGGAAAGTAGCCTTGATATGCATCACTCTGGTAACTGCCTAGCAACCAGATTGGGTCACCCTAGCAACCAAGTAACAAATCATATATTTCTGCTCCAGAAAATCGTAGAGACATCTGGGTTGACTTAATTCACTCAGGATGGAAAGGAGGTTTGATAAGTATCACCCTGGTAACTGCATAGCAACCAGACAGGGTTAACCTAGCAACCAAATAACAAATCACATATCTCTGCACCATTAAATCATACAGACTTGCGGGTTGACTTTATTCACTCAAGATGGAAAGGAGGCTTGATAAGTATCACCCTGGTAACTGCATAGCAACCAGACAGGGTTACCCTAGCAACCAAGTAACAATTCACATATCTTTGAACCAGAACATCGTAGAGACTTAGGGGTTGACATATTTCACTCAGGATTGCAAGGAGCCTTATGAGTAACGCTTTGGTAACTGCCTAGCAACCAGATGGGGATAGCCTAGCAACCAAGTAACAAATCACATATCTATTTAACAGAAAATCGTAGAGACTTCCAGGTTGACTTATTTCACTCATGATGGAAAGTAGCCTTGATATGTTTTACTCTGGTAACTGCCTAGCAACCAGATGGGGTTACCCTAGCAACCAAGTAACAAATTACATATTTCTGCACCAGAACAACATAAAGACTTCTGGTTTTGTTCATGGGACTCAGGGTTGCAAGGATCTATCTATCTATCTGTATGTCTGTCTGTCTATTTATCAATCTATATCTATCTTTCGAACTATCTATCTATCTGAGGGTTAATATCTATCTATCTATCTATCTATGGGTCAATATCTATCTATCTATCTGAGGGTCTCTATCTATCTATCTATCTGAGGGTCAATATCTATATATCTATCTGAGGGTCAATATCTATCTATCTATCTATCTGAGGGTCAATATCTATCTATCTATCTATCTATCTGAGGGTCAATATCTATCTATCTATCTATCTATCTATCTGAGGGTCAATATCTATCTATCTATCTATCTATCTATCTATCTATCTATCTATCTGAGGGTCAATATCTATCTATCTATCTATCTATCTGAGGGTCAATAACTATCTATCTATCTCTATCTGAGGGTCATACTCTATCTATCTATCTATCTATCTATCTGTGGGTCATACTCTATCTATCTATCTATCTATCTGAGGGTCAATATCTATCTATCTATCTATCTATCTGATGGTCAATATCTATCTATCTATCTATCTATCTATATATCAATCTATCTGTGGGTCATACTCTATCTATCTATCTATCTATCTATCTATCTGAGGGTCAATATCTATCTATCTATCTATCTGAGGGTAAATATCTATCTATCTATCTATCTATCTATCTATTCTATTTGATAGACTGAATAGTTTTATAATCTCTAAACTTTGAACTTTGAAAACTACTAATAATTACATCAAACTAAAAACCTTAAATCTTCAAACTTTTAAAGCTACTTCAAACTTTATGCTAGGCTTTCTCAAGCCAACCTAAAGTTTGTACTCAAACTTTTTAATCTAGTTATTATTATTATTATTATTCTGAGACTAAATTTCTAAATGTAACTCCTCCTAGAGCTTTTAAGCTACATGCACCAAACTCGGCACAGACCTTCAGACTAATCCCGAATAGTGTGCTATATCTTTTCTAACTGATCGGACTTACGGTTTTCCTAAAAATGACGATCAAAACTCGGAAAAACTCCCATTGATTAACATTGCGGAATGTTCAGAAATTTAAATCCCAACTGACGTTTTCACACACACAGACGAAAAAGGGCCTGTCAGCCCTGCGTCTCTCCTTCTCTCTCTCCCTCAGAGGATTTCTTTTATCAAGCAGCCAATAAGTAATGACCTAAAATCTTCATAGCCACAGTATAGTAGCTTCCAGGTTGACTTGATTCACTCAGTATGGAAAGGAGGCTTGATAAGTATCACCCTGGTAACTGCATAGCAACCAGACAGGGTTACCCTAGCAACCAAATAACAAATCACATATTTCTGCACCAGAAAATCATACAGACATCCTGTTTCACTTATTTCACTCAGGATGGAAAGTAGCCTTGATATGTATCACTCTGGTAACTGCCTAGCAACCAGATGGGGTTACCCTAGCAACCAAGTAACAAATCACATATCTCTGCACCAGAAAATCATACAGACTTCCTGTTTCACTTATTTCACTCAGGATGGAAAGTAGCCTTGATATGTATCACTCTGGTAACTGCCTAGCAACCAGATGCGGTTACCCTAGCAACCAAGTAACAAATCACATATCTTTGAACCAGAACATCGTAGAGACTTAGGGGTTGACATATTTCACACAGGATTGCAAGGAGCCTTATGAGTATCACTTTGGTATCTGCCTAGCAACCAGATGCGGTTACCCTAGCAACCAAGTAACAAATCACATATCTCTGCACCAGAAAATCGTAGAGACTTCCGGGTTGACATAATTCACTCAGGATGGAAAGGAGGCTTGATAAGTATCACCCTGGTAACTGCATAGCAACCAGACAGGGATACCCTAGCAACCAAGTAACAAATCACATATCTCTGCAACAGAAAATCGTAGAGACTTCCGTGTTGACATAATTCACTCAGGATGGAAAGGAGGCTTGATAAGTATCACCCTGGTAACTGCATAGCAACCAGATGGGGTTACCCTAGCAACCAAGTAACAAATAATATATCTCTTCACCAGAACATCGTAGAGACTTCCTGTTTGACTTATTTCACTCAGGATAGCAAGGAGTCTTGAAAAGTATCACTCTGGTAACTGCCTAGCAACAACAAGGGCTTACCCTAGCAACCAAGTAACAAATCACATAACTCTGCACCAGAAAATCGTAAAGACTTCCTGTTTCACTTATTTTACTCAAGATGGAAAGTAGCCTTGATATATATCACTCTAGTAACTGCCTATCAACCAGATATGGTTACCCTAGCAACCAAGTAACAAATCACATATCTATGCAACAGAAAATCATAGAGACTTCCGGGTTGACTTTATTCACTCAGAATGAAAAGGAGGCTTGATAAGGATCACCCTGGAAACTGCCTAGCAACCAGATTGGGTTACCCTAGCAACCAAGTAAAAAATGATCTATCTATCTATCTATCTATCTATCTATCTATCTATCTATTTATCTTTCTGATGGTCAATATCTATCTATCTATCTATCTATCTATCTGAGGGTCAATATCTATATCTATCTATCTATATCTCAGGGTCAATGACTATCTATCTATCTATATATCTGACGGTCAATATCTATCTATCTATCTAAGGGTCAATGACTATCTATCTATCTATCTATCTATCTGAGGGTCAATATCTATCTATCTATCTATCTGAGGATCAATATCTATCTATCTATCTATCTATCTGATGGTCAATAACTATCTATCTATCTATCTATCTATCTATCTGATGGTCAATATCTATCTATCTATCTGTGGGTCATACTCTATCTATCTATCTATCTATCTATCTATTGATCTATCTATCGATCTATCTACCTGATGGTCAATATCTATCTATCTATCTATCTATCTATCTTTCTGAGGTTCAATATCTATCTATCTATCTATCGATCTATCTATCTGATGGTCAATATCTATCTATCTATCTATCTATCTATCTTTCTGAGGGTCAATATCTATCTATCTAAGGGTCAATGACTATCTATCTATCTATCTATCTATCTGAGGGTCAATATCTATCTATCTATCTATCTGAGGATCAATATCTATCTATCTATCTATCTATCTATCTATCTATCTGATGGTCAATAACTATCTATCTATCTATCTATCTATCTATCTATCTGATGGTCAATATCTATCTATCTATCTAACTATCTATCTATCTATCTATCTATCTATCTATCTGTGGGTCATACTCTATCTATCTATCTATCTATCTATCTATCTGATGGTCAATATCTATCTATCTATCTATCTATCTATCTATCTATCTATCTGTGGGTCATACTCTATCTATCTATCTATCTATCTATTGATCTATCTATCGATCTATCTATCTGATGGTCAATATCTATCTATCTATCTATCTATCTATCTATCTATCTATCTATCTTTCTGAGGGTCAATATCTATCTATCTATCTATCGATCTATCTATCTGATGGTCAATATTTATCTATCTATCTATCTATCTTTCTGAGGGTCAATATCTATCTATCTAAGGGTCAATGACTATCTATCTATCTATCTATCTATCTATCTATCTATCTATCTATCTATCTATCTGAGGGTCAATATCTATCTATCTATCTGAGGATCAATATCTATCTATCTATCTATCTATCTATCTGATGGTCAATAACTATCTATCTATCTATCGATCGATCTATCGATCGATCTATCTATCTGATGGTCAATATCTATCTATCTATCTATCTATCTATCTATCTGTGGGTCATACTCTATCTATCTATCTATCTATCTATCTATCTATCTATCTATCTGAGGGTCAATATCTATCTATCTATCTATCTATCTATCTATCTGTGGGTCATACTCTATCTATCTATCTATCTATCTATCTATCTGAGGGTCAATATCTATCTATCTATCTATCTATCTATCTATCTATCTATCTATCTAATCTATTTGATAGACTGAATGGTTTTATAATCTCTAAACTTTGAACTTTGAAAACTACTAATAATTACATCAAACTAGAAACCGTTCATCTTCAAACTTTTACAACTACTTCAAACTTTATGCTAGGCTTTCTCACGCCAACCTAAAGTTTGTACTCAAACTTTTTAATCTAGTTATTATTATTCTGAGACTAAATTTCTAAATCTAACTCCTCCTAGAGCTTTTAAGCTACATGCAACAAACTCGGCACAGACCTTCAGACTAATCCCGAATAGTGTGCTATATCTTTTCTAACTGATCGGACTTACTGTTTTCCTAAAAATGACGATCAAAACTCGGAAAAACTCCCATTGACTTAACATTGCGGAATGTTCAGAAATTTAAATCCCAACTGACGTTTTCACACACACAGACAAAAAAGGGCCTGTCAGCCCTGCGTCTCTCCCTCTCTCTCTCCCTCAGAGGATTTCTTTTATCAAGCAGCCAATAAGTAATGACCTAAAATCTTCATAGCCATAGTATAGTAGCTTCCAGGTTGACTTGATTCACTCAGTATGGAAAGGAGGCTTGATAAGTATCACCCTGGTAACTGCATAGCAACCAGACAGGGTTACCCTAGCAACCAAATAACAAATCACATATCTCTGCACCAGAAAATCATACAGACTTCCTGTTTCACTTATTTCACTCAGGATGGAAAGTAGCCTTGATATGTATCACTCTGGTAACTGCCTAGCAACCAGATGGGGTTACCCTAGCAACCAAGTAACAAATCACATATCTCTGCAACAGAAAATCAGAGAGACTTCTGGGTTGACTTTTTTCACTCAGGATGGAAAGTAGCCTTGATTTGTATCACTCTGGTAACTGCATAGCAACCAGATGGGGTTACCCTAGCAACCAAGTAACAAATAATATATCTCTTCACCAGAAAATCGTAGAGACTTCCTGTTTGACTTATTTCACTCAGGATAGCAAGGAGTCTTGAAAAGTATCACTCTGGTAACTGCCTAGCAACGACAAGGGCTTACCCTAGCAACCAAGTAACAAATCACATAACTCTGCACCAGAAAATCGTAGAGACTTCCTGTTTCACTTATTTTACTCAAGATGGAAAGTAGCCTTGATATATATCACTCTGGTAACTGCCTATCAACCAGATATGGTTACCCTAGCAACCAAGTAACAAATCACATATCTATGCAACAGAAAATCAGAGACTTCCGGGTTGACTTTATTCACTCAGAATGAAAAGGAGGCTTGATAAGGATCACCCTGGAAACTGCCTAGCAACCAGATTGGGTTACCCTAGCAACCAAGTAAAAAATGATATATCTATCTGTCTATCTATCTATCTATCTATCTATCTATCTATCTATCTTTCTGAGGGTCACTATCTATCTATCTATCTATCTATCTATCTGAGGGTCAATATCTATCTATCTAACTATCTGAGGGTCAATAACTATCTATCTATCTATCTGTGGGTCATACTCTATCTATCTATATCTCAGGGTCAATGACAATCTATCTATCTATATATATCTGACGGTCAATATCTATCTATCTATCTAAGGGTCAATGACTATCTATCTATCTATCTGAGGGTCAATATCTATCTAGCTATCTGAGGATCAATATCTATCTATCTATCTATCTATCTATCTGATGGTCAATAACTATCTATCTATCTATCGATCTATCTATCTGATGGTCAATATCTATCTATCTATCTATCTATCTATCTATCTATCTATCTATCTATCTATCTATCTATCTATCTGTGGGTCATACTCTATCTATCTATCTATCTATCTATCTATCTATCTATCTATCTATCTATCTATCTATCTATCTATCTATCTATCTATCTATCTGAGGGTCAATATCTATCTATCTATCTATCTATCTATCTATCTATCTGATGGTCAATATCTATCTATCTATCTATCTATCTATCAATCTATCTATCTGATGGTCAATATCTATCTATCTATCTATCTATCTATCTGATGGTCAATATCTATCTATCTATCTATCTATCTATCTATCTATCTATCTATCTATCTATCTATCTATCTATCTATCTATCTATCTGTGGGTCATACTCTATCTATCTATCTATCTATCTATCTATCTATCTATCTATCGAGGGTCAATATCTATCTATCTATCTATCTATCTATCTATCTATCTATCTATCTATCTATCTATCTATCTATCTATCTATCTATCTATCTATCTAATCTATTTGATAGACTGAATGGTTTTATAATCTCTAAACTTTGAACTTTGAAAACTACTACTAATAATTACATCAAACTAGAAACCGTAAATCTTCAAATTTTACAACTAATACAAACTTTATGCTAGGCTTTCTCAAGCCAACCTAAAGTTTGTACTCAAACTTTTTAATCTAGTTAGGTTGGCTTGAGAAAGCCAACTTACTGAAATCCTATTTAAACTTATTATTATTAGGTTGGCTTGAGAAAGCCAACTTACTGAAATCCTATTTAAACTTATTATTATTATTATTATTATTCTGAGACTAAATTTCTAAATCTAACTCCTCCTAGAGCTTTTAAGCTACATGCACCAAACTCTGCACAGACCTTCAGACTAATCCCGAATAGTGTGCTATATCTTTTCTAAGCGATCGGGGGTACGGTGTTTGCCCCAGGGGCAAAAAATTGGGCAAAAAATCCCATTGACTTAACATTGAGCCGAACTTTGAAAAGTCATAGCTCAGAGCGAGGATTTCGCAGAGACATGTGATTTACCACATTTGAAGAGGCTGACAGGCTCTGTGAGAACATACCTCACAATGGGGTAAAAGTTTTACCCCTGGGGGGCAGGAGCTGCCCAAAATTGCCCCAATGTAAGTCAATGGAATTTTTTGAAAAAATTTTTGGTCGCTGACCCACGAATGAGGCGTCAAATCGTGCGGATTATTTGGGAATGGTGTGCTATGACTTTTATAAGCGATCGGGGGTACGGTGTTTGCCCCAGGGGCAAAAAATTGGGCAAACAATCCCATTGACTTAACATTGAGCCGAATTTTGACGAGTCATAGCTCAGAGCGAGAATTTCGCAGAGACTTGTGATTTACCTCATTTGAAGAGGCTGACAGGCTCTGTGAGAACGTACCTCACAATGGGGTAAAAGTTGCACCCCTGGGGGGCAGGAGCTGCCCAAATTTGCCCCAATGTTAAGTCTATGGTAGATTTTGTATTGAACATAACTCTGGATCACAGTGTCTTACAGACAAGGGGGCGGGCTCATTTTACTCAGACGACCAATCAGTCTCTCAGGATCATTGTGAAGCTATCAAGCCACGCCCTAGCAACCATTTACAGCACCTTAGCAACAATTCCCATAGACTTCCTTTGAAAAAGATCAAAGGGATTTCTCCGGACTGAATTATCATACAAACACGAGGGTGGTCTCGTTTGACTTGGGGCAGTAAAACAGCCAATCATGAATCCCCTCAACACTTCCTAGCCCCTCCCTAGCAACCATTTTCGAGCACCTTAGCAACCAAAATCCAAAGAGAGATATCTTCCATTCTGAATGTCACAGAAGCATGGGAGTTGGTTTATATCATTCATATTGACAAGCAGCCTTTGGAGATTCATCATTGGCAGCTGCCAAGCCACTCCCTAGCAACAATTTAGAGCACCCTAGCAACCACATTTATTGATTTCATTTACAGTAAGATATCTTCAGATCAGAATGTCCTAGAGACATGATAGTTGCTTTGTTTTCATTGGGTGAGTAATCAGTCTTCAGCTTTCATCATGTCAACTACTTAGCCACGCCCTAGCAACCATTTAAAGCACCCTAGCAACAAAGAACCATTGACATCCATTCAAAATCACTAAGATGTGTATCTTAGGATCAGAATGACGTAGAGACTTCCGGGTTGACTTATTTCACTCAGGATGGCAAGGAGCATTGTTGCCTGTCACCTTGGTAACTGCCTAGCAACCAGATGGGGTTACCCTAGCAACCAAGAAACAAATCACATATCTCTGTACTAGAAAATCACAGAGAAATCTGGGTTGACTTATTTCACTCAGGATTGCAAGGAGCATTGTTGGCTGTCACCTTGGTAACTGCCTAGCGACCAGATGGGGTTACCCTAGCAACCAAGAAACAAATCACATATCTCTGTACTAGAAAATCACAGAGACTTCCGGGTTGACTTATTTCACTCAGGATGGCAAGGAGCACTGTTGGCTGTCACCTTGGTAACTGCCTAGCAACCAGATGGGGTTACCCTAGCAACCAAGTAACAAATCACATATCTTTGCACCAGAAAATCGTAGAGACTTCCTGTTTCACTTATTTCACTCAGGATGGAAAGGAGGCTTGATATGTATCACTCTGGTAACTGCCTAGCAACCAGATGTGGTTACCCTAGCAACCAAGTAACAAATCACATATCTTTGAACCAGAACATCGTAGAGACTTAGGAGTTGACATATTTCACACAGGATGGAAAGTAGCCTTGATATGCATCACCCTGGTAACTGCATAGCAACCAGACAGGGTTACCCTAGCAACCAAATAACAAATCACATATCTCTGCACCAGAAATTCATACAGACTTCCGGGTTGACTTATTTCACTCAGGATGTAAAGTAGCCTTGATATGTATCACTCTGGTAACTGCATAGCAACCAGACAGGGTTACCTTAGCAACCAAGTAACAAATCACATATCTTTGAACTAGAACATCGTAGAGACTTCCGGGTTGACATATTTCACACAGGATGCAAGGAGCCTTATGAGTATCACTTTTGTAACTCCCTAGCAACCAGATGTGTTTACCCTAGCAACCAAGTAACAAATCACATATCTCTGCACCAGAATATCATAGAGACTTCCTGTTTCACTTATTTCACTCAGGATGGAAAGTAGCCTTGATATGTATCCCTCTGGTAACTGCCTAGCAACCAGATGCGGTTACCCTAGCAACCAAGTAACAAATCACATATCTTTGAACCAGAACATCGTAGAGACTTAGGGGTTGACATATTTCACACAGGATTGCAAGGAGCCTTATGAGTATCACCTTGGTAACTGCCTAGCAACCAGATGGGGTTACCCTAGCAACCAACTAACAAATCACATATCTCTGCACCAGAAAATCGTAGAGACTTCCTGTTTCACTTATTTCACTCAGGATGGAAAGGAGGCTTGATAAGTATCACCCTGGTAACTGCATAGCAACCAGACAGGGATACCCTAGCAACCAAGTAACAAATCACATATCTCTGCAACAGAAAATCGTAGAGACTTCCGGGTTGACATAATTCACTCAGGATGGAAAGGAGGCTTGATAAGTATCACCCTGGTAACTGCATAGCAACCAGATGGGGTTACCCTAGCAACCAAGTAACAAATAATATATCTCTTCACCAGAAAATCGTAGAGACTTCCTGTTTGACTTATTTTACTCAAGATGGAAAGTAGCCTTGATATATATCACTCTGGTAACTGCCTATCAACCAGATATGGTTACCCTAGCAACCAAGTAACAAATCACATATCTATGCAACAGAAAATCATAGAGACTTCCGGGTTGACTTTTTCACTCAGAATGAAAAGGAGGCTTGATAAGGATCACCCTGGAAACTGCCTAGCAACCAGATTGGGTTACCCTAGCAACCAAGTAAAAAATGATATATCTATCTGTCTATCTATCTATCTATCTATCTATCTATCTATTTATCTTTCTGAGGGTCAATATCTATCTATCTATCTATCTATCTGAGGGTCAATTTCTATCTATCTAACTATCTGCAGGTCAATAACTATCTATCTATCTATCTGTGGGTCATACTCTATCTATCTATATCTCAGGGTCAATGACTATCTATCTATATATCTGACGGTCAATATCTATCTATCTATCTAAGGGTCAATGACTATCTATCTATCTATCTATCTATCTATCTATCTATCTAAGGGTCAATATCTATCTATCTATCTGAGGATCAATATCTATCTATCTATCTATCTATCTATCTATCTATCTATCTATCTATCTATCTGATGGTCAATAACTATCTATCTATCTATCTATCGATCTATCTATCTGATGGTCAATATCTATCTATCTATCTATCTATCTATCTGATGGTCATACTCTCTATCTATCTATCTATC
This sequence comes from Moxostoma hubbsi, assembly GCA_032164185.1. Taxonomy (NCBI): domain Eukaryota; kingdom Metazoa; phylum Chordata; class Actinopteri; order Cypriniformes; family Catostomidae; genus Moxostoma; species Moxostoma hubbsi. Next base: position 49,039,189 of record JAVLUX010000009.1, on the reverse strand, counting down.
TATCTATCTATCTATCTATGGGTTAGACTCTATCTATCTATCTATCTATCTATCTGAGGGTCAATATCTATCTATCTATCTATCTATCTATCTATCTATCTATCTATCTATCTAATCTATTTGATAGACAGAATGGTTTTATAATCTCTAAACTTTGAACTTTGAAAACTACTAATTATAATTACATCAAACTAGAAACCGTAAATCTTCAAACTTTTACAACTACTTCAAACTTTATGCTAGGCTTTCTCAAGCCAACCTAAAGTTTGTACTCAAACTTTTTAATCTAGTTAGGTTGGCTTGAGAAAGCCAACTTACTGAAATCCTATTTAAACTTATTATTATTATTATTATTATTCTGAGACTAAATTTCTAAATGTAACTCCTCCTAGAGCTTTTAAGCTACATGCACCAAACTCGGCACAGACCTTCAGACTAATCCCGAATAGTGTGCTATATCTTTTCTAACTGATCGGACTTACGGTTTTCCTAAAAATGATGATCAAAACTCGGAAAAACTCCCATTGATTAACATTGCGGAATGTTCAGAAATTTAAATCCCAACTGACGTTTTCACACACACAGACAAAAAAGGGCCTGTCAGCCCTGCGTCTCTCCCTCTCTCTCTCCCTCAGAGGATTTCTTTTATCAAGCAGCCAATAAGTAATGACCTAAAATCTTCATAGCCACAGTATAGTAGCTTCCAGGTTGACTTGATTCACTCAGTATGGAAAGGAGGCTTGATAAGTATCACCCTGGTAACTGCCTAGCAACCAGATGGGTTACCCTAGCAACCAACTAACAAATCACATATCTCTGCACCAGAAAATCGTAGAGACTTCCTGTTTCACTTATTTCACTCAGGATGGAAAGTAGCCTTGATATGTATCACTCTGGTAACTGCCTAGCAACCAGATGTGATTACCCTAGCAACCAAGTAACAAATCACATATCTCTGCAACAGAAAATCATAGAGACTTCCGGGTTGAATTTATTCACTCAGGATGGAAAGTAGCCTTGATATGTATCACTCTGGTAACTGCCTAGCAACCAGACGGGGTTACCCTAGCAACCAAGTAACAAATCACATATCTCTGCACCAGAAAATCGTAGAGACTACCAGTTTCACTTATTTCAGTCAGGATGGAAAGTAGCCTTGATATGTATCACTCTGGTAACTGCATAGCAACCAGACAGGGTTACCTTAGCAACCAAGTAACAAATCACATATCTTTGAACCAGAACATCGTAGAGACTTCGGGGTTGACATATTTCACACAGGATTGCAAGGAGCCTTAGGAGTATCACTTTGGTAACTCCCTAGCAACCAGATGTTTACCCTAGCAACCAAGTAACAAATAATATCTCTTCACCAGAAAATCGTAGAGACTTCCTGTTTGAATTATTTCACTCAGGATAGCAAGGAGTCTTGAAAAATATCACTCTGGTAACTGCCTAGCAACGACAAGGGCTTACCCTAGCAACCAAGTAACAAATCACATAACTCTGCACCAGAAAATCGTAGAGACTTCCTGTTTAACTTATTTTTCTCAAGATGGAAAGTAGCCTTGATATATATCACTCTGGTAACTGCCTATCAACCAGATATGGTTACCCTAGCAACCAAGTAACAAATCACGTATCTATGCAACAGAAAATCATAGAGACTTCCGGGTTGACTTTATTCACTCAGAATGAAAAGGAGGCTTGATAAGGATCACCCTGGAAAATGCCTAGCAACCAGATTGGGTTACCCTAGCAACCAAGTAAAAAATGATCTATCTATCTGTCTATCTATCTATCTATCTATCTATCTATCTTTCTGAGGGTCAATATCTTTCTATCTATCTAACTATCTATCTAACTATCTATCTGAGTGTCAATATCTATCTATCTATCTATCTATCTATCTATCTATCTATCTGAGGGTCAATAACTATCTATCTATCTGTGGGTCATACTCTATCTATCTATATCTCAGGGTCAATGACTATCTATCTATATAGATCTGACGGTCAATATCTATCTATCTATCTAAGGGTCAATGACTATCTATCTATCTATCTGAGGGTCAATATCTATCTATCTATCTGAGGATCAATATCTATCTATCTATCTGATGGTCAATAACTATCTATCTATCTATCTATCTGTGGGTCATACTCTATCTATCTATCTATCTATCTATCTATCTATCTGTGGGTCATACTCGATCTATCTATCTATCTATCTATCTGAGGGTCTCTATCTATCTATCTATCTATCTATCTATCTGAGGGTCAATAACTATCTATCTATCTATCTATCTATCTGAGGGTCAATATCTATCTATCTATCTATCTATCTATGGGTCATACTCTATCTATCTATCTATCTATCTATCTATCTATCTATCTATCTATCTATCTGAGGGTCAATATCTATCTATCTATCTATCTATCTATCTGAGGGTCAATAACTATCTATCTATCTATCTATCTATCTGAGGGTCAATATCTATCTATCTATCTATCTATCTATGGGTCATACTCTATCTATCTATCTATCTATCTATCTATCTATCTATCTATCTGAGGGTCAATATCTATCTATCTATCTATCTATCTATCTATCTATCTATCTATCTATCTATCTATCTAATCTATTTGATAGACTGAATGGTTTTATAATCTCTAAACTTTGAACATTGAAAACTACTACTTATAATTACATCAAACTAGAAACCGTAAATCTTCAAACTTTTACAACTACTTCAAACTTTATGCTAGGCTTTCTCAAGCCAACCTAAAGTTTGTACTCAAACTTTTTAATCTAGTTAGGTTGGCTTGAGAAAGCCAACTTACTGAAATCCTATTTAAACTTATTATTATTATTATTATTATTCTGAGACTAAATTTCTAAATGTAACTCCTCCTAGAGCTTTTAAGCTACATGCACCAAACTCGGCACAGACCTTCAGACTAATCCCGAATAGTGTGCTATATCTTTTCTAACTGATCGGACTTACGGTTTTCCTAAAAATGACGATCAAAACTCGGAAAAACTCCCATTGATTAACATTGCGGAATGTTCAGAAATTTAAATCCCAACTGACGTTTTCACACACACAGGCAAAAAAGGGCCTGTCAGCCCTGCGTCTCTCCCTCTCTCTCTCCCTCAGAGGATTTCTTTTATCAAGCAGCCAATAAGTAATGACCTAAAATCTTCATAGCCACAGTATAGTAGCTTCCAGGTTGACTTGATTCACTCAGTATGGAAAGGAGGCTTGATAAGTATCACCCTGGTAACTGCCTAGCAACCAGATGGGGTTACCCTAGCAACCAACTAACAAATTACATATCTCTGCACCAGAAAATCGTAGAGACTTCCTGTTTCACTTATTTCACTCAGGATGGAAAGTAGCCTTGATATGTATCACTCTGGTAACTGCCTAGCAACCAGATGTGATTACCCTAGCAACCAAGTAACAAATCACATATCTCTGCAACAGAAAATCAGAGAGACTTCCGGGTTGACTTATTTCACTCAGGATGGAAAGTAGCCTTGATATGTATCACTCTGGTAACTGCCTAGCAACCAGACGGGGTTACCCTAGCAACCAAGTAACAAATCACATATATCTGCACCAGAAAATCGTAGAGACTTCCTGTTTCACTTATTTCACTCAGGATGGAAAGTAGCCTTGATATGTATCACTCTGGTAACTGCCTAGCAACCAGATGTGATTACCCTAGCAACCAAGTAACAAATCACATATCTCTGCAACAGAAAATCAGAGAGACTTCCGGGTTGACTTATTTCACTCAGGATGGAAAGTAGCCTTGATATGTATCACTCTGGTAACTGCCTAGCAACCAGATGTGATTACCCTAGCAACCAAGTAACAAATCACATATCTCTGCATCAGAAAATCATAGAGACTTCCGGATTGACTTGATTCACTCAGGATGGAAAGTAGCCTTGATCTGTATCACTCTGGTAACTGCCTAGCAACCAAATGGGGTTACCCTAGCAACCAAGTAACAAATCACATATATCTGCACCAGAAAATCGTAGAGACTTCCTGTTTCACTTATTTCACTCAGGATGGAAAGTAGCCTTGATATGTATCACTCTGGTAACTGCCTAGCAACCAGATGTGATTACCCTAGCAACCAAGTAACAAATCACAAATCTCTGCAACAGAAAATCAGAGAGACTTCCGGGTTGACTTATTTCACTCAGGATGGAAAGTAGCCTTGATATGTATCACTCTGATAACTGCCTAGCAACCAGATGTGATTACCCTAGCAACCAAGTAACAAATCACATATCTCTGCACCAGAAAATCGTAGAGACTTCCTGTTTCACTTATTTCACTCAGGATGGAAAGTAGCCTTGATATGTATCACTCTGGTAACTGCCTAGCAACCGTATGTGGTTACCCTAGCAACCAAGTAACAAATCACATATCTCTGCAACAGAAAATCATAGAGACTTCCTGTTTCACTTATTTCACTCAGGATGGAAAGTAGGCTTGATATGTATCACTCTGGTAACTGCATAGCAACCAGATGTGGTTACCCTAGCAACCAAGTAACAAATCACATATCTTTGAACCAGAACATCGTAGAGACTTAGGGGTTGACATATTTCACACAGGATGGAAAGTAGCCTTGATATGCATCACTCTGGTAACTGCCTAGCAACCAGATGGGTTACCCTAGCAACCAAATAACAAATCATATATTTCTGCACCAGAAAATCGTAGAGACATCTGGGTTGACTTAATTCACTCAGGATGGAAAGGAGGCTTGATAAGTATCACCCTGGTAACTGCATAGCAACCAGACAGGGTTACCCTAGCAACCAAATAACAAATCACATATCTCTGCACCAGAAAATCATACAGACTTGCGGGTTGACTTTATTCACTCAGGATGGAAAGGAGGCTTGACAAGTTATCACCCTGGTAACTGCATAGCAACCAGACAGGGTTACCCTAGCAACCAAGTAATAAATCACATATCTTTGAACCAAAACTTCGTAGAGACTTATTGGTTGACATATTTCACACAGGATTGCAAGGAGCCTTATGAGTAACACTTTGGTAACTGCCTAGCAACCAGATGGGGATAGCCTAGCAACCAAGTAACAAATCACATATCTATTTAACAGAAAATCGTAGAGACTTCCGGGTTGACTTATTTCACTCATGATGGAAAGTAGCCTTGATATGTATTACTCTGGTAACTGCCTAGCAACCAGATGGGGTTACCATAGCAACCAAGTAACAAATTACATATCTCTGCACCAGAACAACATAAAGACTTCTGGTTTTGTTCATGGGACTCAGGGTAGCAAGGATCTATCTATCTATCTGTCTGTCTGTCTGTCTATTTATCAGTCTATCTATATCTATCTTTCGAACTGTCTATCTATCTGAGGGTTAATATCTATCTATCTATCTATCTATCTATCTGAGGGTCAATATCTATCTATCTATCTATCTATCTATCTATCTGAGGGTCAATATCTATCTATCTATCTATCTATCTATCTATCTATCTGAGGGTCAATATCTATCTATCTATCTATCTATCTGAGGGTCAATATCTATCTATCTATCTATCTATCTATCTATCTGAGGGTCAATATCTATCTATCTATCTATCTATCTATCTATCTATCTATCTATCTATCTATCTATCTGAGGGTCAATAACTATCTATCTATCTATCTGTGGGTCATACTCTATCTATCTATATCTCAGGGTCTATGACTATCTATCTACCTATATAGATCTGACGGTCAATATCTATCTATCTATCTAAGGGTCAATGACTATCTATCTATCTATCTGAGGGTCAATATCTATCTATCTATCTGAGGATCAATATCTATCTATCTATCTATCTATCTATCTATCTATCTATCTATCTATCTATCTGTCTATCTGATGGTCAATAACTCTATCTATCTATCTGATGGTCAATATCTATCTATCTATCTATCTATCTATCTATCTATCTGTGGGTCATACTCTATCTATCTATCTATCTATCTATCTATCTATCTATCTATCTATCTGTGGGTCATACTCTATCTATCTATCTATCGATCTATCTATCTGATGGTCAATATCTATCTATCTATCTATCTGTGGGTCATACTCTATCTATCTATCTATCTATCTATCTATCTATCTGAGGGTCAATATCTATCTATCTATCTATCTATCTATCTATCTATCTATCTGTGGGTCATACTCTATCTATCTATCTATCTATCTATCTATCTATCTATCTATCGATCTATCTATCTGATGGTCAATATCTATCTATCTATCTATCTATCTATCTATCTATCTATCTATCTGTGGGTCATACTCTACCTATCTATCTATCTATCTATCTATCTATCTATCTATCTATCTATCTATCTATATATCTATCTATCTAATCTATTTGATAGACTGAATGGTTTTATAATCTCTAAACTTTGAACTTTGAAAACTACTACTTATAATTACATCAAACTAGAAACCGTAAATCTTCAAACTTTTACAACTACTTCAAACTTTATGCTAGGCTTTCTCAAGCCAACCTAAAGTTTGTACTCAAACTTTTTAATCTAGTTATTATTATTATTCTGAGACTAAATTTCTAAATCTAACTCCTCCTAGAGCTTTTAAGCTACATGCACCAAACTCTGCACAGACCTTCAGACTAATCCCGAATAGTGTGCTATATCTTTTCTAAGCGATCGGGGGTACGGTGTTTGCCCCAGGGGCAAAAAATTGGGCAAAAAATCCCATTGACTTAACATTGAGCCGAACTTTGAAAAGTCATAGCTCAGAGCGAGGATTTCGCAGAGACATGTGATTTACCACATTTGAAGAGGCTGACAGGCTCTGTGAGAACATACCTCACAATGGGGTAAAAGTTTTACCCCTGGGGGGCAGGAGCTGCCCAAAATTGCCCCAATGTAAGTCAATGGAATTTTTTGAAAAAATTTTTGGTCGCTGACCCACGAATGAGGCGTCAAATCGTGCGGATTATTTGGGAATGGTGTGCTATGACTTTTATAAGCGATCGGGGGTACGGTGTTTGCCCCAGGGGCAAAAAATTGGGCAAACAATCCCATTGACTTAACATTGAGCCGAATTTTGACGAGTCATAGCTCAGAGCGAGAATTTCGCAGAGACTTGTGATTTACCTCATTTGAAGAGGCTGACAGGCTCTGTGAGAACGTACCTCACAATGGGGTAAAAGTTGCACCCCTGGGGGGCAGGAGCTGCCCAAATTTGCCCCAATGTTAAGTCTATGGTAGATTTTGTATTGAACATAACTCTGGATCACAGTGTCTTACAGACAAGGGGGCGGGCTCATTTTACTCAGACGACCAATCAGTCTCTCAGGATCATTGTGAAGCTATCAAGCCACGCCCTAGCAACCATTTACAGCACCTTAGCAACAATTCCCATAGACTTCCTTTGAAAAAGATCAAAGGGATTTCTCCGGACTGAATTATCATACAAACACGAGGGTGGTCTCGTTTGACTTGGGGCAGTAAAACAGCCAATCATGAATCCCCTCAACACTTCCTAGCCCCTCCCTAGCAACCATTTTCGAGCACCTTAGCAACCAAAATCCAAAGAGAGATATCTTCCATTCTGAATGTCACAGAAGCATGGGAGTTGGTTTATATCATTCATATTGACAAGCAGCCTTTGGAGATTCATCATTGGCAGCTGCCAAGCCACTCCCTAGCAACAATTTAGAGCACCCTAGCAACCACATTTATTGATTTCATTTACAGTAAGATATCTTCAGATCAGAATGTCCTAGAGACATGATAGTTGCTTTGTTTTCATTGGGTGAGTAATCAGTCTTCAGCTTTCATCATGTCAACTACTTAGCCACGCCCTAGCAACCATTTAAAGCACCCTAGCAACAAAGAACCATTGACATCCATTCAAAATCACTAAGATGTGTATCTTAGGATCAGAATGACGTAGAGACTTCCGGGTTGACTTATTTCACTCAGGATGGCAAGGAGCATTGTTGCCTGTCACCTTGGTAACTGCCTAGCAACCAGATGGGGTTACCCTAGCAACCAAGAAACAAATCACATATCTCTGTACTAGAAAATCACAGAGAAATCTGGGTTGACTTATTTCACTCAGGATTGCAAGGAGCATTGTTGGCTGTCACCTTGGTAACTGCCTAGCGACCAGATGGGGTTACCCTAGCAACCAAGAAACAAATCACATATCTCTGTACTAGAAAATCACAGAGACTTCCGGGTTGACTTATTTCACTCAGGATGGCAAGGAGCACTGTTGGCTGTCACCTTGGTAACTGCCTAGCAACCAGATGGGGTTACCCTAGCAACCAAGTAACAAATCACATATCTTTGCACCAGAAAATCGTAGAGACTTCCTGTTTCACTTATTTCACTCAGGATGGAAAGGAGGCTTGATATGTATCACTCTGGTAACTGCCTAGCAACCAGATGTGGTTACCCTAGCAACCAAGTAACAAATCACATATCTTTGAACCAGAACATCGTAGAGACTTAGGAGTTGACATATTTCACACAGGATGGAAAGTAGCCTTGATATGCATCACCCTGGTAACTGCATAGCAACCAGACAGGGTTACCCTAGCAACCAAATAACAAATCACATATCTCTGCACCAGAAATTCATACAGACTTCCGGGTTGACTTATTTCACTCAGGATGTAAAGTAGCCTTGATATGTATCACTCTGGTAACTGCATAGCAACCAGACAGGGTTACCTTAGCAACCAAGTAACAAATCACATATCTTTGAACTAGAACATCGTAGAGACTTCCGGGTTGACATATTTCACACAGGATGCAAGGAGCCTTATGAGTATCACTTTTGTAACTCCCTAGCAACCAGATGTGTTTACCCTAGCAACCAAGTAACAAATCACATATCTCTGCACCAGAATATCATAGAGACTTCCTGTTTCACTTATTTCACTCAGGATGGAAAGTAGCCTTGATATGTATCCCTCTGGTAACTGCCTAGCAACCAGATGCGGTTACCCTAGCAACCAAGTAACAAATCACATATCTTTGAACCAGAACATCGTAGAGACTTAGGGGTTGACATATTTCACACAGGATTGCAAGGAGCCTTATGAGTATCACCTTGGTAACTGCCTAGCAACCAGATGGGGTTACCCTAGCAACCAACTAACAAATCACATATCTCTGCACCAGAAAATCGTAGAGACTTCCTGTTTCACTTATTTCACTCAGGATGGAAAGGAGGCTTGATAAGTATCACCCTGGTAACTGCATAGCAACCAGACAGGGATACCCTAGCAACCAAGTAACAAATCACATATCTCTGCAACAGAAAATCGTAGAGACTTCCGGGTTGACATAATTCACTCAGGATGGAAAGGAGGCTTGATAAGTATCACCCTGGTAACTGCATAGCAACCAGATGGGGTTACCCTAGCAACCAAGTAACAAATAATATATCTCTTCACCAGAAAATCGTAGAGACTTCCTGTTTGACTTATTTTACTCAAGATGGAAAGTAGCCTTGATATATATCACTCTGGTAACTGCCTATCAACCAGATATGGTTACCCTAGCAACCAAGTAACAAATCACATATCTATGCAACAGAAAATCATAGAGACTTCCGGGTTGACTTTTTCACTCAGAATGAAAAGGAGGCTTGATAAGGATCACCCTGGAAACTGCCTAGCAACCAGATTGGGTTACCCTAGCAACCAAGTAAAAAATGATATATCTATCTGTCTATCTATCTATCTATCTATCTATCTATCTATCTATTTATCTTTCTGAGGGTCAATATCTATCTATCTATCTATCTATCTGAGGGTCAATTTCTATCTATCTAACTATCTGCAGGTCAATAACTATCTATCTATCTATCTGTGGGTCATACTCTATCTATCTATATCTCAGGGTCAATGACTATCTATCTATATATCTGACGGTCAATATCTATCTATCTATCTAAGGGTCAATGACTATCTATCTATCTATCTATCTATCTATCTATCTAAGGGTCAATATCTATCTATCTATCTGAGGATCAATATCTATCTATCTATCTATCTATCTATCTATCTATCTATCTATCTGATGGTCAATAACTATCTATCTATCTATCTATCGATCTATCTATCTGATGGTCAATATCTATCTATCTATCTATCTATCTATCTGATGGTCATACTCTCTATCTATCTATCTATCTATCTATCTATCTATCTATGGGTTAGACTCTATCTATCTATCTATCTATCTATCTGAGGGTCAATATCTATCTATCTATCTATCTATCTATCTATCTATCTATCTATCTATCTATCTATCTAATCTATTTGATAGACAGAATGGTTTTATAATCTCTAAACTTTGAACTTTGAAAACTACTAATTATAATTACATCAAACTAGAAACCGTAAATCTTCAAACTTTTACAACTACTTCAAACTTTATGCTAGGCTTTCTCAAGCCAACCTAAAGTTTGTACTCAAACTTTTTAATCTAGTTAGTGGTGCTTGCAAAGCAACACTATTGTAATCTCACATACTTATTTTTCTTCTTCTTCTTCTTCTTCTTCTTCTTCCGTACAAAACTTCGGCACCTAACTCGTCCCGCACCTTTTGGCGTAGACCCATGAATGAGGTGTCAAATCGTGCGGCTCATTGAGGAGAGGTGTGCTATGACTTTTCTAAGCGATCGGGTGTACGATGTTCGAACAGCGGACGAAAAAGAGGCCAAAAAAGTCCCATTGACTTTACATTGCGGAATGTTCAGAAATTTAAATCCCAACTGACATTTTCACACACACAGACAAAAAAGGGCCTGTCAGCCCTGCGTCTCTCGCTCTCTCTCCCTCAGAGGATTTCTTTTATCAAGCAGCCAATAAAAATCTTCATAGCCACACCCTAAAACATGCTAAAAATGTGCTAGCATCATGCTAACATATGCTGGCATCACCTAGCGAAGTGCTAAAACATGCTATAAACGTGTTAGCAACATGCTAACACATGCTGGCATCGCCTAGCGAAGTGATAAAACATGCTAAAAACATGCTAGCTACATGCTAAAACATGTTGGCATCGCCTAGCGAAGTGCTAAAACATGCTAAAAACGTGCTAACAACATGCTAACACATGCTAGTATTGCCTAGCGAAGTGTTAAAACATGCTAAAAACGTGCTAGCATCATGCTAACACATGCTGGCATCACCTAGCGAAGTGCTAAAAAATGTTAAAACATGCTAGCATTATGCTAATGCATGCTGGCATTGCTTAGGGGATTGCTAAAACATATTAAAAACATGCTAGCATCATGCTAACACATGTTTGCATCGCCTAGTGAAGTGCTAAAACATGCTAAAATGTGTTAGCATCATGCTAACACATGCTGGCATCGCCTAGCGAAGTGCTAAAACATGTTAAAACGTGCTAGCATTATGCTAATTCATATTAGCATTGCTTAGGGGATTGCTAAAACATGCTAAAAACGTGCTAACAACATGCTAACACATGCTAGTAGTGCCTATCAAAATGTTAAAACATGCTAAAAATGTGCTAGCATCATGCTAACACATGCTGGCATTGCCTAGCAAAGTGCTAAAACATGTTAAAATGTGCTAGCATTATGCTAATGCAGGTTAGCATTGCTTAGGGGATTGCTAAAATATGTTGAAAACGTGCTAACATCATGCTAATACATGTTAGCATCGCTTAGCGAAGTGCTAAAATATGTTAAAACATGCTAGCATTATGCTAATGCATGTTAGCATTGCTTAGGGGATTGCTAAAACATGTTAAAATGTGCTGGCATCATGCTAACACATGTTAGCATTGCCAAACAAAGTGCTAAAACATGCTAAAACGTGCTAGTATCATTCTAACACATGATAGCTTCACCTAGTGAAGTGCTAAAACATTCTAAAATGTGCTACCATCATGAAAAACACATGTTAGCAACATTCTATGACCTTTATTTTAGTGCTTAGAAACAAGTTAGGAAATGCTATTTGACGAGTTTTGCCACGGCAAGCACCACTCACATTTTCTTCAGGAAATGTACATTCTAGTTAGTGGTGCTTGCAAAGCAACACTATTGTAATCTCACATACTTATTTTTCTTCTTCTTCTTCTTCTTCTTCTTCTTCCGTACAAAACTTCGGCACCTAACTCGTCCCGCACCTTTTGGCGTAGACCCATGAATGAGGTGTCAAATCGAGCGGCTCATTGAGGAGAGGTGTGCTATGACTTTTATAAGCGATCGGGTGTACGATGTTCGAACAGCGGACGAAAAAGCGCCCAAAAAAGTCCCATTGACTTTACATTGCGGAATGTTCAGAAATTTAAATCCCAACTGACATTTCCACACACACAGACAAAAAAGGGCCTGTCAGCCCTGCGTCTCTCTCTCCCTCAGAGGATTTCTTTTATCAAGCTGCCAATAAAAATCTTCATAGCCACACCCTGAAACATGCTAAAAATTTGCTAGCATCATGCTAACATATGCTGGCATCACCTAGTGAAGTGCTAAAACATGCTATAAATGTGTTAGCAACATGTTAACACATGCTGGCATCGCCTAGCGAAGTGCTAAAACATGCTAAAAACGTGCTCACAACATGGTAACACATGTTGGCATCACCTAGCGAAGTGCTAAAACATGCTAAAAACGTGATAACAACATGCTAACATATGCTAGTATTGTCTAGCGAAGTGTTAAAACATGCTAAAAACGTGCTAGCATCATGCTAACACATGCTGGCATCGCCTAACGAAGTGCTAAAACATGTTAAAATGTGCTAGCATTATGCTAATGCACGTTAGCATTGCTTAGGGGATTGCTAAAACATGTTAAAAACGTGCTAGCATCATGCTAACACATGTTAGCATCGCCTAGCAAAGTGCTAAAACCTGCAAAAAACGTGCTAGTATCATGCTAACACATGCTAGCTTCACCTAGCGAAGTGCTAAAACATGTTAAAACGTGCTAGCATTATGCTAATGCATGTTAGCATTGCTTAGGGGATTGCTAAAACATGTTAAAAATCGTGCTAGCATCATGCTAGCACATGTTAGCATCGCCAAACGAAGTGCTAAAACATGGTAAAAACGTGCTAGTATCATGCTAACACATGCTAGCTTCACCTAGCGAAGTGCTAAAACATGTTAAAACGTGCTAGCATTATGCTAATGCATGTTAGCATTGCTTAGGGGATTGCTAAAACATGTTAAAAATGTGCTAGCATCATGCTAACACATGTTAGCATCGCCAAACAAAGTGCTAAAACATGCAAAAAACGTGCTAGTATCATGCTAACACATGCTAGCTTCACCTAGCGAAGTGCTAAAACATGTTAAAACGTGCTACCATCATGAAAAACACGTGTTAGCAACATTCTGTGACCTTTATTTTAGTGCTTAGACACAAGTTAGAAAATGCTATTTGACGAGTTTTGCCACGGCAAGCACCACTCACATTTTCTTCAGGAAATGTACATTCTAGTTAGTGGTGCTTGCAAAGCAACACTATTGTAATCTCACATACTTATTTTTCTTCTTCTTCTTCTTCTTCTTCTTCCGTACAAAACTTCGGCACCTAACTCGTCCCGCACCTTTTGGCGTAGACCCATGAATGAGGTGTCAAATCGTGCGGCTCATTGAGGAGAGGTGTGCTATGACTTTTATAAGCGATCGGGGGTACGGTGTTTGCCCCAGGGGCAAAAAAATGGGCAAAAAATCCCATTGACTTAACATTGAGCCGAACTTTGACGAGTCATAGCTCAGAGCGAGGATTTCGCAGAGACGTGTGATTTATGAGATTTGAAGAGGCTGACAGGCTTTGTGAGAACATACCTCACAATGGGGTAAAACTTTTACCCCTGGGGGGCAGGAGCTGCCCAAAGTTGCCCCAATGTTAGTCAATGGAATTTTTTGCAAAATTTTTTGGTCACAGACCCACGAATGAGGCATCAAATCGTGCAGATTATTTGGGAATGGTGTGCTATGACTTTTATAAGCGATCGGGGGTATGGTATTTGCCCCAGGGGCAAAAAATTGGGCAAAAAATCCCATTGACTTAACATTGCGCCGAAATTTGACGAGTCATAGCTCAGAGCGAGGATATCACACAGACGTGTGATTTACCACATTTGAAGAGGCTGACAGGCTCTGTGAGAACATACCTCACAATGGGGTAAAAGTTGCACCCCTTGGGGGCAGGAGCTGCCCAAATTTGCCCCAATGTTAAGTCAATGGTAAATTGTGTATTGAACATAACTCTGGATCACAGTGTCTTAGAGACAAGGGGGCGGGCTCATTTTACTCAGACGACCAATCAGTCTCTCAAGATCATTATGAAGCTATCAAGCCACGCCCTAGCAACCATTTACAGTACCTTAGCAACAAGTCCCATAGACTTCCATTGAAAGAGATCAAAGGGATTTCTCCGGACTGAATTATCATAGAAACACGAGGGTGGTCTCATTTGACTTGGGGCAGTAAAACAGCCAATCATGAATCCCCTCAACACTTCCTAGCCTCTCCCTAGCAACCATTTTCGAGCACCTTAGCAACCAAAATCCAAAGAGAGATATCTTCCATTCTGAATGTCACAGAAGCATGGGAGTTCGTTTATATCATTCATACTGACAAGCAGCCTTTGGTGATTCATCATTGCCAGCTGCCAAGCCACTCCCTAGCAACAATTTAGAGCACCCTAGCAACCACATTTATTGATTTCAATTACAGTAAGATATCTTCAGATCAGAATGTCCTAGAGACATGATAGTTGCTTTGTTTTCATTGGGTGATTAACCAGTCTTCAGCTTTCATCAAATGAACTACTTAGCCATGCCCTAGCAACCATTTAAAGCACCCTAGCAACAAAACACCATTGACATCCATTCAAAATCACTAAGATGTGTATCTTAGGATCAGAATGTCGTAGAGACTTCCGGGTTGACTTATTTCACTCAGGATGGAAAGTAGACTTGATAAATATCACCCTGGTAACTGCCTAGCAACCAGAAGGGTTTACCATAGCAACCAAGTAACAAATCTCATATCTTTGCACTACAAAATCGTAGAGACTTCCGAGTTGACTTATTTCACTCAAGATGGCAAGGAGCATTGTTGGATGTTACTTTGGTAACTGCCTAGCAACCAGATGGGGTTACCCTAGCAACCAAGAAACAAATCACATATCTCTGCACAAGAAAATCACAGAGACTTCCGGGTTGAATTATTTCACTCAGGATGGCAAGGAGCATTGTTGGCTGTCACCTTGGTAACTGCCTAGCAACCAGATGGGGTTACCCTAGCAACCAAGAAACAAATCACATATCTCTGCACGAGAAAATCACAGAGACTTCCGGGTTGAATTATTTCACTCAGGATGGCAAGGAGCATTGTTGGCTGTCACCTTGGTAACTGCCTAGCAACCAGATGGGGTTACCCTAGCAACCAAGAAACAAATCACATATCTCTGCACAAGAAAATCACAGAGACTTCCAGGTTGACTTATTTCACTCAGGATGGCAAGGAGCATTGTTGCCTGCCACCTTGGTAACTGCCTAGCAACCAGATGGGGTTACCCTAGCAACCAAGAAACAAATCACATATCTCTGCACAAGAAAATCACAGAGACTTCCGGGTTGACTTATTTCACTCAGGATGGCAAGGAGCATTGTTGGCTGTCACCTTGGTAACTGCCTAGCAACCAGATGGGGTTACCCTAGCAACCAAGTAACTAATCATATATCTCTGAACCAGAAAATTGTAGTGATTCCGTGTTGACTTATTTCATTTAGGATGGCAAGGAGCATTGTTGTCTTGCCCCTTGGTAACTGCCTAGCAACCAGATGGGGTTACCCTAGCAACCAAGAAACAAATCACATATCTCTGCACAAGAAAATCACAGAGACTTCCGGGTTGACTTATTTCATTCAGGATGGCAAGGAGCATTGTTGCCTGTCACCTTGGTAACTGCCTAGCAATCAGATGGGGTTACCCTAGCAACCAATAAACAAATCACATATCTCTGCACAAGAAAATCACAGAGACTTCCGGGTTGACTTATTTCACTCAGGATGGCAAGGAGCATTGTTGGCTTGCCCCTTGGTAACTTCCTAGCAACCAGAAGGGTTTACCCTAGCAACCAAGTAACAAATCACATATCTCTGTACTAGAAAATCGTAGAGACTTCCGGGTTGACTTATTTTACTCAGGATGGCAAGTAGCGTTAGTGGCTGTAACCTTAGTAACTGCATATCAACCAGATGGGTTTCCCTAGCAACCATGGAACAACACCTATATCTCTGCACCAGAACATCCTACTGTCATGGGGATGGCCCCTTTCAACTTTGGGCAGTAGGTGGGACATTGTGGTAAGAAATTTTGCCACGGCAAGCACCACTCACATTTTCTTCAGGAAATGTACCTATCTAGTTATTATTATAATTATTATTATTTTTCCACACAAAGTTTGGCGCGCTACTCCTCCTGCAGCTTTTGTCACAGACCCCTGAGTGAGGCATCAAATCGTGCGGCTCATTGAGGAGAGGTGTGCTATATCTTTTCTAAGCGATCGGGTGTACGATGTTAGAACAGCGGACGAAAAAGCGGCCAAAAAAATCCCATTGACTTTACATTGCGGAATGTTCAGAAATTTAAATCCCAACTGACTTTTTCACACACACAGACAAAAAAGGGCCTGTCAGCCCTGCGTCTCTCTCTCTCTCTCCCTCAGAGGATTTCTTTTATCAAGCAGTCAATAAAAATCTTCATAGCCACACCCTAAAACATGCTAAAAATGTGCTAGCAACATGCTAACACATGTTGGCATCACCTAGCGAAGTGCTAAAACATGCTAAACTCGTGCTAGCAACATGCTAACACATGTTGGCATCACCTAGCGAAGTGCTAAAACATGCTAAAAACGTGCTAAAAACATGCTAACACATGATAGTTTTGCCTAGCGAAGTGTTAAAAAATGCTAAAAACGTGCTAGCATCATGCTAACACATGCTGGCATTGCCTAGCAAAGTGTTAAAACATGTTAAAACGTGCTAGCATTATGCTAATGCATGTTAGCATTGCTTAGGGGATTGCTAAAACATGTTAAAAACGTGCTAGCATCATGCTAACACATGTTAGCATCGCCTAGCGAAGTGCTAAAACATGCTAAAAACGTGCTAGTATCATGCTAACACATGCTGGCATTGCCTAGCAAAATGTTAAAACATGTTAAAACGTGCTAGCATTATGCTAATGCATGTTAGCATTGCTTAGGGGATTGCTAAAACATGTTAAAAATGTGCTAGCATCATGCTAACACATGTTAGCATCGCCTAGTGAAGTGCTAAAACATGCTAAAAACGTGCTAGTATTATGCTAATGCATGTTAGCATTGGTTAGGGGATTGCTACAACATGTTAAAAATGTGCTAGCATCATGCTAAAACATGTTAGCATCGCCTAGCGAAGTGCTAAAACATGCTAAAAACATGCTAGCATCATGCTAACACATGCTGGCATCGCCTAGCGAAGTGCTAAAACATGTTAAAAACTTGCTTGCATCATGCTAACACATGTTAGCATCGCCTAGCAAAGTGCTAAAACATGCTAGAAACGTGCTAGTATCATGCTAACACATGCTAGCTTCACCTAGCAAAGTGCTAAAACATGTTAAAACGTGCTAGCATTATGCTAATGCATGTTAGCATTGCTTAGGGGATTGCTAAAACATGTTAAAAACGTGCTAGCATCATGCTAACATACGTTAGCATCGCCTAGCAAAGTGCTAAAACATGTTAGAAACGTGCTAGTATCATGCTAACACATGCTAGCTTCACCTAGCAAAGTGCTAAAACATGTTAAAACGTGCTATCATTATGCTAATGCATGTTAGCGTTGCTTAGGGGATTGCTAAAACATGTTAAAAAGATGCTAGCATCATGCTAACACATGTTAGCATTGCCAAAGGAAGTGCTAAAACATGCTAAAAATGTGCTAGTATCATGCTAACACATGCTAGCTTCACCTAGCAAAGTACTAAAACATTCTAAAAACGTGCTACCATCATGAAAAACACATGTTAGCAACATTCTATGACCTTTATTTTAGTGCTTAGAAACAAGTTTGAAAATGCTACTTGACGAGTTTTGCCACGGCAAGCACCACTCACATTTTCTTCAGGAAATGTACATTCTAGTTAGTGGTGCTTGCAAAGCAACACTATTGTAATCTCACATACTTATTTTTCTTCTTCTTCTTCTTCTTCTTCTTCTTCCGTACAAAACTTCGGCACCTAACTCGTCCCGCACCTTTTGGTGTAGACCCATGAATGAGGTGTCAAATCGAGCGGCTCATTGAGGAGAGGTGTGCTATGACTTTTATAAGCGATCGGGGGTACGGTGTTTGCCCCAGGGGCAAAAAACTGGGCAAAAAATCCCATTGACTTAACATTGAGCCGAACTTTGACGAGTCATAGCTCAGAGCGAGGATTTCACAGAGACGTGTGATTTACCACATTTGAAGAGGCTGACAGGCTCTGTGAGAACATACCTCACAATGGGGTAAAACTTTTACCCCTGGGGGGCAGGAGCTGCCCAAAGTTGCCCCAATGTAAGTCAATGGAATTTTTTGCAAAATTTTTTGGTCACAGACCCACGAATGAGGCGTCAAATCGTGCGGATTATTTGGGAATGGTGTGCTATGACTTTCATAAGCGATCGGGGGTATGGTATTTGCCCCAGGGGCAAAAAATTGGGCAAAAAATCCCATTGACTTAACATTGCGCCGAACTTTGACAAGTCATAGCTCAGAGCGAGGATATCACACAGATGTGTGATTTACCACATTTGAAGAGGCTGTCAGGCTCTGTGAGAACATACCTCACAATGGGGTAAAAGTTGCACCCCTTGGGGGCAGGAGCTGCCCAAATTTGCCCCAATGTTAAGTCTATGGTAAATTGTGTATTGAACATAACTCTGGATCACAGTGTCTTAGAGACAAGGGGGCGGGCTCATTTTACTCAGACGACCAATCAGTCTCTCCGGATCATTGTGAAGCTATCATGCCACGCCCTAGCAACCATTTACAGTACCTTAGCAACAGTAAGATATCTTCAGATCAGAATGTCCTAGAGACATGATAGTTGCTTTGTTTTCATTGGGTGAGTAACCAGTCTTCAGCTTTCATCATATGAACTACTTAGCCATGCCCTAGCAACCATTTAAAACACCCTAGCAACAAAACACCATTGACATCCATTCAAAATCACTAAGATGTGTATCTTAGGATCAGAATGTCGTAGAGACTTCCGGGTTGACTTATTTCACTCAGGATGGAAAGTAGACTTGATCACCCTGGTAACTGCCTAGCAACCAAATGGGATTACCCTAGCAACCAAGAAACAAATCACATATCTCTGCACAAGAAAATCACAGAGACTTCTGGTTTGACTTATTTCACCCAGGATGGCAAGGAGCATTGTTGCCTGTCACCTTGGTAACTGCCTAGCAACCAGATGGGGTTTCCCTAGCAACCAAGAAACAAATCACATATCTCTGCACAAGAAAATCACAGAGACTTCCGGGTTGACTTATTTCACTCAGGATGGCAAGGAGCATTGTTGGCTGTCACCTTGGTAACTGCCTAGCAACCAGATGGGGTTACCCTAGCAACCAAGAAACAAATCACATATCTCTGCACAAGAAAATCACAGAGAATTCCGGGTTGACTTGTTTCACTCAGGATGGAATGTAGACTTGATAAATATCACCCTGGTAGCTGCCTAGCAACCAGATGGGGTTATCCTAGCAACCAAGTAACAAATCACATATCTATGTACTAGAAAATCACAGAGACTTCCGGGTTCACTTATTTCACTCAGGATGGCAAGGAGCATTATTGGTTGTCACCTTGGTAACTGCCTAGCAACCAGATGGGGTTACCCTAGCAACCAAGAAACAAATCACATATCTCTGCACAAGAAAATCACAGAGACTTCCGGGTTGACTTATTTCACTCAGGATGATAAGGTGCATTGTTGCCTGTCACCTTGGTAACTGCCTAGCAACCAGATGGAGTTACCCTAGCAACCAAGAAACAAATCACATATCTATGCACAAGAAAATCACAGAGACTTCCGGGTTGACTTATTTCACTCAGGATGGCAAGGAGCATTGTTGGCTGTCACCTTGGTAACTGCCTAGCAACCAGATGGGGTTACACTAGCAACCAAGAAACAAATCACATATCTCTGCACAAGAAAATCACAGAGACTTCCGGGTTGACTTATTTCACTCAGGATGGAATGTAGACTTGATAAATATCACCCTGGTAACTGCCTAGCAACCAGATGGGGTTATCCTAGCAACCAAGTAACAAATCACGTATCTATGTACTAGAAAATCACAGAGACTTCCGGGTTGACTTATTTCACTCAGGATGGCAAGGAGCATTGTTGGCTGTCACCTTGGTAACTGCCTAGCAACCAGATGGGGTTACCCTAGCAACCAAGAAACAAATCACATATCTCTGCACAAGAAAATCACAGAGACTTCCGGGTTGACTTATTTCACTCAGGATGGCAAGGAGCATTATTGCCTGTCACCTTGGTAACTGCCTAGCAACCAGATGGGGTTACCCTAGCAACCAAGAAACAAATCGCATATCTATGCACAAGAAAATCACAGAGACTTCCGGGTTGACTTATTTCACTCAGGATGGCAAGGAGCATTGTTGGCTGTCACCTTGGTAACTGCCTAGCAACCAGATGGGGTTACCCTAGCAACCAAGAAACAAATCACATATCTCTGCACAAGAAAATCACAGAGACTTCCGGGTTGACTTATTTCACTCAGGATGGCAAGGTGCATTGTTGCCTGTCACCTTGGTAACTGCCTAGCAACCAGATGGGGTTACCCTAGCAACCATGGAACAACACCAATATCTCTGCACCAGAACATACTACTGTCATGGGGGTAGCGTCTTTCAACTTTGGGCAGTAGGTGGGATATTGTGGTAAGAAATTTTGCCACGGCAAGCACCACTCACATTTTATTCAGGAAATGTACATTCTAGTTAGTGGTGCTTGCAAAGCAACACTATTGTAATCTCACATACTTATTTTTCTTCTTCTTCTTCTTCTTCTTCTTCTTCCGTACAAAACTTCGGCACCTAACTCGTCCCGCACCTTTTGGCGTAGACCCATGAATGAGGTGTCAAATCGTGCGGCTCATTGAGGAGAGGTGTGCTATGACTTTTATAAGCGATCGGGGGTACGGTGTTTGCCCCAGGGGCAAAAAATTGGGCAAAAAATCCCATTGACTTAACATTGCGCCGAACTTTGACGAGTCATAGCTCAAAGCGAGGATTTCGCAGAGACATGTGATTTACCACATTTGAAGAGGCTGACAGGCTCTGTGAGAACATACCTCACAATGGGGTAAAAGTTGCACCCCTGGGGGGCATGAGCTGCCCAAAGTTGCCCCAATGTTAAGTCTATGGTAGATTTTGTATTGAACATAACTCTGGATCACAGTGTCTTAGAGACAAGGGGGCGGGCTCATTTTACTCAGATGACCAATCAGTCTCTCAGGATCATTGTGAAGCTATCAAGCCACGCCCTAGCAACCATTTAGAGCACCTTAGCAACAACTCCCATAGACTTCCATTGAAAGAGATCAAAGGGATATCTCCGGACTGAATTATCATAGAAACACGAGGGTGGTCTCGTTTGACTTGGGGCAGTAAAACAGCCAATCATGAATCCCCTCAACACTTCCTAGCCCCTCCCTAGCAACCATTTTCGAGCACCTTAGCAACCAAAATCCAAAGAGAGATATCTTCCATTCTGAATGTCACAGAGGCATGGGAGTTGGTTTGTATCATTCATACTGACAAGCAGCCATTGGAGATTCATCATTGGCAGCTGCCAAGCCACTCCCTAGCAACAATTTGGAGCACCCAAGCAACCACATTTATTGATTTCAATTGAAGTAAGATATCTTCAGATCAGAATGTCCTAGAGACATGATAGTTGCTTTGTTTTAATTGGGTGAGTAATCAGTCTTCATCTTTCATCATGTGAACTACTTAGCCACGCCCTAGCAACCATTTAAAGCACCCTAGCAACAAAACACCATTGACATCCATTCAATATCACTAAGATGTGTATCTTAGGATCAGAATGTCGTAGAGACTTCCGGGTTGACTTATTTCACTCAGGATGGAAAGTAGACTTGATAAATATCACCCTGGTAACTGCCTAGCAACCAAATGGGGTTACCCTAGCAACCAATAAACAAATCACATATCTCTGCACAAGAAAATCACAGAGACTTCCGGGTTGACTTATTTCACTCAGGATGGCACGGAGCATTGTTTGCTGTCACCTTGGTAACTGCCTAGCAACCAGATGGGGTTACCCTAGCAACCAAGAAACAAATCACATATCTCTGCACAAGAAAATCACAGAGACTTCCGGGTTGACTTATTTCACTCAGGATGGCAAGGAGCATTGTTGCCTGTCACCTTGGTAACTGCCTAGCAACCAGATGGGGTTACCCTAGCAACCAAGAAACAAATCACACATCTCTGCACAAGAAAATCACAGAGACTACCGGGTTGACTTATTTCACTCAGGATGGCAAGGAGCATTGTTGGCTGTCACCTTGGTAACTGCCTAGCAACCAGATGGGGTTACCCTAGCAACCAATTAACAAATCACGTATCTCTGAACCAGAAAATCGTAGAGATTCCAGGTTGACTTATTTCAGTCAGGATGGCAAGGAGCATTCTTGGCTGTCACCTTGGTAACTGCCTAGCAACCAGATGGGGTTACCCTAGCAACCAAGAAACAAATCACATATCTCTGTACTAGAAAATCACAGAGACTTCCGGGTTGACTTATTTCACTCAGGATGGCAAGGAGCATTGTTGCCTGTCACCTTGGTAACTGCCTAGCAACCAGATGGGGTTACCCTAGCAACCAATAAACAAATCACATATCGCTGCACAAGAAAATCACAGAGACTTCCGGGTTGACTTATTTCACTCAGTAGAGCAAGGAGCATTGTTGGCTGTCACCTTGGTAACTGCCTAGCAACCAGATGGGGTTACCCTAGCAACCAAGTAACAAATCATATATCTCTGAACCAGAAAATTGTAGTGATTCCGTGTTGACTTTTTTCATTTAGGATGGCAAGGAGCATTGTTGGCTTGCCCCTTGGTAACTGCCTAGCAACCAGATGGGGTTACCCTAGCAACCATGTAACAAATCACATATCTCTGTACTAGAAAATCGTAGAGACTTCCGGGTTGACATATTTTACTCAGGATGGCAAGTAGCGTTGGTGGCTGACACCTTAGTAACTGCATATCAACCAGATGGGTTTCCCTAGCAACCATGGAACAACACCTATATCTCTGCACCAGAACATTCTACTGTCATGGGGGTGGCCTCTTTGAACTTTGGGCAGTAGGTGGGACATTGTGGTAAGAAATTTTGCCACGGCAAGCACCACTCACATTTTCTTCAGGAAATGTACATTCTAGTTTTTCTTCTTCTTCTTCTTCTTCTTCTTCCGTACAAAACTTCGGCACCTAACTCGTCCCGCACCTTTTGGCGTAGACCCATGAATGAGGTGTCAAATCGAGCGGCTCATTGAGGAGAGGTGTGCTATGACTTTTATAAGCGATCGGGTGTACGATGTTCGAACAGTGGACGAAAAAGCGGCCAAAAAAGTCCCATTGACTTTACATTGCGGAATGTTCAGAAATTTAAATCCCAACTGACATTTCCACACACACAGACAAAAAAGGGCCTGTCAGCCCTGCGTCTCTCTCTCACTCAGAGGATTTCTTTTATCAAGCTGCCAATAAAAATCTTCATAGCCACACCCTGAAACATGCTAAAAATTTGCTAGCATCATGCTAACATATGCTGGCATCACCTAGTGAAGTGCTAAAACATGCTATAAATGTGTTAGCAACATGTTAACACATGCTGGCATCGCCTAGCGAAGTGCTAAAACATGCTAAAAACGTGCTCACAACATGGTAACACATGTTGGCATCGCCTAGCGAAGTGCTAAAACATGTTAAAAACGTGATAACAACATGCTAACATATGCTAGTATTGTCTAGCGAAGTGTTAAAACATGCTAAAAACGTGCTAGCATCATGCTAACACATGCTGGCATCGCCTAACGAAGTGCTAAAACATGTTAAAATGTGCTAGCATTATGCTAATGCACGTTAGCATTGCTTAGGGGATTGCTAAAACATGTTAAAAACGTGCTAGCATCATGCTAACACATGTTAGCATCGCCTAGCAAAGTGCTAAAACCTGCAAAAAACGTGCTAGTATCATGCTAACACATGCTAGCTTCACCTAGCGAAGTGCTAAAACATGTTAAAACGTGCTAGCATTATGCTAATGCATGTTAGCATTGCTTAGGGGATTGCTAAAACATGTTAAAAATCGTGCTAGCATAATGCTAGCACATGTTAGCATCGCCAAACGAAGTGCTAAAACATGCTAAAAACGTGCTAGTATCATGCTAACACATGCTAGCTTCACCTAGCGAAGTGCTAAAACATGTTAAAACGTGCTAGCATTATGCTAATGCATGTTAGCATTGCTTAGGGGATTGCTAAAACATGTTAAAAATGTGCTAGCATCATGCTAACACATGTTAGCATCGCCAAACAAAGTGCTAAAACATGCAAAAAACGTGCTAGTATCATGCTAACACATGCTAGCTTCACCTAGCGAAGTGCTAAAACATGTTAAAACGTGCTACCATCATGAAAAACACGTGTTAGCAACATTCTGTGACCTTTATTTTAGTGCTTAGACACAAGTTAGAAAATGCTATTTGACGAGTTTTGCCACGGCAAGCACCACTCACATTTTCTTCAGGAAATGTACATTCTAGTTAGTGGTGCTTGCAAAGCAACACTATTGTAATCTCACATACTTATTTTTCTTCTTCTTCTTCTTCTTCTTCTTCTTCCGTACAAAACTTCGGCACCTAACTCGTCCCGCACCTTTTGGCGTAGACCCATGAATGAGGTGTCAAATCGAGCGGCTCATTGAGGAGAGGTGTGCTATGACTTTTATAAGCGATCGGGTGTACGATGTTCGAACAGCGGACGAAAAAGCGCCCAAAAAAGTCCCATTGACTTTACATTGCGGAATGTTCAGAAATTTAAATCCCAACTGACATTTCCACACACACAGACAAAAAAGGGCCTGTCAGCCCTGCGTCTCTCTCTCCCTCAGAGGATTTCTTTTATCAAGCTGCCAATAAAAATCTTCATAGCCACACCCTGAAACATGCTAAAAATTTGCTAGCATCATGCTAACATATGCTGGCATCACCTAGTGAAGTGCTAAAACATGCTATAAATGTGTTAGCAACATGTTAACACATGCTGGCATCGCCTAGCGAAGTGCTAAAACATGCTAAAAACGTGCTCACAACATGGTAACACATGTTGGCATCACCTAGCGAAGTGCTAAAACATGCTAAAAACGTGATAACAACATGCTAACATATGCTAGTATTGTCTAGCGAAGTGTTAAAACATGCTAAAAACGTGCTAGCATCATGCTAACACATGCTGGCATCGCCTAACGAAGTGCTAAAACATGTTAAAATGTGCTAGCATTATGCTAATGCACGTTAGCATTGCTTAGGGGATTGCTAAAACATGTTAAAAACGTGCTAGCATCATGCTAACACATGTTAGCATCGCCTAGCAAAGTGCTAAAACCTGCAAAAAACGTGCTAGTATCATGCTAACACATGCTAGCTTCACCTAGCGAAGTGCTAAAACATGTTAAAACGTGCTAGCATTATGCTAATGCATGTTAGCATTGCTTAGGGGATTGCTAAAACATGTTAAAAATCGTGCTAGCATCATGCTAGCACATGTTAGCATCGCCAAACGAAGTGCTAAAACATGGTAAAAACGTGCTAGTATCATGCTAACACATGCTAGCTTCACCTAGCGAAGTGCTAAAACATGTTAAAACGTGCTAGCATTATGCTAATGCATGTTAGCATTGCTTAGGGGATTGCTAAAACATGTTAAAAATGTGCTAGCATCATGCTAACACATGTTAGCATCGCCAAACAAAGTGCTAAAACATGCAAAAAACGTGCTAGTATCATGCTAACACATGCTAGCTTCACCTAGCGAAGTGCTAAAACATGTTAAAACGTGCTACCATCATGAAAAACACGTGTTAGCAACATTCTGTGACCTTTATTTTAGTGCTTAGACACAAGTTAGAAAATGCTATTTGACGAGTTTTGCCACGGCAAGCACCACTCACATTTTCTTCAGGAAATGTACATTCTAGTTAGTGGTGCTTGCAAAGCAACACTATTGTAATCTCACATACTTATTTTTCTTCTTCTTCTTCTTCTTCTTCTTCCGTACAAAACTTCGGCACCTAACTCGTCCCGCACCTTTTGGCGTAGACCCATGAATGAGGTGTCAAATCGTGCGGCTCATTGAGGAGAGGTGTGCTATGACTTTTATAAGCGATCGGGGGTACGGTGTTTGCCCCAGGGGCAAAAAAATGGGCAAAAAATCCCATTGACTTAACATTGAGCCGAACTTTGACGAGTCATAGCTCAGAGCGAGGATTTCGCAGAGACGTGTGATTTATGAGATTTGAAGAGGCTGACAGGCTTTGTGAGAACATACCTCACAATGGGGTAAAACTTTTACCCCTGGGGGGCAGGAGCTGCCCAAAGTTGCCCCAATGTTAGTCAATGGAATTTTTTGCAAAATTTTTTGGTCACAGACCCACGAATGAGGCATCAAATCGTGCAGATTATTTGGGAATGGTGTGCTATGACTTTTATAAGCGATCGGGGGTATGGTATTTGCCCCAGGGGCAAAAAATTGGGCAAAAAATCCCATTGACTTAACATTGCGCCGAAATTTGACGAGTCATAGCTCAGAGCGAGGATATCACACAGACGTGTGATTTACCACATTTGAAGAGGCTGACAGGCTCTGTGAGAACATACCTCACAATGGGGTAAAAGTTGCACCCCTTGGGGGCAGGAGCTGCCCAAATTTGCCCCAATGTTAAGTCAATGGTAAATTGTGTATTGAACATAACTCTGGATCACAGTGTCTTAGAGACAAGGGGGCGGGCTCATTTTACTCAGACGACCAATCAGTCTCTCAAGATCATTATGAAGCTATCAAGCCACGCCCTAGCAACCATTTACAGTACCTTAGCAACAAGTCCCATAGACTTCCATTGAAAGAGATCAAAGGGATTTCTCCGGACTGAATTATCATAGAAACACGAGGGTGGTCTCATTTGACTTGGGGCAGTAAAACAGCCAATCATGAATCCCCTCAACACTTCCTAGCCTCTCCCTAGCAACCATTTTCGAGCACCTTAGCAACCAAAATCCAAAGAGAGATATCTTCCATTCTGAATGTCACAGAAGCATGGGAGTTCGTTTATATCATTCATACTGACAAGCAGCCTTTGGTGATTCATCATTGCCAGCTGCCAAGCCACTCCCTAGCAACAATTTAGAGCACCCTAGCAACCACATTTATTGATTTCAATTACAGTAAGATATCTTCAGATCAGAATGTCCTAGAGACATGATAGTTGCTTTGTTTTCATTGGGTGATTAACCAGTCTTCAGCTTTCATCAAATGAACTACTTAGCCATGCCCTAGCAACCATTTAAAGCACCCTAGCAACAAAACACCATTGACATCCATTCAAAATCACTAAGATGTGTATCTTAGGATCAGAATGTCGTAGAGACTTCCGGGTTGACTTATTTCACTCAGGATGGAAAGTAGACTTGATAAATATCACCCTGGTAACTGCCTAGCAACCAGAAGGGTTTACCATAGCAACCAAGTAACAAATCTCATATCTTTGCACTACAAAATCGTAGAGACTTCCGAGTTGACTTATTTCACTCAAGATGGCAAGGAGCATTGTTGGATGTTACTTTGGTAACTGCCTAGCAACCAGATGGGGTTACCCTAGCAACCAAGAAACAAATCACATATCTCTGCACAAGAAAATCACAGAGACTTCCGGGTTGAATTATTTCACTCAGGATGGCAAGGAGCATTGTTGGCTGTCACCTTGGTAACTGCCTAGCAACCAGATGGGGTTACCCTAGCAACCAAGAAACAAATCACATATCTCTGCACGAGAAAATCACAGAGACTTCCGGGTTGAATTATTTCACTCAGGATGGCAAGGAGCATTGTTGGCTGTCACCTTGGTAACTGCCTAGCAACCAGATGGGGTTACCCTAGCAACCAAGAAACAAATCACATATCTCTGCACAAGAAAATCACAGAGACTTCCAGGTTGACTTATTTCACTCAGGATGGCAAGGAGCATTGTTGCCTGCCACCTTGGTAACTGCCTAGCAACCAGATGGGGTTACCCTAGCAACCAAGAAACAAATCACATATCTCTGCACAAGAAAATCACAGAGACTTCCGGGTTGACTTATTTCACTCAGGATGGCAAGGAGCATTGTTGGCTGTCACCTTGGTAACTGCCTAGCAACCAGATGGGGTTACCCTAGCAACCAAGTAACTAATCATATATCTCTGAACCAGAAAATTGTAGTGATTCCGTGTTGACTTATTTCATTTAGGATGGCAAGGAGCATTGTTGTCTTGCCCCTTGGTAACTGCCTAGCAACCAGATGGGGTTACCCTAGCAACCAAGAAACAAATCACATATCTCTGCACAAGAAAATCACAGAGACTTCCGGGTTGACTTATTT
Organism: Moxostoma hubbsi; assembly: GCA_032164185.1. Classification (NCBI taxonomy): domain Eukaryota; kingdom Metazoa; phylum Chordata; class Actinopteri; order Cypriniformes; family Catostomidae; genus Moxostoma; species Moxostoma hubbsi. Next base: position 49,010,332 of record JAVLUX010000009.1, on the reverse strand, counting down.
CATTCAGGATGGCAAGGAGCATTGTTGCCTGTCACCTTGGTAACTGCCTAGCAATCAGATGGGGTTACCCTAGCAACCAATAAACAAATCACATATCTCTGCACAAGAAAATCACAGAGACTTCCGGGTTGACTTATTTCACTCAGGATGGCAAGGAGCATTGTTGGCTTGCCCCTTGGTAACTTCCTAGCAACCAGAAGGGTTTACCCTAGCAACCAAGTAACAAATCACATATCTCTGTACTAGAAAATCGTAGAGACTTCCGGGTTGACTTATTTTACTCAGGATGGCAAGTAGCGTTAGTGGCTGTAACCTTAGTAACTGCATATCAACCAGATGGGTTTCCCTAGCAACCATGGAACAACACCTATATCTCTGCACCAGAACATCCTACTGTCATGGGGATGGCCCCTTTCAACTTTGGGCAGTAGGTGGGACATTGTGGTAAGAAATTTTGCCACGGCAAGCACCACTCACATTTTCTTCAGGAAATGTACCTATCTAGTTAGTGGTGCTTGCAAAGCAACACTATTGTAATCTCACATACTTATTTTTCTTCTTCTTCTTCTTCTTCTTCTTCTTCCGTACAAAACTTCGGCACCTAACTCGTCCCGCACCTTTTGGCGTAGACCCATGAATGAGGTGTCATATCGAGCGGCTCATTGAGGAGAGGTGTGCTATGACTTTTCTAAGCGATCGAGTGTACGATGTTCGCACAGCGGATGAAAAAGCGGCCAAAAAAGTCCCATTGACTTTACATTGCGGAATGTTCAGAAATTTAAATCCCAACTGACGTTTTCACACACACAGACAAAAAAGGGCCTGTCAGCCCTGCGTCTCTCTCTCTCTCTCTGTCTCCCTCAGAGGATTTCTTTTATTGAGCATGCAATAAGTAATTACCTAAAATTTTGTACATACATGTGAGTGGACACATTTAATGTGATTTAATGTGGCCTAGCAAGCAGTTGTGCAGCATGACATGAGTTTGGGGGTAAGATTTAACCCTGAGGGGTAAAACGGGCACAAATATGCCCCATAGGCATACTATTGCCCATGAAAGCAATTGTTTTTTCCTTAAAGTGAAAATACACAGTATTTTGTTGGATCATATCTCCCAATCAAAATGTTGTAGAAAAGTGGGGGCAGGCTCATTTCACTCAGGCTACCAATCAGTCAGCTTTAACTATCAGCTTGGAAATGAAGTAGCCACACCCTAGCAACCATTTACAACACCCTAGCAACAGCCCCCATACACTTCCATTCAAAATGCCTCAGATGGATATCTTAAGAACACAATATTATAGAAACTTGGGAATTGACTCTTGAGTCAGGATAGTAAGCAGCCAATAAGAATCACTCTGTTCATTGGCTAGCCATGCCCTAGCAACAATTTAGAGCAACCTAGCAACCATATTTATTGATTTCAATTACAGTAAGATATCTTCAGATCAGAATGTCCTAGAGACATGATAGTTGCTTTGTTTTAATTGGGTGAGTAATCAGTCTTCAGCTTTTATCATGTGAACTACTTAGCCACACCCTAGCAACCATTTAAAGCACCCTAGCAACAAAACACCATTGACATCCATTCAATATCACTAAGATGTGTATCTTAGGATCAGAATGTCGTAGAGACTTCCGGGTTGACTTATTTCACTCAGGATGGAAAGTAGACTTGATAAATATCACCCTGGTAACTGCCTAGCAACCAAATGGGGTTACCCTAGCAACCAATAAACAAATCACATATCTCTGCACAAGAAAATCACAGAGACTTCCGGGTTGACTTATTTCACTCAGGATGGCACGGAGCATTGTTTGCTGTCACCTTGGTAACTGCCTAGCAACCAGATGGGGTTACCCTAGCAACCAAGAAATAAATCACATATCTCTGCACAAGAAAATCACAGAGACTTCCGGGTTGACTTATTTCAGTCAGGATGGCAAGGAGCATTGTTGCCTGTCACCTTGGTAACTGCCTAGTAACCAGATGGGGTTACCCTAGCAACCAATAAACAAATCACATATCGCTGCACAAGAAAATCACAGAGACTTCCGGGTTGACTTATTTCACTCAGGAGAGCAAGGAGCATTGTTGGCTGTCACCTTGGTAACTGCCTAGCAACCAGATGGGGTTACCCTAGCAACCAAGAAACAAATCACATATCTCTGTACTACAAAATCGTAGAGACTTCCGGATTGACTTATTTTACTCAGGATGGTAAGTAGCATTGGTGGCTGTCACCTTAGTAACTGCATATCAACCAGATGGGTTTCCCTAGCAACCATGGAACAACACCAATATCTCTGCACCAGAACATCCTACTGTCATGGGGGTGGCCTCTTTCAACTTTGGGCAGTAGGTGGGACATTGTGGTAAGAAATTTTGCCACGGCAAGCACCACTCACATTTTCTTCAGGAAATGTACATTCTAGTTAGTGGTGCTTGCAAAGCAACACTATTGTAATCTCACATACTTATTTTTCTTCTTCTTCTTCTTCTTCTTCTTCTTCCGTACAAAACTTCGGCACCTAACTCGTCCCGCACCTTTTGGCGTAGACCCATGAATGAGGTGTCAAATCGAGCGGCTCATTGAGGAGAGGTGTGCTATGACTTTTATAAGCGATCGGGTGTACGATGTTCGAACAGCGGACGAAAAAGCGGCCAAAAAAATCCCATTGACTTTACATTGCGGAATGTTCAGAAATTTAAATCCCAACTGACTTTTTCACACACACAGACAAAAAAGGGCCTGTCAGCCCTGCGTCTCTCTCTCTGTCTCTCCCTCAGAGGATTTCTTTTATCAAGCAGTCAATAAAAATCTTCATAGCCACACCCTAAAACATGCTAAAAATGTGCTAGCATCATGCTAACATATGCTGGCATCACCTAGCGAAGTGCTAAAACATGCTAAAAACGTGCTAGCAACATGCTAACACATGTTGGCATCACCTAGCGAAGTGCTAAAACATGCTAAAAACGTGCTAAAAACATGCTAACACATGATAGTATTGCCTAGCGAAGTGTTAAAAAAATGCTAAAAACGTGCTAGCATCATGCTAACACTGGCATTGCCTAGCAAAGTGTTAAAACATGTTAAAACGTGCTAGCATTATGCTAATGCATGTTAGCATTGCTTAGGGGATTGCTAAAACATGTTAATAACGTGCTAGCATCATGCTAACACATGTTAGCATCGCCTAGCGAAGTGCTAAAACATGCTAAAAACGTGCTAGTATCATGCTAACACATGCTGGCATTGCCTAGCAAAATGTTAAAACATGTTAAAACATGCTAGCATTATGCTAATGCATGTTAGCATTGCTTAGGGGATTGCTAAAACATGTTAAAAACGTGCTAGCATCATGCTAACACATGTTAGCATCACCTAGCGAAGTGCTAAAACATGTTAAAAACGTGCTAGTATCATGCTAACACATGCTGGCATTGCCTAGCAAAATGTTAAAACATGTTAAAACGTGCTAGCATTATGCTAATGCATGTTAGCATTGCTTAGGGGATTGCTAAAACATGTTAAAAACGTGCTAGCATCATGCTAACACATGTTAGCATCGCCTAGTGAAGTGCTAAAACATGCTAAAAACGTGCTAGCATCATGCTAACACATGTTAGCATCGCCTAGTGAAGTGCTAAAACATGTTAAAAACGTGCTAGCATCATGCTAACACATGTTAGCATCGCCTAGCGAAGTGCTAAAACATGCTAAAAACGTGCTAGTATCATGCTAACACATGCTGGCATTGACTAGCAAAATGTTAAAACATGTTAAAACGTGCTAGCATTATGCTAATGCATGTTAGCATTGCTAAGGGGATTGCTAAAACATGTTAAAAACGTGCTAGCATCATGCTAACACATGTTAGCATCGCCTAGTGAAGTGCTAAAACATGCTAAAAACGTGCTAGTATTATGCTAATGCATGTTAGCATTGGTTAGGGGATCGCTACAACATGTTAAAAATGTGCTAGCATCATGCTAACACATGTTAGCATCGCCTAGCGAAGTGCTAAAACAGGCTAAAAACGTGCTAGTATCATGCTAACACATGCTAGCTTCACGTAGCGAAGTGCTAAAACATGGTAAAACGTGCTAGCATTATGCTAATGCATGTTAGCATTTATTAGGGGATTGTTAAAACATGTTAAAACGTGCTAGCATCATGCTAACACATGTTAGCATCACCTAGCGAAGTGCTAAAACATGTTAAAAACGTGCTAGTATCATGCTAACACATGCTGGCATTGCCTAGCAAAATGTTAAAACATGTTAAAACGTGCTAGCATTATGCTAATGCATGTTAGCATTGCTTAGGGGATTGCTAAAACATGTTAAAAACGTGCTAGCATCATGCTAACACATGTTAGCATCGCCTAGTGAAGTGCTAAAACATGCTAAAAACGTGCTAGCATCATGCTAACACATGTTAGCATCGCCTAGTGAAGTGCTAAAACATGTTAAAAACGTGCTAGCATCATGCTAACACATGTTAGCATCGCCTAGCGAAGTGCTAAAACATGCTAAAAACGTGCTAGTATCATGCTAACACATGCTGGCATTGACTAGCAAAATGTTAAAACATGTTAAAACGTGCTAGCATTATGCTAATGCATGTTAGCATTGCTAAGGGGATTGCTAAAACATGTTAAAAACGTGCTAGCATCATGCTAACACATGTTAGCATCGCCTAGTGAAGTGCTAAAACATGCTAAAAACGTGTTAGTATTATGCTAATGCATGTTAGCATTGGTTAGGGGATCGCTACAACATGTTAAAAATGTGCTAGCATCATGCTAACACATGTTAGCATCGCCTAGCGAAGTGCTAAAACAGGCTAAAAACGTGCTAGTATCATGCTAACACATGCTAGCTTCACGTAGCGAAGTGCTAAAACATGGTAAAACGTGCTAGCATTATGCTAATGCATGTTAGCATTTATTAGGGGATTGTTAAAACATGTTAAAACGTGCTAGCATCATGCAAACACATGTTAGCATCACCTAGCGAAGTGCTAAAACAGGCTAAAAACGTGCTAGTATCATGCTAACAAATGCTAGCTTCACCTAGCAAAGTGCTAAAACATGTTAAAACGTGCTAGCATTATGCTAATGCATGTTATCATTGCTTAGGGGATTGCTAAAACTTGTTAAAAACGTGCTAGCATCATGCTAACACATGTTAGCATTGCCAAAAGAAGTGCTTAAACATGCTAAAAACGTGCTTGTATCATGCTAACACATGCTAGCTTCACCTAGCGAAGTGCTAAAACATTCTAAAAACGTGCTACCATCATGAAAAACACGTGTTAGCAACATTCTATGACCTTTATTTTAGTGCTTAGAAACAAGTTAGAAAATGCTATTTGACGAGTTTTGCCATGGCAAGCACCACTCACATTTTCTTCAGGAAATGTACATTCTAGTTAGTGGTGCTTGCAAAGCAACACTATTGTAATCTCACATACTTATTTTTCTTCTTCTTCTTCTTCTTCTTCTTCTTCCGTACAAAACTTCGGCGCGTAACTCGTCCCGCACCTTTTGGCGTAGACCCATGAATGAGGTGTCAAATCGTGCGGCTCATTGAGGAGAGGTGTGCTATGACTTTTATAAGCGATCGGGGGTACGGTGTTTGCCCCAGGGGCAAAAAATTGGGCAAAAAATCCCATTGACTTAACATTGAGCTGAAATTTGACGAGTCATAGCTCAGAGCGAGGATTTCGCAGAGACGTGTGATTTACCACATTTGAAGAGGCTGACAGGCTCTGTGAGAACATACCTCACAATGGGGTAAAACTTTTACCCCTGGGGGGCAGGAGCTGCCCAAAGTTGCCCCAATGTAAGTCAATGGAATTTTTGGCAAAATTTTTTAGTCACAGACCCACGAATGAGGCATCAAATCGTGCGGATTATTTGGGAATGGTGTGCTATGACTTTTATAAGTGATCGGGGGTACGGTATTTGCCCCAGGGGCAAAAAATTGGGCAAAAAATCCCATTGACTTAACATTGCGCCGAACTTTGACGAGTCATAGCTCAGAGCAAGGATTTCACAGAGACGTGTGATTTACCACATTTGAAGAGGCTTACAGGCTCTGTGAGAACATACCTCACAATGGGGTAAAAGTTGCACCCCTTGGGGGCAGGAGCTGCCCAAATTTGCCCCAATGTTAAGTCTATGGTAGATTTTGTATTGAACATAACTCTGGATCACAGTGTCTTAGAGACAAGGGGGCAGGCTCATTTTACTCAGACGACCAATCAGTCTCTCAGGATCATTGTGAAGCTATCAAGCCACACCCTAGCAACCATTTACAGTACCTTAGCAACAAGTCCCATAGACTTCCATTGAAAGAGATCAAAGGGATTTTTCTGGACTGAATTACCATAGAAACACAAGGGTGGTCTCGTTTGACTTGGGCCAGTAAAACAGCCAATCATGAATCCCCTCAACACTTCCTAGCCCCTCCCTAGCAACCATTTTCGAGCACCTTAGCAACCAATATCCAAAGAGAGATATCTTCCATTCTGAATGTCACAGAGGCATGGGAGTTGGTTTATATCATTCATACTGACAAGCAGCCTTTGGAGATTCATCATTGGCAGCTGCCAAGCCACTCCCTAGCAACAATTTAGAGCACCCTAGCAACCACATTTATTGATTTCAATTACATTAAGATATCTTCAGATCAGAATGTCCTAGAGACATGATAGTTGCTTTGTTTTAATTGAGTGAGTAATCAGTCTTCAGCTTTCATCATGTGAACTACTTAGCCACGCCCTAGCAACCATTTAAAGCACCCTAGCAACAAAGAACCATTGACATCCATTCAAAATCACTAAGATGTGTATCTTGGGATCAGAATGACGTAGAGACTTCCGGGTTGACTTATTTCACTCAGGATGGCAAGGAGCATTGTTCCCTGTCACCTTGATAACTGCCTAGCAACCAGATGGGGTTACCCTAGCAACCAAGTAACAAATCAAATATCTTTGAACCAGAACATCGTAGAGACATAGGGGTTGAAATATTTCTCACAGGATTGCAAGGGGCCTTATGAGTATCACGTAGGTAACTGCCTAGCAACCAGATGGGGTTACCCTAGCAACCAAGAAAGAAATCGCATATCTCTGCACAAGAAAATCACAGAGACTTCTGGGTTGACTTATTTCACTCAGGATGGCAAGGAGCATTGTTGGCTGTCACCTTGGTAACTGCCTAGCAACCAAATGGGGTTACCCTAGCAACCAAGAAACAAATCATATATCTCTGCACAAGAAAATCACAGAGACTTGCAGGTTGACTTATTTCACTCAGGATGGCAAGGAACATTGTTGGCTGTCACCTTGGTAACTGCCTAGCGACCAGATGGGGTTACACTAGCAACCAAGAAACAAATCACATATCTCTGTACTAGAAAATCACAGAGACTTCTGGGTTGACTTATTTCACTCAGGATGGCAAGGAGCATTGTTGGCTGTCACCTTGGTAACTGCCTAGCAACCAGATGGGGTTACCCTAGCAACCAAGAAACAAATCACATATCTCTGCACAAGAAAATCACAGAGATTTCCGGGTTGACTTATTTCACTCAGGATGGCAAGGAGCATTGTTGGCTTGCCCCTTGTTAACTGCCTAGCAACCAGATGGGGTTACCCTAGCAACCAAGTAACAAATCACATATCTCTCTACTAGAAAATCGTAAAGACTTCCGGGTTGACTTATTTTACTCAGGATGGCAAGTAGCATTGGTGGCTGTCACCTTAGTAACTGCATATCAACCAGATGGGTTTTCCTAGCAACCATGGAACAACACCAATATCTTTGCACCAGAACATCCTACTGTCATGGGGGTGGCCTCTTTCAACTTTGGGCAGTAGGTGGGACATTATGGTAAGAAATTTTGCCACGGCAAGCACCACTCACATTTTCTTCAGGAAATGTACATTCTAGTTAGTGGTGCTTGCAAAGCAACACTATTGTAATCTCACATACTTATTTTTCTTCTTCTTCTTCTTCTTCTTCTTCTTCCGTACAAAACTTCGGCACCTAACTCGTCCCGCACCTTTTGGCGTAGACCCATGAATGAGGTGTCAAATCATGCGGCTCATTGAGGAGAGGTGTGCTATGACTTTTATAAGCGATCGGGGGTACGGTGTTTGCCCCAGGGGCAAAAAACTGGGCAAAAAATCCCATTGACTTAACATTGAGCCGAAATTTGACGAGTCATAGCTCAGAGCGAGGATTTCGCAGAGACGTGTGATTTACGAGATTTGAAGAGGCTGACAGGCTCTGTGAGAACATACCTCACAATGGGGTAAAACTTTTACCCCTGGGGGGCAGGAGCTGCCCAAAGTTGCCCCAATGTAAGTCAATGGAATTTTTTGCAAAATTTTTTGGTCACAGACCCACGAATGAGGCGTCAAATCGTGCGGATTATTTGGGAATGGTGTTCTATGACTTTTATAAGCGATCGGGGGTATGGTATTTGCCCCAGGGGCAAAAAATTGGGCAAAAAATCCCATTGACTTAACATTGCGCCGAACTTTGACGAGTCATAGCTCAGAGCGAGGATATCACACAGACGTGTGATTTACCACATTTGAAGAGGCTGACAGGCTCTGTGAGAACATACCTCACAATGGGGTAAAAGTTGCACCCCTTGGGGGCAGGACCTGCCCAAATTTGCCACAATGTTAAGTCTATGGTAAATTGTGTATTGAACATAACTCTGGATCACAGTGTCTTAGAGACAAGGGGGCGGGCTCATTTTACTCAGACGACCAATCAGTCTCTCAGGATCATTGTGAAGCTATCAAGCCACGCCCTAGCAACCATTTACAGTACCTTAGCAACAAGTCCCATAGACTTCCATTGAAAGAGATCAAAGGGATTTCTCCGGACTGAATTATCATAGAAACACGAGGGTGGTCTCATTTGACTTGGGGCAGTAAAACAGCCAATCATGAATCCCCTCAAAACTTCCTAGCCCCTCCCTAGCAACCATTTTCGAGCACCTTAGCAACCAAAATCCAAAGAGAGATATCTTCCATTCTGAATGTCACAGAAGCATGGGAGTTGGTTTATATCATTCATACTGACAAGCAGCCTTTGGTGATTCATCATTGGCAGCTGCCAAGCCACTCCCTAGCAACAATTTAGAGCACCCTAGCAACCACATTTATTGATTTCAATTACAGTAAGATATCTTCAGATCAGAATGTCCTAGAGACATGATAGTTGCTTTGTTTTCATTGGGTGAGTAACCAGTCTTCAGCTTTCATCATATGAACTACTTAGCCATGCCCTAGCAACCATTTAAAGTACCCTAGCAACAAAACACCATTGACATCCATTCAAAATCACTAAGATGTGTATCTTAGGATCAGAATGTCATAGAGACTTCCGAGTTGACTTATTTCACTCAGGATGGAAAGTAGACTTGATAAATATCACCCTGGTAACTGCCTAGCAACCAGATGGGTTTACCATAGCAACCAAGTAACAAATCTCATATCTTTGCACTACAAAATCGTAGAGACTTCCGAGTTGACTTATTTCACTCAAGATGGCAAGGAGCATTGTTGGATGTTACTTTGGTAACTGCCTAGCAACCAAATGGGGTTACCCTAGCAACCAAGAAACAAATCACATATCTCTGCACAAGAAAATCACAGAGATTTCCAGGTTGACTTATTTCACTCAGGATGGCAATGAGCATTGTTGCCTGCCACCTTGGTAACTGCCTAGCAACCAGATGGGGTTACCCTAGCAACCAAGAAACAAATCACATATCTCTGCACACGAAAATCACAGAGAATTCCGGGGTGACTTATTTCACTCAGGATGGCAAGGAGCATTGTTGGCTGTCACCTTGGTAACTGCCTAGCAACCAGATGGGGTTACCCTAGCAACCAAGTAACTAATCATATATCTCTGAACCAGAAAATTGTAGTGATTCCGTGTTGACTTATTTCATTTAGGATGGCAAGGAGCATTGTTGTCTTGCCCCTTGGTAACTGCCTAGCAACCAGATGGGGTTACCCTAGCAACCAAGAAACAAATCACATATCTCTGCACAAGAAAATCACAGAGACTTCCGGGTTGACTTATTTCACTCAGGATGGCAAGGAGCATTGTTGCCTGTCACCTTGGTAACTGCCTAGCAACCAGATGGGGTTACCCTAGCAACCAAGAAACAAATCACATATCTCTGCACAAGAAAATCACAGAGACTTCCGGGTTGACTTATTTCACTCAGGATGGCAAGGAGCATTGTTGGCTTTCCCCTTGGTAACTTCCTAGCGACCAGAAGGGTTTACCCTAGCAACCAAGTAACAAATCACATATCTCTGTACTAGAAAATCGTAGAGACTTCCGGGTTGACTTATTTTACTCAGGATGGCAAGTAGCGTTAGTGGCTGTCACCTTAGTAACTGCATATCAACCAGATGGGTTTCCCTAGCAACCATGGAACAACACCTATATCTCTGCACCAGAACATCCTACTGTCATGGGGATGGCCTCTTTCAACTTTGGGCAGTAGGTGGGACATTGTGGTAAGAAATTTTGCCACGGCAAGCACCACTCACATTTTCTTCAGGAAATGTACCTATCTAGTTAGTGGTGCTTGCAAAGCAACACTATTGTAATCTCACATACTTATTTTTCTTCTTCTTCTTCTTCTTCTTCTTCTTCCGTACAAAACTTCGGCGCCTAACTCGTCCCGCACCTTTTGGCATAGACCCATGAATGAGGTGTCAAATCGTGCGGCTCATTGAGGAGAGGTGTGCTATGACTTTTATAAGCGATCGGGTGTACGATGTTCGCACAGCGGACGAAAAAGCGGCCAAAAATGTCCCATTGACTTTACATTGCGGAATGTTCAGAAATTTAAATCCCAACTGACATTTTCACACACACAGACAAAAAAGGGCCTGTCAGCCCTGCGTGTCTCTCTCTCTCTCCCTCAGAGGATTTCTTTTATCAAGCAGCCAATAAAAATCTTCATAGCCACAACATAAAACATGCTAAAAATGTGCTAGCATCATGCTAACATATGCTGGCATCGCCTAGCGAAGTGCTAAAACATGCTAAAAACATGCTAGCAACATGTTAAAACATATTAGTATTGCATAGCGAAGTGCTAAAACATGCTAAAAACATGCTAGCAACATGCTAAAACATATTAGTATTGCATAGCGAAGTGCTAAAACATGCTAAAAATGTGCTAGCAACATGCTAAAACATACTGGTATCGCATAGCGAAGTGCTAAAACATGCTAAAAACGTGCTAGCATTATGCTAACACATGCTGGTATCGCCTAGCAAAGTGCTAAAACATGCTAAAAACGTGCTAGCATCATGCTAACATATGCTGGCATCGCCTAGCGAAGTGCTAAAACATGCTAAAAACATGCTAGCAACATGCTAAAACATATTAGAATTGCATAGCGAAGTGCTAAAACATGCTATAAACATGCTAGCAACATGCTAAAACATACTAGTATCGCATAGCGAAGTACTAAAACATGCTAAAAATATGCTAGCATCATGCTAACATATGCTGGCTTCGGCTAGCGAAGTACTAAAACATGCTAAAAATGTGCTAGCATCATGCTAACACATGCTGGCATCGCCTAGATAAGTGCTAAAACATGCTAAAAACGTGCTAGCAACATGCTAACACATACTAGTATCGCATAGTGAAGTACTAAATCATGCTAAAAATGTGCTAGCATCATGCTAACACATGCTGGCATCGCCTAGATAAGTGCTAAAACATGCTAAAAACGTGCTAGCAACATGCTAACACATACTAGTATCGCATAGTGAAGTACTAAAACATGCTAAAAATGTGCTAGCATCATGCTAACACATGTTGGCATCGCCTAGCGAAGTGTTAAAACATGCTAAAGCGTGCTAGCATTATGCTAATACATGTTAGCATTGCCTAGGGAATTGTTAAAACATGCTAAAAATGTGCTAGCATCATGCTAACACATGTTAGCATTGCCGAGGGCATTGCTAAAACATGTTAAAAATGTGCTAGCATCATGCTAACACATGTTAGCATTGCCAAACGAAGTGCTAAAACATGCTAAAAACGTGCTAGTATCATGCTAACACATGCTAGCTTCACCTAGCGAAGTGCTAAAACATTCTAAAAACGTGCTACCATCATGAAAAACACGTGTTAGCAACATTCTATGACCTTTATTTTAGTGCTTAGAAACAAGTTAGAAAATACTATTTGACGAGTTTTGCCATGGCAAGCACCACTCACATTTTCTTCAGGAAATGTACATTCTAGTTAGTGGTGCTTGCAAAGCAACACTATTGTAATCTCACATACTTATTTTTCTTCTTCTTCTTCTTCTTCTTCTTCTTCCGTACAAAACTTCGGCACCTAACTCGTCCCGCACCTTTTGGCGTAGACCCATGAATGAGGTGTCAAATCGTGCGGCTCATTGAGGAGAGGTGTGCTATGACTTTTATAAGCGATCGGGGGTACGGTGTTTGCCCCAGGGGCAAAAAATTGGGCAAAAAATCCCATTGACTTAACATTGCGCCGAACTTTGACGAGTCAGAGCTCAAAGCGAGGATTTCGCAGAGACATGTGATTTACCACATTTGAAGAGGCTGACAGGCTCTGTGAGAACATACCTCACAATGGGGTAAAAGTTGCACCCCTGGGGAGCAGGAGCTGCCCAAAGTTGCCCCAATGTAAGTCAATGGAATTTTTTTCAAAATTTTTTGGTCGAAAACCCACAAATGAGGCGTCAAAACGTGCGGATTATTTGGGAATGGTGTCCTATGACTTTTATAATCGATCGGGGGTACGGTGATTGCCCCAGGGGCAAAAAATTGGGCAAAAAATCCCATTGACTTAACATTGCGCCGAACTTTGACGAGTCATAGCTCAGATCGAGGATTTCACAGAGACGTGTGATTAACCACATTTGAACAGGCTGACAGGCTCTGTGAGAACATACCTCACAATGGGGTAAAAGTTGCACCCCTGGGGGGCATGAACTGCCCAAAGTTGCCCCAATGTTAAGTCTATGGTAGATTTTGTATTGAACATAACTCTGGATCACAGTGTCTTAGAGACAAGTGGGCGGGCTCATTTTACTCAGATGACCAATCAGTCTCTCAGGATCATTGTGAAGCTATCAAGCCACGCCCTAGCAACCATTTAGAGCACCTTAGCAACAACTCCCATAGACTTCCATTGAAAGAGATCAAAGGGATATCTCCGGACTGAATTATCATAGAAACACGAGGGTGGTCTCGTTTGACTTGGGGCAGTAAAACAGCCAATCATGAATCCCCTCAACACTTCCTAGCCCCTCCCTAGCAACCATTTTCGAGCACCTTAGCAACCAAAATCCAAAGAGAGATATCTTCCATTCTGAATGTCACAGAGGCATGGGAGTTGGTTTGTATCATTCATACTGACAAGCAGCCATTGGAGATTCATCATTGGCAGCTGCCAAGCCACTCCCTAGCAACAATTTGGAGCACCCTAGCAACCACATTTATTGATTTCAATTGAAGTAAGATATCTTCAGATCAGAATGTCCTAGAGACATGATAGTTGCTTTGTTTTAATTGGGTGAGTAATCAGTCTTCATCTTTCATCATGTGAACTGCTTAGCCACGCCCTAGCAACCATTTAAAGCACCCTAGCAACAAAACACCATTGACATCCATTCAATATCACTAAGATGTGTATCTTAGGATCAGAATGTCGTTGAGACTTCCGGGTTGACTTATTTCACTCAGGATGGAAAGTAGACTTGATAAATATCACACTGGTAACTGCCTAGCAACCAAATGGGGTTACCCTAGCAACCAATAAACAAATCACATATCTCTGCACAAGAAAATCACAGAGACTTCCGGGTTGACTTATTTCACTCAGGATGGCACGGAGCATTGTTTGCTGTCACCTTGGTAACTGCCTAGCAACCAGATGGGGTTACCCTAGCAACCAAGAAACAAATCACATATCTCTGCACAAGAAAATCACAGACACTTCCGGGTTGACTTATTTCACTCAGGATGGCAAGGAGCATTGTTGCCTGTCACCTTGGTAACTGCCTAGCAACCAGATGGGGTTACCCTAGCAACCAAGAAACAAATCACACATCTCTGCACAAGAAAATCACAGAGACTACCGGGTTGACTTATTTCACTCAGGATGGCAAGGAGCATTGTTGGCTGTCACCTTGGTAACTGCCTAGCAACCAGATGGGGTTACCCTAGCAACCAATTAACAAATCACGTATCTCTGAACCAGAAAATCGTAGAGATTCCAGGTTGATTTATTTCAGTCAGGATGGCAAGGAGCATTCTTGGCTGTCACCTTGGTAACTGCCTAGCAACCAGATGGGGTTACCCTAGCAACCAAGAAACAAATCACATATCTCTGTACAAGAAAATCACAGAGACTTCCAGGTTGACTTATTTCACTCAGGATGGCAAGGAGCATTGTTGCCTGTCACCTTGGTAACTGCCTAGCAACCAGATGGGGTTACCCTAGCAACCAATAAACAAATCACATATCGCTGCACAAGAAAATCACAGAGACTTCCGGGTTGACTTATTTCACTCAGGATGGCAAGGAGCATTGTTGGCTGTCACCTTGGTAACTGCCTAGCAACCAGATGGGGTTACCCTAGCAACCAAGTAACAAATCATATATCTCTGAACCAGAAAATTGTAGTGATTCCGTGTTGACTTTTTTCATTTAGGATGGCAAGGAGCATTGTTGGCTTGCCCCTTGGTAACTCCCTAGCAACCAGATGGGGTTACCCTAGCAACCATGTAACAAATCACATATCTCTGTACTAGAAAATCGTAGAGACTTCCGGGTTGACATATTTTACTCAGGATGGCAAGTAGCGTTGGTGGCTGACACCTTAGTAACTGCATATCAACCAGATGGGTTTCCCTAGCAACCATGGAACAACACCTATATCTCTGCACCAGAACATTCTACTGTCATGGGGGTGGCCTCTTTCAACTTTGGGCAGTAGGTGGGACATTGTGGTAAGAAATTTTGCCACGGCAAGCACCACTCACATTTTCTTCAGGAAATGTACATTCTAGTTTTTCTTCTTCTTCTTCTTCTTCTTCTTCCGTACAAAACTTCGGCACCTAACTCGTCCCGCACCTTTTGGCGTAGACCCATGAATGAGGTGTCATATCGAGCGGCTCATTGAGGAGAGGTGTGCTATGACTTTTCTAAGCGATCGAGTGTACGATGTTCGCACAGCGGATGAAAAAGCGGCCAAAAAAGTCCCATTGACTTTACATTGCGGAATGTTCAGAAATTTAAATCCCAACTGACGTTTTCACACACACAGACAAAAAAGGGCCTGTCAGCCCTGCGTCTCTCCCTCTCTCTCTGTCTCCCTCAGAGGATTTCTTTTATTGAGCATGCAATAAGTAATTACCTAAAATTTTGTACATACATGTGAGTGGACACATTTAATGTGATTTAATGTGGCCTAGCAAGCAGTTGTGCAGCATGACATGAGTTTGGGGGTAAGATTTAACCCTGAGGGGTAAAACGGGCACAAATATGCCCCATAGGCATACTATTGCCCATGAAAGCAATTGTTTTTTCCTTAAAGTGAAAATACACAGTATTTTGTTGGATCATATCTCCCAATCAAAATGTTGTAGAAAAGTGGGGGCAGGCTCATTTCACTCAGGCTACCAATCAGTCAGCTTTAACTATCAGCTTGGAAATGAAGTAGCCACACCCTAGCAACCATTTACAACACCCTAGCAACAGCCCCCATACACTTCCATTCAAAATGCCTCAGATGGATATCTTAAGAACACAATATTATAGAAACTTGGGAATTGACTCTTGAGTCAGGATAGTAAGCAGCCAATAAGAATCACTCTGTTCATTGGCTAGCCATGCCCTAGCAACAATTTAGAGCAACCTAGCAACCATATTTATTGATTTCAATTACAGTAAGATATCTTCAGATCAGAATGTCCTAGAGACATGATAGTTGCTTTGTTTTAATTGGGTGAGTAATCAGTCTTCAGCTTTTATCATGTGAACTACTTAGCCACGCCCTAGCAACCATTTAAAGCCCCCTAGCAACGAAGAACCATTGACATCCATTCAAAATCACTAAGATGTGTATCTTAGGATCAGAATGACGTAGAGACTTCCGGGTTGACTTATTTCACTCAGGATGGAAAGTAGACTTCATAAATATCACCCTGGTAACTGCCTAGCAACCAAATGGGGTTACCCTAGCAACCAAGAAACAAATCACATATCTCTTTACAAGAAAATCACAGAGACTTCCGGGTTGACTTATTTCACTCAGGATGGCAAGGAGCATTGTTGGTTGTCACCTTGGCAACTGCCTAGCAACCAGATGGGGTTACCCTAGCAACCAAGAAACAAATCACATATCTCTGCACAAGAAAATCACAGAGACTTCCGGGTTGACTTATTTCACTCAGGATGGGATGTAGACTTGATAAATATCACCCTGGTAACTGCCTAGCAACCAGATGGGGTTACCCTAGCAACCATGGAACAACACCAATATCTCTGCACCAGAACATACTACTGTCATGGGGGTAGCGTCTTTCAACTTTGGGCAGTAGGTGGGATATTGTGGTACCAAATTTTGCCACGGCAAGCACCACTCACATTTTCTTCAGGAAATGTACATTCTAGTTAGTGGTGCTTGCAAAGCAACACTATTGTAATCTCACATACTTATTTTTCTTCTTCTTCTTCTTCTTCTTCTTCTTCCGTACAAAACTTCGGCACCTAACTCGTCCCGCACCTTTTGGCGTAGACCCATGAATGAGGTGTCAAATCGTGCGGCTCATTGAGGAGAGGTGTGCTATGACTTTTATAAGCGATCGGGGGTACGGTGTTTGCCCCAGGGGCAAAAAATTGGGCAAAAAATACCATTGACTTAACATTGCGCCGAACTTTGACGAGTCATAGCTCAAAGCGAGGATTTCGCAGAGACATGTGATTTACCACATTTGAAGAGGCTGACAGGCTCTGTGAGAACATACCTCACAATGGGGTAAAAGTTGCACCCCTGGGGGGCAGGAGCTGCCCAAAGTTGCCCCAATGTAAGTCAATGGAATTTTTTTCAAAATTTTTTGGTCGAAAACCCACAAATGAGGCGTCAAATCGTGCGGATTATTTGGGAATGGTGTCCTATGACTTTTATAATCGATCGGGGGTACGGTGATTGCCCAAGGGGCAAAAAATTGGGCAAAAAATCCCATTGACTTAACATTGCGCCGAACTTTGACGAGTCATAGCTCAGATCGAGGATTTCACAGAGACGTGTGATTAACCTGATTTGAAGAGGCTGACAGGCTCTGTGAGAACATACCTCACAATGGGGTAAAAGTTGCACCCCTGGGTGGCATGAGCTGCCCAAAGTTGCCCCAATGTTAAGTCTATGGTAGATTTTGTATTGAACATAACTCTGGATCACAGTGTCTTAGAGACAAGGGGGCGGGCTCATTTTACTCAGATGACCAATCAGTCTCTCAGGATCATTGTGAAGCTATCAAGCCACGCCCTAGCAACCATTTAGAGCACCTTAGCAACAACTCCCATAGACTTCCATTGAAAGAGATCAAAGGGATATCTCCGGACTGAATTATCATAGAAACACGAGGGTGGTCTCGTTTGACTTGGGGCAGTAAAACAGCCAATCATGAATCCCCTCAACACTTCCTAGCCCCTCCCTAGCAACCATTTTCGAGCACCTTAGCAACCAAAATCCAAAGAGAGATATCTTCCATTCTGAATGTCACAGAGGCATGGGAGTTGGTTTGTATCATTCATACTGACAAGCAGCCATTGGATATTCATCATTGGCAGCTGCCAAGCCACTCCCTAGCAACAATTTGGAGCACCCTAGCAACCACATTTATTGATTTCAATTGAAGTAAGATATCTTCAGATCAGAATGTCCTAGAGACATGATAGTTGCTTTGTTTTAATTGGGTGAGTAATCAGTCTTCATCTTTCATCATGTGAACTACTTAGCCACGCCCTAGCAACCATTTAAAGCACCCTAGCAACAAAACACCATTGACATCCATTCAATATCACTAAGATGTGTATCTTAGGATCAGAATGTCGTAGAGACTTCCGGGTTGACTTATTTCACTCAGGATGGAAAGTAGACTTGATAAATATCACCCTGGTAACTGCCTAGCAACCAAATGGGGTTACCCTAGCAACCAATAAACAAATCACATATCTCTGCACAAGAAAATCACAGAGACTTCCGGGTTGACTTATTTCACTCAGGATGGCACGGAGCATTGTTTGCTGTCACCTTGGTAACTGCCTAGCAACCAGATGGGGTTACCCTAGCAACCAAGAAATAAATCACATATCTCTGCACAAGAAAATCACAGAGACTTCCGGGTTGACTTATTTCACTCAGGATGGCAAGGAGCATTGTTGCCTGTCACCTTGGTAACTGCCTAGCAACCAGATGGGGTTACCCTAGCAACCAAGAAACAAATCACACATCTCTGCACAAGAAAATCACAGAGACTACCGGGTTGACTTATTTCACTCAGGATGGCAAGGAGCATTGTTGGCTGTCACCTTGGTAACTGCCTAGCAACCAGATGGGGTTACCCTAGCAACCAATTAACAAATCACGTATCTCTGAACCAGAAAATCGTAGAGATTCCAGGTTGACTTATTTCAGTCAGGATGGCAAGGAGCATTCTTGGCTGTCACCTTGGTAACTGCCTAGCAACCAGATGGGGTTACCCTAGCAACCAAGAAACAAATCACATATCTCTGTACTAGAAAATCACAGAGACTTCCGGGTTGACTTATTTCAGTCAGGATGGCAAGGAGCATTGTTGCCTGTCACCTTGGTAACTGCCTAGTAACCAGATGGGGTTACCCTAGCAACCAATAAACAAATCACATATCGCTGCACAAGAAAATCACAGAGACTTCCGGGTTGACTTATTTCACTCAGGAGAGCAAGGAGCATTGTTGGCTGTCACCTTGGTAACTGCCTAGCAACCAGATGGGGTTACCCTAGCAACCAAGAAACAAATCACATATCTCTGTACTACAAAATCGTAGAGACTTCCGGATTGACTTATTTTACTCAGGATGGTAAGTAGCATTGGTGGCTGTCACCTTAGTAACTGCATATCAACCAGATGGGTTTCCCTAGCAACCATGGAACAACACCAATATCTCTGCACCAGAACATCCTACTGTCATGGGGGTGGCCTCTTTCAACTTTGGGCAGTAGGTGGGACATTGTGGTAAGAAATTTTGCCACGGCAAGCACCACTCACATTTTCTTCAGGAAATGTACATTCTAGTTAGTGGTGCTTGCAAAGCAACACTATTGTAATCTCACATACTTATTTTTCTTCTTCTTCTTCTTCTTCTTCTTCTTCCGTACAAAACTTCGGCACCTAACTCGTCCCGCACCTTTTGGCGTAGACCCATGAATGAGGTGTCAAATCGAGCGGCTCATTGAGGAGAGGTGTGCTATGACTTTTATAAGCGATCGGGTGTACGATGTTCGAACAGCGGACGAAAAAGCGGCCAAAAAAATCCCATTGACTTTACATTGCGGAATGTTCAGAAATTTAAATCCCAACTGACTTTTTCACACACACAGACAAAAAAGGGCCTGTCAGCCCTGCGTCTCTCTCTCTGTCTCTCCCTCAGAGGATTTCTTTTATCAAGCAGTCAATAAAAATCTTCATAGCCACACCCTAAAACATGCTAAAAATGTGCTAGCATCATGCTAACATATGCTGGCATCACCTAGCGAAGTGCTAAAACATGCTAAAAACGTGCTAGCAACATGCTAACACATGTTGGCATCACCTAGCGAAGTGCTAAAACATGCTAAAAACGTGCTAAAAACATGCTAACACATGATAGTATTGCCTAGCGAAGTGTTAAAAAAATGCTAAAAACGTGCTAGCATCATGCTAACACTGGCATTGCCTAGCAAAGTGTTAAAACATGTTAAAACGTGCTAGCATTATGCTAATGCATGTTAGCATTGCTTAGGGGATTGCTAAAACATGTTAATAACGTGCTAGCATCATGCTAACACATGTTAGCATCGCCTAGCGAAGTGCTAAAACATGCTAAAAACGTGCTAGTATCATGCTAACACATGCTGGCATTGCCTAGCAAAATGTTAAAACATGTTAAAACATGCTAGCATTATGCTAATGCATGTTAGCATTGCTTAGGGGATTGCTAAAACATGTTAAAAACGTGCTAGCATCATGCTAACACATGTTAGCATCACCTAGCGAAGTGCTAAAACATGTTAAAAACGTGCTAGTATCATGCTAACACATGCTGGCATTGCCTAGCAAAATGTTAAAACATGTTAAAACGTGCTAGCATTATGCTAATGCATGTTAGCATTGCTTAGGGGATTGCTAAAACATGTTAAAAACGTGCTAGCATCATGCTAACACATGTTAGCATCGCCTAGTGAAGTGCTAAAACATGCTAAAAACGTGCTAGCATCATGCTAACACATGTTAGCATCGCCTAGTGAAGTGCTAAAACATGTTAAAAACGTGCTAGCATCATGCTAACACATGTTAGCATCGCCTAGCGAAGTGCTAAAACATGCTAAAAACGTGCTAGTATCATGCTAACACATGCTGGCATTGACTAGCAAAATGTTAAAACATGTTAAAACGTGTTAGCATTATGCTAATGCATGTTAGCATTGCTAAGGGGATTGCTAAAACATGTTAAAAACGTGCTAGCATCATGCTAACACATGTTAGCATCGCCTAGTGAAGTGCTAAAACATGCTAAAA
Source organism: Moxostoma hubbsi (assembly GCA_032164185.1). Lineage (NCBI taxonomy): Eukaryota > Metazoa > Chordata > Actinopteri > Cypriniformes > Catostomidae > Moxostoma > Moxostoma hubbsi. The sequence continues at coordinate 48,989,446 of JAVLUX010000009.1, read as the reverse complement.
ACGTGCTAGTATTATGCTAATGCATGTTAGCATTGGTTAGGGGATCGCTACAACATGTTAAAAATGTGCTAGCATCATGCTAACACATGTTAGCATCGCCTAGCGAAGTGCTAAAACAGGCTAAAAACGTGCTAGTATCATGCTAACACATGCTAGCTTCACGTAGCGAAGTGCTAAAACATGGTAAAACGTGCTAGCATTATGCTAATGCATGTTAGCATTTATTAGGGGATTGTTAAAACATGTTAAAACGTGCTAGCATCATGCTAACACATGTTAGCATCACCTAGCGAAGTGCTAAAACATGTTAAAAACGTGCTAGTATCATGCTAACACATGCTGGCATTGCCTAGCAAAATGTTAAAACATGTTAAAACGTGCTAGCATTATGCTAATGCATGTTAGCATTGCTTAGGGGATTGCTAAAACATGTTAAAAACGTGCTAGCATCATGCTAACACATGTTAGCATCGCCTAGTGAAGTGCTAAAACATGCTAAAAACGTGCTAGCATCATGCTAACACATGTTAGCATCGCCTAGTGAAGTGCTAAAACATGTTAAAAACGTGCTAGCATCATGCTAACACATGTTAGCATCGCCTAGCGAAGTGCTAAAACATGCTAAAAACGTGCTAGTATCATGCTAACACATGCTGGCATTGACTAGCAAAATGTTAAAACATGTTAAAACGTGCTAGCATTATGCTAATGCATGTTAGCATTGCTAAGGGGATTGCTAAAACATGTTAAAAACGTGCTAGCATCATGCTAACACATGTTAGCATCGCCTAGTGAAGTGCTAAAACATGCTAAAAACGTGCTAGTATTATGCTAATGCATGTTAGCATTGGTTAGGGGATCGCTACAACATGTTAAAAATGTGCTAGCATCATGCTAACACATGTTAGCATCGCCTAGCGAAGTGCTAAAACAGGCTAAAAACGTGCTAGTATCATGCTAACACATGCTAGCTTCACGTAGCGAAGTGCTAAAACATGGTAAAACGTGCTAGCATTATGCTAATGCATGTTAGCATTTATTAGGGGATTGTTAAAACATGTTAAAACGTGCTAGCATCATGCAAACACATGTTAGCATCACCTAGCGAAGTGCTAAAACAGGCTAAAAACGTGCTAGTATCATGCTAACAAATGCTAGCTTCACCTAGCAAAGTGCTAAAACATGTTAAAACGTGCTAGCATTATGCTAATGCATGTTATCATTGCTTAGGGGATTGCTAAAACTTGTTAAAAACGTGCTAGCATCATGCTAACACATGTTAGCATTGCCAAAAGAAGTGCTTAAACATGCTAAAAACGTGCTTGTATCATGCTAACACATGCTAGCTTCACCTAGCGAAGTGCTAAAACATTCTAAAAACGTGCTACCATCATGAAAAACACGTGTTAGCAACATTCTATGACCTTTATTTTAGTGCTTAGAAACAAGTTAGAAAATGCTATTTGACGAGTTTTGCCATGGCAAGCACCACTCACATTTTCTTCAGGAAATGTACATTCTAGTTTTTCTTCTTCTTCTTCTTCTTCTTCTTCCGTACAAAACTTCGGCACCTAACTTGTCCCGCACCTTTTGGCGTAGACCCATGAATGAGGTGTCAAATCGTGCGGCTCATTGAGGAGAGGTGTGCTATGACTTTTATAAGCGATCGGGGGTACGATGTTCGCACAGCGGATGAAAAAGCGGCCAAAAATGTCCCATTGACTTTACATTGCGGAATGTTCAGAAATTTAAATCCCAACTGACATTTTCACACACACAGACAAAAAAGGGCCTGTCAGCCCTGCGTGTCTCTCTCTCTCTCCCTCAGAGGATTTCTTTTATCAAGCAGCCAATAAAAATCTTCATAGCCACAACATAAAACATGCTAAAAATGTGCTAGCATCATGCTAACATATGCTGGCATCGCCTAGCGAAGTGCTAAAACATGCTAAAAACATGCTAGCAACATGTTAAAACATATTAGTATTGCATAGCGAAGTGCTAAAACATGCTAAAAACATGCTAGCAACATGCTAAAACATATTAGTATTGCATAGCGAAGTGCTAAAACATGCTAAAAACGTGCTAGCAACATGCTAAAACATACTAGTATCGCATAGCGAAGTGCTAAAACGTGCTAGCATCATGCTAACACATGCTGGTATCGCCTAGCAAAGTGCTAAAACATGCTAAAAACGTGCTAGCATCATGCTAACATATGCTGGCATCGTCTAGCGAAGTGCTAAAACATGCTAAAAACATGCTAGCAACATGCTAAAACATATTAGAATTGCATAGCGAAGTGCTAAAACATGCTAAAAACATGCTAGCAACATGCTAAAACATACTAGTATCGCATAGCGAAGTACTAAAACATGCTAAAAATATGCTAGCATCATGCTAACATATGCTGGCTTCGGCTAGCGAAGTACTAAAACATGCTAAAAATGTGCTAGCATCATGCTAACACATGCTGGCATCGCATAGATAAGTGCTAAAACATGCTAAAAACGTGCTAGCAACATGCTAACACATACTAGTATCGCATAGTGAAGTACTAAAACATGCTAAAAATGTGCTAGCATCATGCTAACACATGTTGGCATCGCCTAGCGAAGTGTTTAAACATGCTAAAGCGTGCTAGCATTATGCTAATACATGTTAGCATTGCCTAGGGAATTGTTAAAACATGCTAAAAATGTGCTAGCATCATGCTAACACATGTTAGCATTGCCGAGGGCATTGCTAAAACATGTTAAAAATGTGCTAGCATCATGCTAACACATGTTAGCATCGCCAAACGAAGTGCTAAAACATGCTAAAAACGTGCTAGTATCATGCTAACACATGCTAGCTTTGCCTAGCAAAGTGCTAAAACATTTAAAAATGTGCTACCATCATGAAAAACACATGTTAGCAACATTCTATGACCTTTATTTTAGTGCTTAGAAACAAGTTAGAAAATTTTATTTGATGAGTTTTGCCACGGCAAGCACCACTCACATTTTCTTCAGGAAATGTACATTCTAGTTTTGGTTGTTGTTTCAACCTCAGTTCCTATAATACATCTATAATACACTGTGTACACAAAATAGAGACACTCAGCACCTTCAGGACAAAAACGTCCCCATTGAAGCCCATTAAAACTGCTGTATTTGATCCCCAGCCCTGGCTTTAAAATGTACATTTTTAATATTTTCCACCAGATGGCGCCATTTTTCTCATGTTTAGCCTGTGGAGCAAATACGAGCTTTTTTCCTATTTTCTCTTTGCTGCATTATAGAGACCTGCAGGCCAAATGAATTAATGTGTGTGTTTGTGTGTGTGTGTGTGTGTGTGTGTTTGAGTGTGTTTGTTTGAGTGTGTGTGTCTGTGTGTGTGTTTGAGTGTGTTTGTTTGAGTGTGTGTGTCAGTGTGTGTTTGAGTGTGCGTTTGAGTGTGTGTGTGTGTCTGTGTGTGTGTTTGAGTGTGCGTTTGAGTGTGTGTGTGTGTCTGTGTGTGTGTTTGAGTGTTTGTTTGAGTGTGTGTGTCAGTGTGTGTTTGAGTGTGTTTGTTTGAATGTGTGTTGGAGTGTGCGTTTGAGTGTGTGTGTCTGTGTGTGTGTTTGAGTGTGTTTGTTTGAGTGTGTGTGTCAGTGTGTGTTGGAGTGTGCGTTTGAGTGTGTGTGTTGGAGTGTGCGTTTGAGTGTGTGTGTCTGTGTGTGTGTTTGAGTGTGTTTGTTTGAGTGTGTGTGTCAGTGTGTGTGTTTGAGTGTGTGTGTCTGTGTGTGTGTGTTTGAGTGTGTGTGTGTTTGTGTGTGTGTGTGGGTAAAAAAACACTGGCATTATGTAAACAAACTGGCATTTAAAGGGTTAAAATCCTGAAAATGAATGAATATTTGGTAGTTATGATCAGGACTGATGTTGGCAAAAAAATCAACTCATTGAGAGTGGAAAATAATATTAATATATAATATATTGTGGCAGTTTTTGAGGCGGACATTTTTGTCCTCTAAAGATATCTGAGCAACTTTTTAAAATTGACACACAAGGCTTGAATAAAATAATGTCTCCTAATATATTGCCGTAAATTTCCATTTTACAAATAGAGACTCTGATAAACGAATGAGATATATATATTTTTTTTCTATTTCACACATTCCAGCCGCGCGTTGCTACGTGCGTGATGATGTCACTGCATGCATGATGACGCCAGCGGAAGATTCAGCTCTGATTCCTCCTTCGATCAAGATGGCGACGTCGACCAGGAAGTAGGTAAACAACCGAACAGGGGAAGAAAAATATGGATTAACCCCTCAAATACACCCTATCCGGTGAACATAAAGGCACATTGAGTGGTCGTCGAGGGTTATCGAGGACAGGGGAGTTTAGCTACCGCGCGGTGAGTGACTTTTCTGTCAGGTTAGCATGTTAGCTCGAATCAAACAATAGCGCTTAAAAGAGTCAGTCATAAAAACACCCGAACAGCTGAATTATTCTCTAATAAATGCATTAATAAACATCAAAATGAACTAACACTCATGATACAATTATGTGCTTGGAAGTCCAGTGATATTTAGTTGGAGGTTTTCATGCTGACACGCTAATTCGGATTAAATGTGGATTTTCCCCTACATATTTAATGGTTAAATGTTAATATGATGTGGATTTTTGTGAGTGGATGTGAAAAAGGTTGTGTTATAGAGCTAAGAATAATAATGACTTGTACTTACGGTGTAATTCCCTTTAAAATTACACGTATTATATATCAGTATGTCTAAAGGCCAGTCGTGAAATGAGCTCATATTAATTTATTTAAAAAAATTCTAGTTGTCCTTTTCTCATAAATATTTAATCAAGTCTTTGTAAGTGCTTGTGTACAGTAAAAATCAAAACAAACCAGCATGACGAAAATGTAGTCCATTGGTGGTCTTATAGTAGCCATTTGTATCCTCTTAATAATTATGTAAATGTGTTAATTCAAAAGATATGTGCCTGGCATACAAAAGGAAACCCAACCTGGCAATATCGATTACATTACTTTTTAAAAAAGTCCCTGTCTCGTAATCATGAACAACTGGAAAGGTCATGGAAAATAATAGGTCAAAAGGTGCTGCAACTCTAATTGATCTATTCATCTTTAAATGCATCTCTCTCAGAAGTCAGATAATATTATAATTGTTTTCATGTAAGGTTCAGTTAAGATATCTGTAGTCATACCAACATCAATAGTAGAAAACTGGTCATAAATCAAATGATCTTTCTGTCTCAGAAATGGCTGGTGAATGACAGGGGTTTGGCACGTGACCGTGTTTCTGCTCGGCGTCTGATGCCCACTCTTGCCACGTCTGTCGTCATGGACACGGAGGACTATCTGCACCCTGAGGGCCCTCAGCTAGGGAGCCCGGAGTTCAGCGCACCCAGTTCTCCTCTCACAAGCTCCATAGAGGTAAAATACGGCCCCTAAAGTATCAAAGCAATCACAGATGAATGTGGTAAATTTTACTATAATACAATGAGGAAAATCATGCAGTCTATACACCGATTTATTTATTTAAATCAACATAAATTCATTTCAGTACAGTTGATTTCAACAATACTATCATGATTTATACTTTAATTGTACTTTATTTGAATTTAAATAATATATGCTTATTTTAAGTGCTTCTGTATTTACTTATTTTGTATAATTCCCTCATATATTGCAATCTATATCACCTGAAGCTTTTTGGGAAGTTTAGAGTGCATCTGGACTGTGTTTTCTTCCTCTCCTCAGTTAGGCGCGAGCTGCTGTGCTCCTCTCGCGTCATCATTAGGTTAATGTGATCCCATGTTACGTTAAATGAGAGCAAATGACTATTCGACGCGAACATTTTTTATTATCAACGTTGTTGATAACGTCAACTAATCGTTTCAGCCCTAATATATATATATATTTACACCATCAGCCACAACATTAAACCCACCTGCCTTATATTGTGTAGGTCCCCCTCCTGCTGCCAAAACAGCGCCAACCCGTATCTCATAACAGCATTCAGAGATGATATACTTCTCAGCACAGTTGTACAGGGCGGTTATCTGAGTTACTGTAGACTTTATCAGATCAAACCAGTCTGACCATTCTCTGTTGAACTCTCATGAACAAGACATTTCCATCCACAGAACTGCCGCTCACTGGATGTTTTTTTGTTTTTGGCGCCATTCTGAGTAAATTCTAGAGACTGTTGTGTGTGAAAATCCCAGAAATACTCAAACCAGCCCGTCTGACACCAACAATCATCCATGTGATTTATCTAATCAGCCAATTGTCATAAATCATGCAGATACAGATCAGGAGCTTCAGTAAACGTTCACATCAACCATCAGAATGGGAAAGAAAAAAAATGTGATCTCAGTGATTTTGGAGCGTGGCATGATTGTTGGCGCCAGACGGGCTGGTTTGAGTATTTCTGGGATTTTCACAAGTATAAGAATATTTTTTTTTCTCTCATTCCAAACCTGAAGTTAGACGTTAAAAACGGACCTTAGCTGGCCTGAAACCCCTTCGGCTCCGTTGGATTTGCAGACTTTACCTCTGCTGGGAGTCTTTTAGCTTCTCCGTCCTCTAATTTTATAGTCTTGATGGTGATGTCTTTCCTTAATCTGATGCAATCTGCAGTTTTTTTAACTGTCTTTTTCTTCACACTTATTACTCTAGTCAGGTCTTGAGCTTTGTCCAAAATGAGAGGGACCCTGGAGTGCTTTGGTAGCCAATGGTAATCTTCTCTTTAGATAGGGTTACCTCACCTGGTTTATGGTTGTTACATGGTGAACTGTTATAACACAAAAGGTTTTCACCCTGTATGTGCACAGTTTATGTTGAGTTGTTATAATGTCAGCACTTAGAGTAAATATTTGGGTTGATGGATGATATCTCTGTTGAACAGTGTTTCCAATTGTCATTTCCTGTCAAATATGCTGTTTATTTCCTGTTTTCACAGAGTCAGCTGTTCGCGTCAAACCCATGGGTGTTTTCACAGCAAACCCAGTACAGCCAGCACTATCCTATGCAATCTGGGAGGTGAGTGATGCATTCTGTCTTTCCTCTCAACTTCTGAAAGAGGTTAAGCACCTGCTATGACCGATTCAGGTTACCCAATCACAGGCGTGAAGGGTGTCCAAAAATGTTTTCTGATGGGATCACTAAAGCCAGATTCGAAAAAAGGTCTAGGCCTAAATCATATGTGACTACACACTGCCCAGATGTTTGTATTTCTCAAGTCTCTCTCTCCTCTGATTTATCAGGCAGCTTCAGTCAAACTCGTCCTCTGTGAATCTGGACCTGTCTGACATAGACATTCACGACCTCGTGAGGAACGGAGACTTCTCCCAGGTAAGAGCAGATTGTATTTCTTTTGCTGTCTGCAGTGATCGTGCCCGAGGGCAGATTCAGTGCTTTGTTTATTGAGTGTATAGGCATCTCAGACACTGGTAAGAACAGAACGGATTCCTTTTATATTTCACTGAATGTGTTTCTTGAAATAATCTGAAGCTTCGGTGGAAATATTTCTGGACGCCGCTAGACGCTGAATTACAACATAGTGAGATTGTGACATCAGTGTAGCAGACAGCTGTCTAAAGTGTTTTTCGTTACATAGTACATGTTTCATACTGTTTCATAATCTTACAAGAATAATAGGAGGCAATACATGGTGTACAGTGACAAGAAAAAGTATGTGAACCCTTTAGAATGACCTGCATTTGTGTGTAAGTCTTTCTTGAAATCTGTTTTGAGCTTCATCTTAGTTCAAATAAATAAATGAACAAATAATCAGTTTTTACTAATAACACACAGATTATTGTGTAGTACATATTGAATACATCATTCAAACATTCTCAGCGTAGGTTGCAAAAAAGTATGTGAACCCCTTGGCCAGCGCTACTCCACGCGCTGCAAAAGATCGCTCAAGGATGCGATATCATCATCAGAAATGTGTTTATCAGCAGCCTATCAAATCTGTATGAATTGTAAGGTGTCCACTTTCATGAGGATTTACGCTAGTGCTCTACATTGCTGAATCAGGTTTGAGAGGGTATTCAACTGCATGAGGATGTTACGCGGTCTGTCAATCAAACGTGCACGTCTTGCAGTCTCACTTCAACACGGCGCAGATCTGTCCAATCTCTAGAATAGCTCATCAGAGATATGTACTTGTATGACAACAATTTTTCCTGCAGTGACGGCGTTTAGACGCCTTCACGCAAATGCTTTTTAGTGATCTACTTCGGTGCAAAACGCTAAGGGGGTTAACAAAACGTTATGACTTGTCACTGATGGATTTTGGTAATAATTTTGGACATATTGCTCTTGTTTATGAACACATCTCTGGTATGTGTGATGTTGAACAGTCATGGTGTTTGGTAGTTGACAATCACAGTGTCAACAGTACTAATCTATATCAGAAAATTTTACTGTTATTCCCCTTATGTTTAAAATAATTACTAGAAGGGATAGTTCACCTGTAAATGTATATTCTTTCATCATTTCCTCACACTCATGACTTCCCAGATATGTGACTTTATTTCTTTTACAGAACATAAGTTAAGATTTTTAGAAGAATACCTCCGTGCTGTTGGTCCATGCAATGCAAGTGAATGATTGCCAGAACTTTGAAGCTCCAAAAAGCACATAAATGCAGCATAAAAGTAATCCATAAGACTCCAGGGGTTTTACACATGTCTTCAGATGTGATGTGATAGGTGTGGGTGAGAAACAGATACATTTTTCAGACATTTTTTTGTTTTACTATAAATGTCCACTTTCACTGGCAGTTGGAGATTTCTAGTAAAAAGCCAAGGACTTAAAAGTTGTTCCATCTCTCATCTACAGAGCTGAGATATTTTTTGTAAACAATCATCATTTTTCTTCAGCAGAAGAAAGGTATACACATATGGGATTGCATGAATATGAGTAAATGATGAGAATTTAAATTTTTAAGTGAACTATCACATTAAATAATATACCAATATTCTTACTATAAAAATGTTTGCTTAATGTATATATATCATCATGAAAATAAAGTGTGTTGCACTTGAGGGTCCAGGGATCCAGCTTTGCTGCCCCGACCTTTCCGAAGTTGAGTCACCCTGCCCTAGGCTAATAACATCAACAAAAGCTAATTTGAATCAGGAGTTGGCAAACCTGGCATCCAGTTAATTTAACAAGTTTGGAGGTGTGGGTTAGAGCTACTTTGACTTATAAAAAGCACTCAAATATTTTGAGTTTGCTCATTCACAAGAAGCATCTGCTGATGTGGACCATGCCTCGAAATAAAGAGATCTCAGAAGACCAACGATCAAGAACTGTTGCTTTACTTAAAGCTGGAAAGGGTTACAGAGTTATCTGGAAGAGTTTAGATATTCATCTGTTCACAGTTAGACAAACTGTCTATAAATGGAGATGATTTAGTACTATATGTACTCTCACTAGAAGTGGCCGTTAGATATTCATCTGTCCACAGTTAGACAAACTGTCTATAAATGGAGATGATTTAGTACTATAGGTACTCTCACTAGAAGTGGCCGTTAGATATTCATCTGTCCACAGTTAGACAAACTGTCTATAAATGGAGGTGATTTAGTACTATAGGTACTCTCACTAGAAGTGGCCGTTAGATATTCATCTGTCCACAGTGAGACAAACTGTCTATAAATGGAGGTGATTTAGTACTATAGGTACTCTCACTAGAAGTGACCGTTAGATATTCATCTGTCCACAGTGAGACAAACTGTCTATAAATGGAGATGGTTTAGTACTATAGGTACTCTCACTAGAAGTGGCCGTTAGATATTCATCTGTCCACAGTTAGACAAACTGTCTATAAATGGAGATGGTTTAGTACTATAGGTACTCTCTCTAGAAGTGGCCGTTAGATATTCATCTGTCCACAGTTAGAAAAACTGTCTATAAATGGAGGTGATTTAGTACTATAGGTACTCTCACTAGAAGTGGCCGTTAGATATTCATCTGTCCACAGTTAGACAAACTGTCTATAAATGGAGATGGTTTAGTACTATAGGTACTCTCTCTAGAAGTGGCCGTTAGATATTCATCTGTCCACAGTTAGAAAAACTGTCTATAAATGGAGGTGATTTAGTACTATATGTACTCTCACTAGAAGTGGCCGTTAGATATTCATCTGTCCACAGTGAGACAAACTGTCTATAAATGGAGGTGATTTAGTACTATAGGTACTCTCACTAGAAGTGACCGTTAGATATTCATCTGTCCACAGTGAGACAAACTGTCTATAAATGGAGATGGTTTAGTACTATAGGTACTCTCACTAGAAGTGGCCGTTAGATATTCATCTGTCCACAGTTAGACAAACTGTCTATAAATGGAGATGGTTTAGTACTATAGGTACTCTCACTAGAAGTGGCCGTTAGATATTCATCTGTCCACAGTTACACAAACTGTCTATAAATGGAGATGGTTTAGTACTATAGGTACTCTCACTAGAAGTGGCCGTTAGATATTCATCTGTCCACAGTTAGACAAACTGTCTATAAATGGAGATGGTTTAGTACTATAGGTACTCTCACTAGAAGTGGCCGTTAGATATTCATCTGTCCACAGTTAGACAAACTGTCTATAAATGGAGATGGTTTAGTACTATAGGTACTCTCTCTAGAAGTGGCCGTTAGATATTCATCTGTCCACAGTTAGACAAACTGTCTATAAATGGAGATGGTTTAGTACTATAGGTACTCTCTCTAGAAGTGGCCGTTAGATATTCATCTGTCCACAGTTAGACAAACTATCTGTAAATGGAGATGAATTAGTACTATAGGTACTCTCACTAGAAGTGGCCATTAGATATTCATCTGTCCACAGATACACAAACTGTCTATAAATCGAGATGATTTAGTACTATAGGTACTCTCTCTAGAAGTGGCCGTTAGATATTCATCTGTCCACAGTTAGACAAACTGTCTATAAATGGAGATGATTTAGTACTATAGGTACTCTCACTAGAAGTGGCCGTTAGATATTCATCTGTCCACAGTTAGACAAACTATCTGTAAATGGAGATGAATTAGTACTATAGGTACTCTCACTAGAAGTGGCCATTAGATATTCATCTGTCCACAGTTACACAAACTGTCTATAAATCGAGATGATTTAGTACTATAGGTACTCTCACTAGAAGTGGCCGTTAGATATTCATCTGTCCACAGTTAGACAAACTGTCTATAAATGGAGATGGTTTAGTACTATAGGTACTCTCTCTAGAAGTGGCCGTTAGATATTCATCTGTCCACAGTTAGACAAACTATCTGTAAATGGAGATGAATTAGTACTATAGGTACTCTCACTAGAAGTGGCCATTAGATATTCATCTGTCCACAGTTACACAAACTGTCTATAAATGGAGATGATTTAGTACTATAGGTACTCTCACTAGAAGTGGCCGTTAGATATTCATCTGTCCACAGTTAGACAAACTGTCTATAAATCGAGATGATTTAGTACTATAGGTACTCTCACTAGAAGTGGCCGTTAGATATTCATCTGTCCACAGTTAGACAAACTGTCTATAAATGGAGATGATTTAGTACTATAGGTACTCTCACTAGAAGTGGCCGTTAGATATTCATCTGTCCACAGTTAGACAAACTGTCTATAAATGGAGATGATTTAGTACTATAGGTACTCTCACTAGATGTGGCCGTTAGATATTCATCTGTCCACAGTTACACAAACTGTCTATAAATCGAGATGATTTAGTACTATAGGTACTCTCACTAGAAGTGGCCGTTAGATATTCATCTGTCCACAGTTAGACAAACTGTCTATAAATGGAGATGATTTAGTACTATAGGTACTCTCACTAGAAGTGGCCGTTAGATATTCATCTGTCCACAGTTAGACAAACTGTCTATAAATGGAGATGATTTAGTACTATAAGTACTCTCTCTAGAAGTGGCCGTTAGATATTCATCTGTCCACAGTTAGACAAACTGTCTATAAATGGAGATGATTTAGTACTATAGGTACTCTCACTAGAAGTGGCCGTTAGATATTCATCTGTCCACAGTTAGACAAACTGTCTATAAATGGAGATGATTTAGTACTATAAGTACTCTCACTAGAAGTGGCCGTTAGATATTCATCTGTCCACAGTTAGACAAACTGTCTATAAATGGAGATGATTTAGTACTATAGGTACTCTCTCTAGAAGTGGCCGTTAGATATTCATCTGTCCACAGTTACACAAGCTGTCTATAAATGGAGATGATTTAGTACTATAGGTACTCTCACTAGAAGTGGCCGTTAGATATTCATCTGTCCACAGTTAGACAAACTGTCTATAAATGGAGATGATTTAGTACTATAAGTACTCTCTCTAGAAGTGACCGTTAGATATTCATGTGTCCACAGTTAGACAAACTGTCTATAAATGGAGATGATTTAGTACTATAGGTACTCTCACTAGAAGTGGCCGTCCAGCCAAGATTACTCAAGGGGCATCAAAAAGCGCTTCCCACAGAGCACATATATGAAGAGTTTTCTTCTCAATGTCAGTATCCAGCAAAAACACGATCTGTAGTTTAGGCATTGTGGATATTGCATGCGAGGTTGAGGGTTTGCCGAACCTGTTACACATTCAATTTATTTTATTTTTTTTACATTTTAACCAGAATATTTTAAACTGCAGTAAGGGTAGCACAATACACTTTAAAAGCAGAAAGAAAAAAGGGCCAATAAAAGTTATGTGATTTTTGGTAACAATTATTTTTATTTTCTAATCTTTATTGAAATGATTTTTTTTTTTAATGGCGCAAAATGAAAGGTTTTTCCAAAACTGTTTACTTTAAACAACTGGTATACTAAATGATGTTTAGGAGGAATATGCCCTAATGTGGAGTCACAGTCGATTTGCAATCAGAATTTGTTTCTGTCACGTTTCTGTTTTATAATTTATTGTTTATTCTTTTTGTATAAGTCTTCATCAGAAATTCTCCACATAACTTACATTGAACTGAAATGTTTTAATGAAAGTATCATTTAAAAAGTTACCAAATCGTGGTATAACTTGATATTTCTAAATTTGCAACATAGTTTTCCGTCCATGTGATCATAAATGAAATGACACTTCAAACATCATAATCTCCCTCTCGCTTGATTTCACCACACTGCGCTTTTTTCTGCACTGTTTTCACACAAGGTCCTTAAAGTGCTTTTACAAATGTAAGAACTGGAATACCTGGAAAATCATCTTGTTTTAATGAAAAGTGCTTGAGCTTAAAGCGGATCGTTTCCTCCGTGTAATGTGTGTCCATCAAAGATGACTCCACTTTCATTGAATAATGTGTCTAAAGAACAGAAAGAATATTAACAGTCAGTCGAAATTTTACTCTCGTGCAGCACGGATGCGTGAGAGATTCTTGTTGATGTTTGATGAACCGTAACAGTGGTGCTCGTTGAACTCTTAAAGTGACAGTAACCTTTTTAGCATGTCTTATACATATGAATGTAAACTCAATGTTATTACTTGAAAATTATACACATTATTTCAAGCAGTGATAGCTCATATCATTATTATATATGCAATTTCATTATATAATATTGATTAATATATTGCAGAAACATATAGCTTATAATAATGAAGAAAAACAAACTAGTCAAATACAAATATTCACTTTTATGTACTTTAAGTTCTTTTGCTTGTTCTGCACATGATCTGAATGTAGCTCACTATTTCTGAAAGCTAATTTGTTTGATTTATTTCTTGTAGAGAGAGGTTTATGAGAAACTTATATTTATAATGTTTAATAAAGATATTTATTTTGATGAGAAATTATAATAAAAAAACAATTTTCTGAAAAAAAAAAATTATAATATAGTAATATTTTTTTATTTGTGTTTTTATATCGAATGGAGATTATATCGAATCGTGAACCTCATATCATTTATCAAACCGAATCATGAGATAACATTATCATCCCATCCCTACTAAAAATGGGTGTGAATGCTGTTGAGCGACATTACTGTACTATCAAGTGCTACAAATAGTGGTCAACACTTGAGCAAAAGCCTCATTGGATGGTGCATTTAAGTAGTGACCTGTCATCATGCACAGGTCAGACCCTGATGTGTTGGTTTAGAGTTTAAGTTTTACATTGAATCAGTTGCTGGTGTGTTCAGCTTGTGGTTCTGTGGATAAAGTCCTCCTGGTACTCAGTGAAATGCTCACACTGCAGTTTTGGGTGAGGTACTTTAAGCAGATCAGACTGTGCTTGCCAAAGGTACAGGCCCAGTTGCTTTAATTCTGCGTTATGTGCACATATTGGAATACTGAACACTGCTCCTTATAAAACATAATCATGGGGATGCAGCGTTACGGAATTTCTGATCCCGATAACAGATCATTTACAGCTATTTTTGGCTGAAATAATATCTGGTAAAAAAAAAAAAAAAAAATGTGTGTGTGTGTGTGTATATATGTGTATGTATGTATATATATATATATATATATATATATATATATATATATATATATATATATATATATATATATATATAGCATATAGTCTCGTTTTAAAAATAGGTGTCATTTAAAAGCTTTTAATTTGGACTTGGCTGCTATTTAAGGTAACACGAACCAGAAATGTGCTTGTGTAACTGATGAATGCTGATTTGAAGGACAAATGAAAGACAATACACTTGCATAAATTGTACGGTGCTGTTTTTAACTGAGTGTTTACGGTAATCGTGACAACTCGCTAACAGAGAGCGAATAATGAGCTTAAAATGGCTGTAATAATGCATTAAACCAAAATGAGGTGATTAACAGCATGTAATGAACATTAAAGAACAAAACGCACAATACAAACCCTAATCTCTGTGTACATGGTGTAATATTTATGCTAGCAGCCAGACAGTACAGTTGTGATTTGTGTGTTTCACAGATGCTTACGACAGCACTCATCTGTTACCGTTCCACTGTATGACATATGAAACGATAACAATAATAATTGAAATGGGTAACATCATTCAGATCGAATAGTCATGAGTCAAAATGTTAGAAAAGTCTCAACTCGTAAAATACATAAATAAATATCGGTGGTAATTCCATTATCGGCACGATGATAATATTGTGACTTTCCTGCTTATCGGTCCATATTTCGGCCGACAAAATATCGTGCATCCCTAATCATGATGTAACAAAAACATCTTTGTTTGTTTTGGTTTTCAGTGATAGTAACGCCATTGGAAAAGAGTGCTTCTTTTTTATGATTTGTCAGGATTTCTCTTGATTACCCTTAAATGCATGGGTGTTTTGACACATTAGTGACCCGGCATGTGTATCTATTGGCACTTTTCCAGTGCACGTTACAGTTCGACTCGACTCGCTTTACTTTTCCACTGCAGTTTAGTGCCCCTCAACGTGGGCGGGATTATAGGCTGATCGTCATAGTTGCGCTGCATCTACTGCTGTCACATCATCATAAATGCGACACAAAGCAATAAACAATAACACGACCGCTAGCTGTTAGCGACTAGCTCATTGTGCTGCATAAAGCAGTTGTTGATGGTGATTTCACACAAGTGTAACAGTTAAATTGGCCTGGTTGTTTTAGAAGAAAACAACCAGAGAGGTGGTGGTGGTGTAGTGGCTAGAGCACAGGGCTGCTAATCAGAAGGTCGCTGGTTCGAACCCCACGGCCACCACTATTGTATATAATTACTTTACACCACCTTGTCCTTGAGTAAGACACTTAACTTCAGGTTGCTCCGGGGGGATTGTCCCTATAATAAGTGCACTGTAAGTCGCTTTGGATAAAAGTGTGTGCCAAATGCATAAATGTAAATGTAAATGTAGAAGCTTCCAGTAGCTGCTCAACTAAATAAAGAAGCTTTCAAGCCGAATATAGAGTTAACATAACAAAATGTATCATCCTCCATTGTGGACTCCAACAACGCCGTGGCTGAGTCCAGGGCGCTCTCCGTCCCATTGCTCGCTGGTGTCGATAGTGTCCAGTTGGTCGAACCACTTCCACTTTTCCTTGATGGTTCTGTAGTCACTTAAGTGTTTTTTACTTTTCCCTGCACTGTTGGTGTGTCCGGTGGTAGCCGTTTGCGGCCAACAGCTGAAACACTTCCTGGGAGACTTTTTCGTTTCGTTCGTCGCTAACGAGAGGAACGTCTGCACCTCGTTTATTGACCACGGTGTGGTTTTGTGCACAGCCATTTCTTTTTACAATTTGAAAGTCGCGTGAACAAATGATACTGCTATCGCTGTTGCTAACATTAAAATTAGCGGGTTGATGTCCGGTGTCGCAAATACAGTGACGCTGTTAGTGACGATTCTCTCTGACCAATCAGTGATCTGCAGGATTTTGACGTCACATTTAGTATCAGCTCGCTTGGAACCTCGACTGAGGTTGTACTAAAAAAAAGTACCAGGTACTATCCACATTGTACAATGCAGTGGAAAAGCCCCATATCACAAATGGATCTATAAAAAAGGCCCAGAAAGTGTACATTTTAAAGACTATTAGAAAAATAATAGAATAGAATAAATTCTGATATATTTTGATATTTTATTTTTAATTTGTAAGAGAGACACAACTGGCTGTCAAACACATATTGAGCTACACACAACAAATAATCAACACATTTGTATTTTCTCAGACATTTTTGAGTCTAAATTTACACGCATAATGACGTACATGATTTCAGTAGTATCTAAAATGACAATAGCCAAATCATACTGTAGATGTGTTAAACTTGCTATAGTTTAGCTTCCACATTGGTTCTTCGTCAAATAGTAAATCAAGTCAATCACTGAAACAACAGTGCCACCGTGAGCATATATAACAGGGGTCGGCAACCTTTTTGACATGGAGTGACTTTTACCGATAACTAAGTTCAGCAGTACCTGCCGATAACCGATCAATAAACTGATAGTCTGTCCATATTCTCACAACTGTTACGTCAAAAGTAAAATGAGGGGGGAGGGGAGGGGGGGGTTACACTTACACTGATTCCCTCTACTCCAGACTCAGGTTTCATAATTACAGCGAAATACCACATCGTTTTTATTCAGTACTGTTGTATGTAGAGTAGCAATATTCACAGATATCAGAGGTATCCGGCTGAACTCGGTGGTGAAGCGGCTCAGATTAGAGCACAGGTCAGGGGCTGTTCAATCAGACAAAACACAACAGACTGGAACCGAACGCGAGGATCTCGAGACACGCATTTCCAAGTTGAACATCTTTCCTGCCAAAGCATTTAAACAACTCATTGCTTAATCAGAGAAACGCTTATAAGAGAACAAGACACAACGGCCAAAGACCTCCACCAGCTGTAAGGGGCTGTTCACACCCATCCCATTGCTGTTTGCAACCATCCATTTGTTTTCTTTGTAAACGCGTGCTCCACAAACGTCTTTGTTTTTGTTTATTCAGCGTCTCGTGCAGGAGAGCTGTTTTTAGATGCTATATCTAATTAGAAATGACTTTAATAGCATATCGAGGCTTTCTTGACCTGCTTTCTGTTAAACTGTATTTGTTGCGCTGTGTCTAGCATTTATTAGCCAAGAATGTGAAGTCATCGTGTTACAGTGAGGGTAACATTTTTCCGTATTGATATAAGATGCGTTTCTGATTGGTTTATACGTTTCTCTTAGCTGCATGAAGATATTATTTTGCTTT
This sequence comes from Moxostoma hubbsi, assembly GCA_032164185.1. Taxonomy (NCBI): domain Eukaryota; kingdom Metazoa; phylum Chordata; class Actinopteri; order Cypriniformes; family Catostomidae; genus Moxostoma; species Moxostoma hubbsi. Next base: position 48,971,762 of record JAVLUX010000009.1, on the reverse strand, counting down.
CTCACATCACTAGCTTTAAATATGCAAATTAGCTGGCTAAGGAATGCATAAATGTGACCAGCTGGATATAAACTAATGCTAATAGATGTAATAGATGGTAACAATTGTGACATTTAAACATTTGGGTTGGACTTGCGTGTATTTTTGTCACATTGTTTTAACTGCTTGAGGTTAGCTGTAATGTTAGTGTCCTCTCAGCCTTATCGGCACACATATTGCTGTTTTCTATAAATGCAGCATCACTGGACACATCTAGTCAACAAATTAATTACTTTACTCAACTCAATTTTATTTATAGAGCACTTTAAAAAACCACACTGGGTACCAAAGTGCTGTGAATGCAACATACATTTAAAACCAATAAAACAAGAATAAGATCAAATTGACCTAGTACAATTTATAATGCAATTAATTAAAAGCTAGGGAAAATAAATACGTTTTTAAGGCCCCCTGGCTTTAAAAGAGAATAGAGACAGAGATGATTTTATGACCAATGGAAGCTCATTCCAAAGTCTAGAGGCTGCCAACGCAAAAGCTCAATCGCCTTGAGTTTTTAGGGGACATCGAGGGACTGACAGACACTGCTGATCACCAGAGTGGAGAGACCTTGAAGGTTGATGCATGCTTATTAAAGCAGAGATGTACTCGGGTGCAAGACCTGAAGAGCCTTAAATACATACAGCAACACTTTGTACTTGATTCTGTATTGAATCGGTAACCAATGTAGTGAAATCAGTACTGGGGTAATATACTCTCTTTTCCTTGTTCCAGTTAAAAGCCTAGCAGCTGAATTCTGGACCAGCTGTAGTCGAGGGAGAGAGAGAGAGAGAGAGAGAGAGAGAGAGAGCAAGCAACAGAGAGAGGGAGAGAGAGAGAGCAACAGAGAGGGAGGGAGAGAGAGGGAGAGCAACAGAGAGGGAGAGAGAGAGAGCAAGAGAGGGAGAGAGAGAGAGAGAGAGAGAGAGAGAGAGAGAGCAACAGAGAGGGAGAGGGAGAGAGAGAGAGAGCAACAGAGAGAGAGAGAGAGAGAGCAACACAGAGAGAGAGAGAGAGAGAGAGAGAGAGAGAGAACAACACAGAGAGAGAGAGAGAGACAGAGAGAGAGAGAGAGAGAGAGAGAGAGAGAGCCCTGACTCACACCCAGATACAAAGCATTACAATAGTCCAATCGAGAAGACACAAAAGCATGCACAACCTTCTCCAAATCATCAAAAGAAAGGATGGACTTCAACTTTGCTATAGATCTAAGATGGAAAAAAAACATTTTTAACAAAAGCATTTATTTGTCGATCAAACTTGAGCTCAGAGTCAAAAATAACGCCCAGGTTTTTATTACATAGGGACGTTTTCTCCCTGCAAGCAGTGACAAATTTCTTTCTAAATTTACCTCACATCCCCTTTGACCAAAAACAATAAACTCTGAGTGATCCTCGTTTAATTGAAGAAAGTTGTTTGCCAGCCAACACTTGCATTTATGCAGAGACTCAAAAGAGGACTGCTTCCCACGTTTAATAGGAAAGTAAAGTTAGCATACAGATGGTAGTGTATGCCATGCTTATCAAAGATCTTTCCTAAATGAAGCATGTAGAGGGAGAATAAAACGGGTCCCAAGATGGAGCCCTGAGGGACCCCACATGTTAAAGGAACAACTGATTCTCTAAACAGACTGAGATTGTTCTACCCTTCAGATATGAAGAGACCCAATCCAAGGCTAACCCCTGAATACCAGCCTGGTCTCTTAGGCGATCAATAAGTATGTAACGATCGACCGTATTGAAAGCGGCACTAAGATCCAGCAGCAGAAGACCAACAGGACTACCAGAATCCACGCCTAATAAAATATCATTTAAAACTCTCAACAGAGCCGACTCTGTGCTATGACCGGCTCTGAAGCCTGACTGAAATGTATCGAGCAAATTATTGATAGCTAAAAAAATCCTAGCCGCTCCTGCACCGGACGCAGTGGGGGAAAACCATCAGTGTGGATTTTTGCCGATAACGATAGTTCCAGAAATCCAAAACTGATATATCAGTCGACTTCGATTCCTCATGAGCACGCAGCATGATTTCATCAGCTGAATGGGAGGCAAAACACTATTAAAGTGTGACGAGACTTGCGCTGTGCGTGTAAGCGATCCGCGCATCACAAGCCGCTCAACTATTTAGCCATTTTCGGTGAATCATATGGGTGTTAAAGATCTCCAGTTCTCAGTTCTTGGTGCAATTGAATATTTCTCTCTCGCAGCTTTGCTGCTCCTCATTTCTTCCCGTCCGACACAATTTACAGTTATTGGCCTGTCATTCAATCCTGACCCTCTTTCATCTCGGCTAAATTGCACGTCCCGCTCTCGCAAATGGGAAATTTATGTGGAACTGGAAGCCTCGCTGTCGGAACGGAGTAGTTTAAGAATAATATAATGTAATCTCGTCATCTTCAGACAGCCAGCCATTATATAAATAGAGCAAAATTAAATGATACTTCCAATAGAGCACTTTTAAGAGGCCATAACGCCTGTGAATGGAAGATTACAGTAGCTGGAATGGGCCTTCATTTGATTGTAAAGGACCTTGTAGCTTTGCCAACAGTTGAAGTTTACTCTATTGTCTTAAGTTACTTTTATCTCTAATTTTCATTACGTCTCATCTAGGAATTCTCGTACATAGATGAGCTGTCCAACACGTCTTTGTTCTCCTCGCCGTCTGACTCGCTGTCGGAGTATCCAGACCCCTCTGGGTTTAGCATCGATAATGTGGCACAGTTACCCACTGAGGTCACCGTGGCACAGATGTACTGGGATATACCTGGACACAGTCAGAGACAACAGGTATTTACACACTACTTTATGTATAAGTTCCTCTGAAAATCTCACTTGAACAAATAATGAGAGTACAAAAGACATAATGAAGAGTTTAATATTTTAAGGACGACATATTAGTCGTAATTTACAGAAAAGGAGGTTATGTTGGTCCTTACTCGTGTTCATTTGTGCCTATGGCTTAGTGTCTCTGTATTAATGTTCTTCAGCAGAATTTGGGCGCTTTTCCTGGTAGGCTTGATGACATCAGTGCGATCCTGTCTGCATCAGTGGCGGGACTTAAGGTAGATTAATGCTTCTCTCTTCTCACTTATCGAATTCTCTGGCCTTTATTTCATCACGTTTCATTTCATCATGTATTTCCACAGGCTGCTCCGCCCCCACAGGAGGAAGAAGTGGAGGCAGATGAGGAAGAAACTGAGGAGTTGGGGCATGCGGACACGTACGCTGAATACAAGCCATCTAAATGTAAACAAACATGTTGTGTCATATATTAACCCACAGCATTGGGGTGGACAGTATGAGCAAAATCGTACATCATGGTATCTCTATACATCACAATTGTACATTTTCTCTAGAAATAATGGTTTTATAAATCGAATTACCATTTGGTATTGCCTATTTTGGGATATTCAACTGAATTAAATGCTTGACAAATGAAATGAACTTCAGCTCATTTGACAATTTTCTCGTTTTATTTGGAACTTGATGCACTTGAACCAATAGATAAGATGATTCATAAAATAAGATTATTCATTAACGGCTGCTTCACACTTCGTAACACTTCATACTGACCAGCCCTGCTACAACACAAATTCAACGTAATCTCATATTTTGTGGTGTATCAATGGCAAATAAACTGTTTTTGTGCAGCTACTATTGGAATCTCTCACCCTGACATTGTTGTGGAGACCAACACACTGTCCAGCGTCCCTCCTCCTGACATAACGTACACACTGTCCATTCCAGACAGCACCATTAGCTCCGGCATGCTGTCAGCCCTGCAGCTGGAAGCCATCATCTACGCATGCCAGGTACACTCTCTTCTGTCTTTGTGCTCTTCACTTTCAACTCTTCAGTCTCTGTGCTCTTCCCAGTGTGTGCTCTTCACTTTCAACTCTTCCATCTCTTCTCTGCTTAAGACTTTAAACACTTTTTTTCTCTGTGCTCTTCCCTGTCTCTGCTCTTCACTTTCGACTTTTCTGTCTCTGTGCTCTTCCTTCTCTGTGCTCTTCCTTCTCTGTGCTCTTCACTTTTGGCACTCCTGTCATTGTACTCTTCCCTCTCCGTGCTCTTCACTTTTGGATCTTCTGTCTCCGTGCTCTTCCCTCTTTGTGATCTTCATTTTCAACCCTTCTGTCTCTGTTCTCTTCACTTTTGACCCTTCTGTCTCTGTGCTCTTCACTTTTGACCCTTCTGTCTTTGTGCTCTTCACTTTTGACCCTTCTGTCTCTGTGCTCTTCATTTTTGACCCTTCTGTCTCTGTGCTCTTCACTTTTGACCCTTCTGTCTCTGTCCTCTTCATTTTCAACCCTTCTGTCTCTGTGCTCTTCATTTTCAACCCTTCTGTCTCTGTGCTCTTCACTTTTGGATCTTCTGTCTCCGTGCTCTTCCCTCTGTGATCTTCATTTTCAACCCTTCTGTCTCTGTGCTCTTCACTTTTGACCCTTCTGTCTCTGTGTTCTTCCCTCTCCGTGCCCTTCACTTTTGGTTTTTCTGTCTGTGCTCTTCCCAGTCTGTGCTCTTCACTTTCGAACCCACTGTCTCTGTGCTCTTCCCAGTCTGTGCTCTTCACTTTCAACTCTTCCATTTCTTCTCTGCTCTTCAATTTAAACACTTTTTTTTCTCTGTGCTCTTCCCAGTCTGTGCTTTTCACTTTCAACTCATCTGTCTCCGTGCTCTTCACTTTTGTCTCTTCTCTCTCTGTGCGCTTCACTTTTGGCACTCCTGTCTTTGTACTCTTCCCAGTGTGTACTCTTCACTTTCAGCTTTTCTGCCTCTGTGCTCTTCACTTTCGACTCATCTGCCTCTGTGCTCTTCCCTCTCCGTGCTCTTCACTTTTGGATCTTCTGTCTCTGCTCTTTCCCCTCTGTGCACTTAAATTTCAATTAATCTGTCTCTGTGCTCTTCCCTCACCATGCTCTTCACTTTTGACTCTTTCTTCTCTTCCCAGTCTGTGCTTCACTTTCGGCTCTTCTGTCTCTGTGCTCTTTTGGCCCTTCATTTTTTTCGATGCTTTTCAATCTCAGCACTCTTTCCTCTCTCTGCTCTTCTGTTTCTTGCTCTTCTTTCTCTGCTCTTCTGTGTGCTTTCTTTCCACTAAAAAATGCTTTTTTGATTATAATGGTTATGTTTTAAGCTGCATTTGTTGTTTTGTTCTTCAGCAACACGAGGTGATTCTTCAGAATGGTCAGCGAGCAGGTTTTCTGATCGGAGATGGAGCTGGTGTTGGGAAAGGCCGCACTGTGGCTGGGATCATACTGGAGAATTTCTTAAAGGGACGGAAGAGAGCACTATGGTAGAGATCAGCATGCATCTCAAACATCCTCATTCAATCAAACACATCTGAACTAGGGCTGGGTGATAGGATGATGTAATTGGATTTGTGACACTGAGTAGCGTTTGCTGCTCAGACTTGGCATAGGCATGTATCTAAGCCCACTGCTGCATTATGGCCGAGTAGCTGGTATCGTACCAAAGACATTATCAAGGCATCATGAGAACCCAACCATGCATTTAGGATTTCTTTAAGTGTTTTAGATACTAATCCAGGCCATTAAAAAAATTCAAGATGCCGGTGGTGTTTATTCACTGCTAACTTGCTTTGAGCTATGCTATGGCTTAGCAACTATATAAAAAAGCAATGCAAATATCAGAAATCTCATAAGTGTGGAAGTACTGCCTGTAAGGAAAAGACATTATTATGAAATGCCATTCAGAAAAAATGAATGCCAATAAGAAATTAAGTGACTAAACATCGTCTTTATCTAATGACAGCTTGTGTTCATCATTCACTTCATAACAAAGTATGCAAGTTTTTAAATTTTCGGAAAAAAGGTCACGGATTTAAACTGCAGTTTAATTTGTGATTTTGAAAATGTCATAAATATTTAACCGGAGTTAAACTAGTTACTTATTAGCCATTTATTCTGATGAATTTATGCATAACGTAGTGAGCGAGAGTTTCTGTAATTGTAACTTGTCATTTTTATATCTCTATTTCAGGTTCAGTGTCTCGAATGACCTGAAGTACGATGCTGAGAGAGATCTGAAAGACATCGACGCTCCCAACATCCCCGTTTATGCTTTAAATAAGGTTTGTCCGACAAATTGAGACCGATAACACCTCACTTTGATTCAGATTTTTTCAAATTGTTCTCTGGCTGGACATCATGGCTACAGAACTATTAAAAAAGACTAAGCTTCCATATTGTCGTTCTTTTCATACAGATTAAATATGGAGACATGGCTACCTCAGAGGGCGTTCTGTTCGCCACATACTCAGCGCTGATTGGAGAGAGCCAGGCGGGCGGCCAGCACCGCACCAGACTCAAACAGATCTTGGACTGGTGCAAACCCAACTTTGATGGAGTTGTATCCTTCATTTACAGCTTTGGTCAATGTTGTCGTAATCGTTTGAGAAATGGATGACGCCACAGAAATATAAATATGTGGCTCGAAATCGGATTAAAATCAGATTTTTAAAAATGAATTGTGAAAGGGTAGGTCAGATTTCAAACGTTTTGTTTTCACCACTGGGGACGCGACGTGACTGTAAAGTCGTTCTCAAGTGGATTTCACTATGTATTAACCTCTTCAACGCTGCAGACCCAGCCGGTGGGTCACGAAAAAAGATTATGCTTAAAACGTTAAAGTCTCCGTATATGTAAGTCGGACATATCGAGCTTTGCATAGATAACCATTATTTCTGCATTTACATTAGCTTCGCCAATTAGCGCCACCTAGAGGTCATGTTGTAGAAATATTAATATGAATATAAGTCATTCAAGGAGCACGTCATATATCAAATCATATATCAAATGAAATATTTTCAAAAGAATCACATAGTTAAATATGATATGTGTAAGATATGAAATACAAACATCTCTTTTATACACCAAAAACTGCTGCTATCTGCTTCTACGTTAGACAGTTTTCTAAAAAATTAGCCATTGTTTGCTTGTTTGTGAGCTTGCTTGTGTGAATAATAGAATAATACAATATTGTGTGATATATATATATATATATATATATATCTCTATCTCAGAATGTATTAGCAGGAATAGCATGCTAAACAAATCATCAGAAGTATTTATTATTGACTATTGATGATGTAATGTTATACATACTCTTTCGAATGACACCTAGATTGAGCTTGTAGTCCACTCAGGGGCCGAGATATCTGATTAAATAATGAGGGTGGTGCATGAACTAAAAATTAGACTAAATATCTATGGACGAGCACATCTCTGAGGGCTAAAATATGTTAGAGCGCCACCTGCATTTCAAGGGGGGGGGCAAATGAGACCAATTTTTGGCAGTTAGTCCACAGCATGTGTCAATGATGAGCTTTTAAATTTCAGTGTGAAAAATTACAGGCAGCAGCCCAAAAATGTCTTCCAAGTTGAAGAGCTTAAATGGTGAACGAGTGAGTTGTTTCTGAGATTGTTTGCATGTGTAAAATACAGCAATACCTCTTAAGATTATGCTGACTAAAGCACCTCATCGCCATTGCAAGACATAAGAAACTAATTTTTTCCACAATGACAGCTACTTCCGTATGACTTGTGGCATCATGCCAACTCATGTAAACATATCCGATTTTGATGAGACTGTCTGAACAAAGGTGTCCGATTTCATCACTCACGTAATGACAGTGCAAACAAGTTACGGTACATTTATCATAATATATTATACCCAATTCTTACAAATTACCTCTTCAAAATGTCTGCGTAAACGTAATATGGGCCTTTCAATCTCTGACAAAAAATGAAGATTCCCTCATAATGAACAGAAGTATTGTAGTAGTTGGAACGCTGTTGACCCTTGACCTTTAACCTCTGTCAGATTGTGTTTGACGAGTGCCATAAGGCAAAAAACGCAACTTCCACCAAGATGGGTAAAGCCGTGCTGGACTTGCAGAGTAAACTGCCTCGGGCGAGAGTGGTGTACGCTAGTGCCACAGGTGGGTGCAGAGTTTCTTGCTTCATTGCCTCAGAGTCTGCAGCTAGAGTGATTATATGCTCATGCCAAAACTGTGCATGTTTGAGACCAGTTACATTAAAATAATTAAAAGATTAAAATATCATCTTTGAGGATTTACTCACTGCCTTTTATCATTCTTGTTCTCTAGGTGCTTCTGAGCCAAAGAACATGATCTACATGAGTCGTTTGGGGATCTGGGGGCAAGGAACACCATTCAAGACCTTTGACGACTTCCTGCACGCTATAGAGAAGAGGTCAGAGGTCATGCTCTGTGGAGATCAGGGGTTTCATTTCATAACAAAACAAATTCCTATATCCGTGTCAATGGTGTCTTTTTAATCTAACCACAAGTTCTGCGTTCCATATTTTAAAACACCCATGAGCATATGTTAACTTTTAATTTGCCATGTTGCAGGGGTGTTGGTGCCATGGAGATTGTTGCCATGGATATGAAAGTGAGCGGCATGTATATCGCACGGCAGCTGAGTTTTTCCGGCGTGTCTTTCCGTATAGAAGAGATAACACTGGACGAAGAGTTTAAACTGGTCTACAACAAAGCAGCTAGACTGGTGAGAGATGATGCACATAAAAATGAAAATTCTCTCATTATTTACTCACCCTCATATTGTTCCAAATTTGATTAAAACATACTTTCGTCAGTGGAGCACAAAGGGAGATGTTATAAATAATGAATTGGTGATTTCCTTGTATTTACAATGAAAGGGGCAGATACTTTCAAGCTTCAGAAAGCATCATAAATGCATACTGGGGTCCGGGGGCAGCTAGGGGGTCTGTGGACGCATTCTGTCTCCTAGAGATGAACGTAGTTTGTGTGAAAAGTGCAAATCAATCCCAGAACAACAGCAAAGGACCTTGTGAAGATGCTGGAGGAAACAGGTAGACGAGTATCTAGATCCACAGCAAAACAAGTCCTATATGGACATAACCTGAAAGACTGCTCAGCAAGGAAGAAGCCACTGCTCCAAAACCACCATAATAAAGCCAGACTACAGTTTGCAAGTGCACATGGGGACAAAGATCTGACTTTTGGAGAAATGTCCTCTGGTCTGAAGAAACAAGAATGTAACTGTTTGGCCATAATGACCATCGTTATGTTTGGAGGAAAAAGGGTGAGACTTGCAAGCCAAAGAACAGCATCCCAACTGTAAAGCATGGGGGTGCAGCATCATGTTGTGGGGGTGCTTTGCTGCAGGAGGGACTGGTGCACTTCACCAAATAGATGGCATCATGAGGAAGGAAAATGATGTGGATATATTGAAGCAACATCCCAAGACATCAGCCAGGAAGTTAAAGCTCTGTTGCAAATAGGTCTTCCAAATGGACAATGACCCCAAGCATACATCCAAAGTTGTGGCAAAATGGCTTAAGGACACAAAGTCAAGATATTGGAGTGGCATCACAAAGCCCTGACCACAATCTGAGAGAACATTTGTGGGCAGAACTGAAAAAGCGTGTACGAGCAATGAGGCCTACAAACTGGACTATTTGTACAGTCAGACTATTTGTATTTGGGAGCTTGGCGTTTAAAACGTTTAAAAATCCCTGCTCTTAATGACTCGTGTGCTATGCTCCAAGTCTTTTAAAGCCTTTTAATAGCTTTGGATCCAACTCAAATGATGTTTTAATGATTTAATGCTGCTTCTCTCATGAATGGCTTCAGAAGACTTGAAATAATGTGCACAACTCCTTTTATGATATTTTAATGGTGCTTTTCTGTTGTTTTTGGAGCATGAAATCTCTAGTGCCCATTCATTGTAATTGCATGGAAAAGAGTGACTAGTACATTATTGAAAATGTTTCCATTTGTGTTCCACGGAACAAAGTCGGGTTTGGAACAACACCAGGGTGACTAAATGATTTTCAATATTGTAGACTATTCTTTTAACTACATTTTGTAACATATTTAATCACTGCTTCTCTTTCTCTCCAGTGGGCAGAAGCTCTTGAGTTGTTCAACAGATCCGCAGATGTTTTGGGTTTGGTGTCTCGTAAGTCTCTGTGGGGTCAGTTCTGGTCATCACATCAGAGGTTTTTTAAATATCTCTGTATCGCTGCTAAAGTCCGTCGTCTTGTCGAACTCGCTCAGGATGAGTTGCAACGTGGCAAGGTGAGTCTACAATTCACATTTCTGCTGACCAATTGCAAGTGTTTGATCTTCATTCTCGGTTTTGTTTAACCTTTTTGTGACCTTCAGGACATTTTTATCTCTTTTTTTTCAATAATTTTCGTGTTAATGCCAATGGCATAAATGTTGGCAAAGATGTGTATTTTGGGGGGAGTTTTGATATTTCAACCTCAGTTCCTAAAATGCATCTTTTATATTCTACACTGTGTACTCAAAATAGTTACACTCCGGATCTCGAGGACAAAAATGTCCCCCCACTGAAACCTATTAAAACTAATATTTGATCCCAGTGCCATCAAAACCATACCACCAATAAAACCAAAAAATCATGAATTCTGTGTTATTATGCGTTCATTTTGGAGTCCTGGTTTTAAAATGTAATTTTTTTATATATTTTCCACCAGATGGCGCCATTTTTCTCATGTTATGCCTGTGGAGCAAATACAAGCTTTTCCCCAATTCTCTGTTGCTGCATTATAGAGACCTGCAGGACAACTGAATACATGATGCAGATAAAATTGTGTGTGTGTGTTGGTATGGATGTCAGAGTGAGTGTGTGCGCGAGTGAGTGTGTGCGCGAGTGAGTGTGAGTGCGCGAGTGAGTGTGAGTGCGCGAGTGAGTGTGAGTGCGCGAGTGTGCGTGCGCATGCGAGACTAAGTGTGTGTGTGTAAAAACAACAGTGGCATTATGTAAACAAACTTGCATATAAAGGGTTAAAATCCTGAAAATGAATGAATATTTTGGTAGTTATGATCAGGATGTTGGTTAAACAAATTAACTAATTGAAAGTGGAAAATAAGTTTTGTTTCATTGGTCGTAATAAGTGTATAGAACAGGGCTAGTCAACTGGCGGCCCACCAGTCATATTTGTCTGGCCCTCCGACTGATTTTTGATCAAATTGTCTCGCCATCTGAAATAACAGAGTGCTCGCTATGCAAAACTCAACGTTCATAGTCCCTCAGCAATCAGCGGTGAGTTTAACAACGCTCATTGGAACATGCAAAAGCATTCAGCCATCATCATTTGTGCGGACAGGAGCATGCGTTTTAAGCTTTTCTGGTGATACTTTAGTTACACTGCTTTGTTAAACATGGATCACACTGTTTAGCTGAGCAATTGAACGAGTCTTTTTCAATCAAATGTGTTTATATGAAATTGCTTAGTTGTGTTAGCAGTGCGTTCAAATCTACAGATGTGAAAAATGATCGCCGCAGTTGTCAGCACATATGCACATGAGTCAACAAAAGCAATCGATTATGAAAATTGAACGTTCAAAGAAAATGCACCGAAAAGTGACCGTGGCCCCTCCCTCTTTTCTGTGTCATTTCAAACAGTGTATCGTGATTGGCCTGCAGTCCACCGGAGAGGCCCGTACTCGAGAGGTCCTGGATGAGAATGATGGACGTCTGGACAGATTCGTCTCTGCTGCTGAGTGAGTCTCTTTAAATCCAAAGGTCCTGTTTACATCTGCTTTTAACATCCGTAACATGCAGACGGCGCTAAATGCAACTGTAAACGGGCTACAGTGTGTCTCGAGATCCAATCACAACATTTAAACCACGTTTGGGTTTAATCTATATTTAGAGAAGCATGACTTATGGGCTCCTGTGTAATAAAAATAATAAAATGTTTCACGAGCATCTGGTTGATATTATGGTTGATATACATGATAACTTTGTGGTTATGAGTCAGTATAAGTGAACTGGATTTGTGTGTGTTTTTATTTATCCTGCAGGGGTGTTTTCCACTCCTTAGTACAAAAACACTTTCCAACAGAGAAACCCAAGAGAGAGAAAAGTGCCGCGAGCAAAAGGAAACGTATGTCTGTTTCGTTGCTTCATCGAACATTGTGCGTGTTTGTGCTGCTGTCCATGCGTTGGTCTTTCTGACACCCACCTCTTTGTGTTCTGAAGGAAAGCCCAGGAGCCGGCCTTCAAAATTCCTGAAGCACTGCGTGGAAATGAGTGGAGTCATTAAAATCAGCGACGATTCGGGCTCGGATTCAGATGAGATCGACAGCGAATCAAACTCTTCCCCTGATTCACTACAGGACAACGATGACGTGATCTTCGTCAACCACATCAACAGCCCTGCTGGTACGTCGACTGGAACCATTTTATTCCATATCTGACTCGAATCCATTTGGTTGTTTACAGTCTGAACAGCATAAAAACTGCATGAAATTTGTTCTAAGCCACATTCACACAGTGGAGTCAGTTTGAGTCCATTGATAGCTGTCTGAACTTTATACCTACTGTGCTTTAGAAAAACTCTCTGGCTCATTCATTTGCAGTCCAGATACAGCCCATGCCTATTAAATCACCGCTCATTTCAGTCTAGACGGTGAAACCACACAGGAGTGATTAAGGCCTATTCCCGACTCTATCTGCTGAAGTAAGCCTGTGTGTGTGTGTGTGTGTGTGTGTGTGTGTGTGTGTGTGTGTGTGTGTGTGTGTTCTCAGCTAAACTAGAGGAGCTGAAGCAGAGGCTGCTGTGTAAAATAGCAGAGCTGGGGAAAGAGCTGCCACTAAACACGCTTGACGAGCTGATTGACAGGTTTGGAGGACCAGAGAAAGTGTCCGAGGTGAGCGATCAATGTAATGCATTTTGCTGTGAAATTTTGTCTTTTGATGAAAATGTCCTTAAGTCAATATTTCGTCATGTCCTATGCATTACTTTTAGTCAATTTTGCTCTTGACTAGGGGGCCTGGGTATCTCCGCGAGTATTGATGCTGACTATCACCCCTGGAGTCACAAGTTTGATTCCAGGGCGTGCTGAGTGACTCCAGACAGGTCTCCTAAGCAACCAAATTGGCCTGGTTGCTAGGGGGGGATGTGTCATTATGGGGTAACCTCCTTTTGGTCACGAATAGTGGTTCTTGCTCTCAGTGGGGCATGTGGTGAGTTGTGCGTGGATCGCAGAAAGTTTCAGGCTACTTTATTTATACCCGCAGGTACATTTGGTTTGCAGTGGGTGAGTTCTTACATTTTGACACATTTTTTACCATCTGTGTACAACAGCTGCCTCCGTGTCTGAGACCGTCAACCCACGCATCTTATCACATGGCTTGTTGAGCACATTACCACGGAGATATAGCGCATGTGGAGGCTTCACGGCATCCACCGCGGCATCAACGCACAACTCGCCACGCACCCCACCAAGTGCGAACCATATTATAGCGACCACGAGGAGGTTACCCCATGTGACTCTACCCACTCTAGCAACCGTGCCAATTTGGTTGCTTAGGAGACCCGGCTGGAGTCACTCAGCACGCCCTGGATACGAACTAGCGACTCCAGGTGTGATAGTCAGCATCTTTACCACTGAGCTCCCCAGGCTCCCCAACAAAGCTGTTTTTATACTGCTTAGTTCTGCACTGTGGGACTATAAACCTTCGGCCAGAAGGAATAAGCTGAAATTCACTGTGCAAGGGATATGAGTCATCATTTAAGATCGAGCCAGCCAACCTCTGTAACTGTGTGGTATACAGGGATGCTGGGTTAAGCTGTGACTAATCAGCCTACTAAACCATTTGACTCAAAAGATGTCTGTTCTTTAAAGATAGATTTCCAAACCAGGACACTAAAGAAAAGGATAGAATTGATTCAATAAAAGCACAATAGAATAAGGTCATCATAGTTTTGTCGATGTGAAAATGGGACAGTTTCCTTAAACAAAACAAACGCTGATGCCCCATTTTACACACGGCTTCACGATTTGCTTCAAAGTTCAGTTTTGAGTCAACAATTGTCCCAAGATATTTGTAGGATTGAACACATTCAACTGTCTGACCCTTAATAGATGTGACTTCATGTGTGTGAGCATGTTTTCTAAAATCAATGATCATGTCTTTGTCTTAAATGAGTTTAATTGAAATAAGGATTCCTCACACCACTTAACAAAGTCGTCGATGACCGGACCATGACTGGTCTCATTGTCCCGAAGTCACCTGACAATAACTGTGTCATCTGCGTACTTTAAGATGGTCCCATTTTCCCACCTACTCTGACACATATTTGTGTAGAGAATAAATTATAGGGCAGCCCACAAGATTGTTACTCAATCCTAATGGTTAAAATATGAGGTTGAATTGTGATAAAGCAGAGGAAAGATCAACATCGAAGTCTAGCATAAGACCCATTTTCCTCCAAGTGTTTAACAAGTAAACCAAGCAAAGTGACTGTAGCATCCTCTGCTCCTCTATGTGGCCAATAGGCAAACTGCATGGGGTCAAGTGCACGCTCAGTTTTCCTTAAGATTTCTGACCTTACCAGTGTTTCGAGGAGTTTAATTAAAATTGATGTCAGAGCTGTTGGTCTAAAGATCATTAAGAGTTACATGCTGCGAGTCTCCACGGTGTCAGGCAGAACAAGTCACGTGATGTGTGGATTGAGGTGAGTAATCGTGCCACCACGAGGACCTAATAAGTAGTGGAAATTGGGCATAATTGTGCCCAATTATGAGGATAAGAGGATAAAAAAAAACATTTACATGAAATGACAGTTATAACCAGTAGATGGCGGCAGTGATCCACACAGGCTGGTTCTGGCTAATGGTGCCGCGATATCTCTGCTCCTTTAATATTTTAATAGCCACCCGTTGAAAGTAATGACAGTACCGAGTACTGACTCAATTCTGTACCCGCGGGCTGTTTGTCTACAGCCGGCAGCTTTCTGAACGCTCACGTGCGTATGTGCGCATGCTCTTTATAGAGTGCTCGTTTCTCGTGGTGAATACAGCTGCACGCATAAACATTTAAATTCACTTAAAAATTTAAATGCACTTCATAACGCGATGTGTATTATATAACCGCAGACATTAATGTATTATGAGTGTGATAACAGATGAGACTAAAATCTGCGTCGTCTTGTCACAATATGTTTTTATTTTAATCTCTCTCCTTTTCTACCCAATTTGTAACGCCCAATTCCCACTACTTAGTAGGTCCTCGTGGTGGCGCGGTTACTCACCTCAATCTGGGTGGCGGAGGATGAGTCTCAGTTTCCTCCGCTTCTGAGACCGTCAATACGTGCATCTAATCACGTGACTCGTTGTGCATGACACCGCGGAGACTCACAGCATGTGGAGACTCATGCTACTCTCCACGATCCACACACAACTCACCACACGCCCCATTGAGAGAACCACTAATCACCACCACGAGGAGGTTACCCCATGTGACTCTACCCTCCCTAGCAACCGGGACAATTTGGTTGCTTAGGAGACCAGGCTGGAGTCACTCAGCGGTAGTTTTTAACTTAGTTCAAGTTCATTCTCTTCATTTTCTTTGCAGATATATGTTGTAATATTATGTTTGTGTTGTGGATATAGCTGATTAATGTCACATATATACAGGATGTGTCTGAGTGAGGTAATTAACCAGTTATAGGGAAATACACAACACATATGGCACTTTTCCGCTGCACGTTACGCTTCGACTCGCTTTACTTTTCTGAGCTTGCATTTCCACTGCAGTTTTGTGCCGCCTCAACGTGGGTGGGATTATAGGCTGATCGTCATAGTTACGCCGCGTCTACTGCCATGACATCATCTTAAACGCGACACAAAGCAATAAACAATAACACGACCACACGACTAGCTGTTAACTGCTAGCTCATTGTGCTGCATAAAGCCCTTGTTGATGGTTAAATTGTCCTGGTTGTTTTAGAAGCTTCCAGTAGCTGCTCAACTAAATAAAGTGAAGCTTTCAAGCAGAGTATAGAGTTAACGTAACAAAACGTACCATCCTCCATCATGGATCAAAGCCAGTCCAGGGCGCTCTCCGTCCCATTGCTCGCTGGTGTCGATAGTGTCCAGTTGGTCGAACCTCTTCCACATTTCCTTGATGGTTCTGTAGTCACTTAAGTGTTTTTTACTTTTCCCTGCACTGTTGGTGTGTCCGGTGGTAGCCGTTTGCGGCCAACAGCTGAAACACTTCCTGGGAGACTTTTTCGTTTTGTTCGTCGCTAACGAGAGGAACGTCTGCACCTCGTTTATTGACCACAGTGTGGTTTTAAGCACTGTCATTTCTATTTACAATTAGAAAGTCGCTGTTATCGCTGTTGCTAACTTTAAAACTAGCGGGTTGATGTCCCGTGTCGCAAATTCAGTGACGCTGGTAGTGACGATTCTCCCTGACCAATCAGTGATCTGCAGGATTATGACATCACATTAAGTCTCGGCTCACTTAGAACCTCGACCGAGGTGGTACCCAAGATACCAGGTACAACCCACAGTGGAAAACCCCCAAAAAAGCAGGTCGAGTCGTACCGTGCAGTGGAAAAGCCCCAATAATGTGACTCGATAACTTGCATCAAGATCTTCTAGATCTTTCTTTTAAAGGATAAGTTAATAAAAACAGTGTTAGTGCATTGTTAATATCTTGCATTATATGTTTTCTCTTCATATTTTCGTCAGCAGTATGTAGTAAATAAAACCAGGTTATTATCGTCATGTTCTGTTTTTTTCTTCTCGCTACATTATTGTTGACAAAATAAACAAAAAAACAAACTTTTTCATCTGTAATTTCATTGACATCAAGTCTTGTCAAGAACAAGACCAGGCCATATTTCAGCCCATAAACAAAATATTTAAGAAATTATATTTTGCTCATTTTAAGACGGAAAGATTGCTGCAATGTGCACCAGACTTCACTGCTGATAATCAAAAATCTGTCTACTATTCATCCTTTACACGGGATTCACTATGTAACTCAAGTACGTTAAATATGTATGTGTTTGTGTGTGCGCAGATGACGGGGCGCAAGGGACGTGTGGTGCGTCATCCTAACGGTAGCGTACGATACGAGACCAGAGCGGAACAAGGCCTCACCATCGATCATGTCAACATCAGAGAGAAAGAGCGATTCATGTCAGGAGAAAAGGTGAATACTGCTGACCTGCAAACACCAAACCGCTCCATAGATCTGATTGAGCCTTAAGGAATAGGTCACCCAAAAGTCATCATGTACTCACCCGTATGTTGTTCCAAAACTCTATTCAGAATCTAACGCGAAAACATCCTTTTCTCTCAGTTGATAGCGATCATCTCTGAGGCGGCTAGCTCGGGAATCTCTCTACAGGCGGATAAACGCATTGAGAACCGCAGGAGAAGAGTTCACATGACCTTAGAGCTGCCGTGGAGCGCCGACCGCGCCATTCAGCAGTTCGGTGAGTGTGTGTTTTTGTGTGTTTGTGTCAGTGTGTCTAAGAGAGACTGTGATGGTTGCTAATGTTGTGGCTGTGTGTATTATCAGGTCGAACACATCGCTCGAATCAAGTTACAGCTCCGGATTATATCTTCCTCATATCAGAGCTGGCCGGAGAGAGACGCTTCGCCTCTATAGTTGCCAAGAGACTGGAGAGTCTGGTAATGTCTCAGTCATACTTTGCTAATGTCACACACACAAGCACAAGCGATGCACTGATCCGATACCGCTCATATACTGATGGTTTTTTATGTTTAGTTGTATCCCCTTTTTACCCAATTCCCCCTACTTATTAAGTCCTCGCCTCAATCCGGGTGGTGGAGGACAAGTCTCACAGACTTGCCAACCTGTCTGCATTATGTGTAGCAGGAACGCATTTTGACATCAAAGTACGCTAGTACGATTTGTCACTTTAACTACGCAAAAAGCTTGTGACGCCTTTGTGTTCAGTTGTGCACGTACCGTACTCAAGTCTTACAGCTGCATCTAGTCTGCCGAAAAGCAAAAGCAGAAGAAGCGTTTGACCAATCATAGCGATGGGTTCCCCAAACATCAAGCGGGGATGATTGACAAATGCGTAATGTCAATCATTTCAAGAGACTGCAAATCGACAGCAACACGAAATAGGTTTTATCCCTCCGTCTGGCTGGTTCCTCAAGTGAGGACGCTGCTTTTAACTCCTTTGCAAAGGTAAACGAAGGTAAAGGGGTGGATGTGGAATGTAGAAATTGTGAACTGCGTTAAAGCATACCTGCCAACCTTGGGAAAATATTTAATGTTAGCCTAACATGATGTAATTTGCAAGCTAGCTTGCTGGTTCACCAGGCATTTAAGTTGGCAAAGTAACGTTAAGTTACATGTTCGGTGTGTCGCACATTGTTAAACGTGACTTTTTATTATTATTGCAGGCAAAATCCATCACCGTGCACATGCCGCATAAATTACATTACCCAGAAATTTACCAGGTGTGTGTGTGGTGTGTGTGGTGTGTGGTGTGCGTGGTGTGTTGTGTGTTTGTGCTTGTGTTTGTGTGTATTTGGGTGTGTGTGCGTGTGTGTGGTGTGTGGTGTGCGTGGTGTGTGTGCGTGGTGCGTGTTGTGTGTGTTGTGTGTTTGTGCTTGTGTTTGTGTGTATTTGGGTGTGCGTGTGTGCGTGTGTGCGTGTGTGTGTGCGTGTGTGTGTGTGTGTGTGTGTGTGTGTGCGTGTGTAAGTATTTGAGAGTGTGTGTGTGTGTGTGTGTGTGTGTGTGTGTGTGTGTTTGTGCGTGTGTTGTGTGTGTGTGTGTTTGTGCGTGTGTTTGTGCGTGTGTTTGTGCGTGTGTTGTGTGTGTGTGTGTGTGTGAGTGTGTGTGTGTGTGTGTGCCTTGCAGTTAAAATAAACATGACATCAGATTAGGAGGAACTGGCAGGGAGAGAGCAAGAGAAGCAGACCTAAAAAGAAGCGAGTCTATGAAGAATTTCCTCACAAAGTATCCGGAACAATGGCTGTGTCTCCGCCCCTCAGATCTGCCAAAGCATGCATTCTGCACATTGTGCAATTACGATTTTTACATTAGCCACCAAGAAGCTTCAGGTAATAATGTAGCTAAACCGCTAGTTTCAAAGACCTACATTCCTAGCTAATTGTTTAATTGAATAGGCAAAATATTTTTCATTAGGCCTCTATGATGTGTGCTTATATAAGCGGATTCAATTATTTAATTATAAAATCAAATGGAGATCCTGAACAGAATATTGTGTTTTATTCATCATTGACAGTGTTTAACATCACAACATAAGTTTCTGTAAATACTTGACAATGAATGCATATATTACAATATGCAAAATAAATTATTTCCATTTTTATTAAATAACTGAATGCTATTCATTTATGGTCGTTTGTATAAGCACACAATACATACTATTAATCATGAAAAAAAAATGGTTTTAAGCAGGTGTACTGAAACTTTAAACTTTCACTGTATATTATAATATAGCGCATAGATGATTGTATTGTTTTCATCATAGCCGATTTATATGTTGAATGGCTTGAGATGGAGGTGAGTGGAGAATTAGCGGTTGCAAAGCGAAGTGCAGCAAATGCATGTGAACTAAGCGCTGAGGAACTCAAAATATTTTCCTAAGGTTGGCAGGTCTGAGTCTCAGTCGCCTCCGCTTCTGAGACCGTCAATCTGCGCATCTTATCACGTGACTCGTTGTGCATGACACCGCGGAGACTCACAGCATGTGGAGACTCATGCTACTCTCCACGATCCACACACAACTCACCACACGCCCCATTGAGAGAACCACTAATCACCACCACGAGGAGGTTACCCCATGTGACTCTACCCTCCCTAGCAACCGGCCCAATTTGGTTACCCCATGTGACTCTACCCTCCCTAGCAACCGGCCCAATTTGGTTACCCCATGTGACTCTACCCTCCCTAGCAACCGGGACAATTTGGTTAGCTTTTAGCGAGTATTGACGCTGACTATAGCACCAGGAGTCGCGAGTTTGAATCCAGGGTGTGCTGAGTGACTTGCTTCTTTAATTAACGTGAGTTGATATTTGAAGCTTTATTCCCATATGAGCTCAAGTGTGGCCCTTTGGGTTTTGTGTCATTTGTGTAGTGCCCTAATTACAGTCCCCTAGTTAGGGTCTTAGCAAAGAGATGGTTTAGTGATACTGTTTCTCTTGGAGGCTTCTTCCAACTGGCATGTGTTAAAGGGATCATCACGTGCTCACCCTTGTGTTGTTCAAAACCAGCATGACTTTCTTTCTTCCGTCGAACACATAGGGCACATTCTTTTATTTTTTTATTTTCCTAATTTGGAAAGCCCAATTCCCACTACTTAGGAGGTCCTCGTGGTGGTGCGGTCACCTCAATCCGTGTGGCGGAGGACAAGTCTCAGTTGCCTCCGCTTCCGAGACCGTTACTACTCTCCACGATCCACACACAACTCACCACACGCCCCATTGAGAGAACCACTAATCACCACCACGAGGAGGTTACCCCATGTGACTCTACCCTCCCTAGCAACCGAGCCAATTTGGTTGCTTAGGGGACCTGGCTGGAGTCACTCATCACGCCCTGGGGTCAAACTCACGACTCCAGGTGTGAGAGTCAGCATCAATACTCGCTGAGATACCCAGCCCATTTGAATTTTTACTGTAATATTATTTGCTTCTTGTGATCTATTATTTACTTACACCAGAAGTCCTCCCGTGTGACATCATATCCTGGTCCGTTGCATTGGACAAACATTTTTTGCATGCTCATTGCCTTAAGACTACTCCCAATCAGTTCTACACAGTGAGGCATAGCTATACTAAACTGATTAAGAAAAACACGGGTATGGGCCGATATTGAGGGAGAGAAAAATTGTATTTGTGCATCCCAAACTTGCACATGTACTCTGCAGTTCAAATCCCACAGACACTTATACATTTTGCCGATACCAATAACTAAAGTGGTGGAAAAGGCCAATAACCTTTAACTATTAACAAACCCAAAACACACCAGGGACTCTTATTTTGAAAAGACAGATTTTGCTCCATTAAAATGCTCCATATTTACCAAATTAAGCTTTTTATAGCCTATATATTCACCAGTTAAAGAGTTTTGTTATATACATTTCACCAGATGAGGTTCAATGAGGAATAAAGTTTATTATAATTCACAAGTTGGAAACACAATGTATAGTACGTGCTAACGCAAAACTCACATATATATATATATATATATATATATATATATATATATATATATATATATATATATATATATATATATATATATATATATATATATATATATATATATATCTGTATATCTGGTCTCCGTGAATACAATCAGAGACAATGCTAACTTTAGCTGTATTAGCCGTGGAATCAGCTAACAAGCACATTCGGAAGGCGATTTGCAAACATTCACATAATATAAAGTGCGATACTTACATCTTGGTACTGATCCATGCTTAACAAGTACAATCCTATTGTAAAGTGTTTATCATTAATAATTTTAAGATATTTTTTTTACTGTACATTAGTGAGCTGTCAATGTCCATTTAACAGGCATTGTTTTACTGTTCTATAATCATCTGAGAAATGTTGCCAAATGGTTAAGGATTACTGAAGATCAAATATGTGTGTTGTGTTCTTCAGGGGGCGTTGACTCACGGTGACCGACGAGCCACTGAATCCAGAGATCTGAGCCAGTACAATTTTGAGAACAAAGTAGGAGCTTGTTCCTCTCCGTAACCAAATGATGTGTCTTATTACACAAACCAGTGTATTGACTAAATGCCTGTTTTCTTCTCTCAGTACGGCACCAAAGCACTGGATAAAATCACTAAAGCCATTCTAGGACACATCGACAACAAAGTCCCTCCACCGAAGGGCTATCCAGGAGGAGATATCATGTTCTTCAGAGGTAATGTGGTCTGATCTGATGATGAAGTAACGAGCTGAGTAATGAAGACTTTTAATGTTCATCTGTGTGTGTTTGTCAGATATGAAGAAGGGCATGATTGATGTTGGGATCTTCTGCAAGGAGCCGCGCTTCGGACTGAACACAGAGAAAGGTAAGTGTGTGCGAGTGATGTTTAATAACAACTTAGTTGTGTAATATTCACTTTTGTTGCTTAGTGTAAATAGTAGGAATGCTCTGATATCTGATATCGGTATCGGCTCCGATACTGAAGCTTTTAGACGGATCAGATATCACGTTCGTTACTTTCAAGCTCCAAAAATGACAAAGAACCATAAAAACACCATTAAAGTTGTTCATATGACTCGTGCATTTTTTTGAAAGCCACTTGAAGACGTGCGACAACTCTGACAATCACAAAAAGCTGTTTAATAAGTAAATATATAAAATGCATGCACAGCTCCGGCGCGTCAGTGAATGGCGCCGCTCTGTTTACACACACACGCGATTATTTTTAGCCTTCACGCGGTGCACAACATTTGAGCGCTACTCATGAACAACATCTCTGTATACTCAATAGTTTGGTTCACTTATAATATGCATTTAGAACGGCACCGGAGGAGCATTTGACCAGAATATGAATAAGAAGTGAATTAAACTACTGTGAACTAGCCCACAAACAGACACATACAGGACGTCCCGGAGAGTTCAGAATGTCAAGATGACAAAAGCACGGGGGTTTAAAAAGTACACAACTTTAAATATATTAATGTTGTATTTAAAATTAAAAGTTATTATTATTATTATTATTATTGACTTTTAATTTGAAATACAATAGTAATATATTTAAATCGTGCGCTTTTTAAACCCTCGCGCTTTTGTCATCTTTAGTAATGGTTTAGAATTTATAACAATATTGAAGTTAAATGGGTTGTGCGAAGGAAAAGTGAGCTGATATCTTACAACTAAACTGAACAAAAAGAGATCTGAATCATTTAAAGTCCAGATACAAGTCGAAACATTTTGGGGAAAAAAAAAGGGAAAAAATAAAACATTGGTTTCTTTTCTACTGAAGACTTGAAGACTGGAATTACTGTTAATTTTGCTACAGTATACTAGTTAATAATAATTAGGGCTGCAACTAACGATTATTTTGGTAATCGATTAATCTAACGATTATTTGGCGATTATTGTAACGATTAATCATTAGCTGTTAACCGATTATTCAGCTTGTGCCCCGACTTAAAAGGTTGTATTAAATGTGCTTACTAACAATAAAGAGGAAAAAATAATCTTTTAAAAATGCCTCTAAATGACATTCACTGAATTGAAGGAAAAAAATACTTTTTATAAGTTTAAGTCAGTTAAAATGTATTTATTATAAAGTTTAATTAAAGAAATTCACTGCAAAAAAATCCTGTTGTTATCAAGAGTTTTTCTCTTGTTTTCCATTTAAAATTGTCTAAAAAAATCTTTAAAACAAGATACATTTCCATCCATCTTCATCCGCTTATCCGAAGTCGGGTCGCGGGGGCAGCAGCTCTAGCAGGGGGCCCCAAACTTCCCTATCCCGAGCCACATTAACCAGCTCTGACTGGGGGACCCCGAGGCGTTCCCAGGCCAGTGTGGAGATGTAATCTCTCCACCTAGTCCTGAGTCTTCCCCGAGGCCTCCTCCCAGCTGGACGTGCCTGAAACACCTCCCTAGGGAGGCGCCCAGGGGGCATCCTCACCAGATGCCCAAACCACCTCAACTGACTCCTTTCGACGCAAAGGAGCAGCGGCTCTACTCCGAGCTCCTCACGGATGACTGAGCTCCTCACCCTATCTCTAAGGGAGAAGCCCGCCACCCTTCTGAGGAAGCCCATTTCGGCCGCTTGTACTCGCGACCTAGTTCTTTCGGTCATGACCCAGACTTCATGACCATAGGTGAGGGTAGGAACAAAAATTGACCGGTAGATCGAGAGCTTTGCCTTCCGGCTCAGATAAATTTACTTGTGGATAATATATTTAGTCTTCATTTAAGAGGATGTATCTTCAATATAAGTGTATTTTTTATATAAGTGTATATTTAACTTTTATACTTCTGCGAGTGCAGTAAAAACAAAATATACGTATACTGAAGATCTATTCTCGAAAAGCAAGTCTAAATATCTTATATGCTGCTTCTCAGGTGAATTTAGTTTTGCATATTTATATGGGAAAACAAGCCAAAACAAAAACAAATCATAAATATATTTTGTTGCAGTGTATAATGGGGTGAAGGCTACACCTCTCTCATCTATCTGTTCACTTCAGTCCATCTTTAACTCACAAAATAAACTCTCTCTTTTAATAAAGCTGCATATTGCCAATTTTCTTCACGGTGTAAACAGTGACGTATATAATGATTCGGTAAGTCACGAGCAATCACGTTATAGTCTGGCTGCATTAAGTGTGTGCGGTCGAGGGACGAGTGTCCCGTGACAGAGTGTGCATCAGCCGGGACATTCACACAACTCATAGAAGAGCCGCTGACCGCACAGAGAAATGCCAGTTTCAGAGTTTGTAGTTATTTACATTATATAATTGTTTTATTGTCGATGTTGTCGAAAACGTCGACTAATCATTTCAGTCCTAATAATAAAGTGTTTCTTAATAAGTGATACGTTTGTGTTGAAATAATGTGTAGTTAGATGTTTGTGTTTCTTTACATATTAAAGATGTGAAGATATTCTAAACCGATTATACCAAAAAAAACAACAACACTGGTATTGGCTTGGTATCGGTATCGGCTGATACTGAGATTTCCGATATCGGAATCCGATCGGAAGAGAAAAAGTGGTATCGGTGCATCCCTAGTAAATCACAACAAAAGCATCTGTGCACTAATAGTGTCAGATGCTATTTGCACCCCTAAATATATACTTCCATACAGTATAGGGGCGGCAACATGTTTGTTATGTTTATTTCGAGCCCCACTGACCCCCTATCCTTCCCTGCTTTGTTGAAATACCACATGCATTTTACATATATGTTATGCTTATACGCCGCACTTTCTCACAGAGTACTGAGAACATATATAAATGATGTCATTGGATCATACTAGCTGTAATATTTTGATTTAGTTAATAATTTAATTATGACAAAAGCAAATGTAAAGGGGCTATAAAGCAACAATAAGAAATCAGCCAATAAAGGGTTAATAAATACTTGAACTAGTCACTGACAAGTGTAATTATTAGTCATGAATTACTCTAACTTATCCCTAAAATAAAGTGTTACCACATAACCAAATATTATTGCTTAATTACTTTGAATGTTACTGTCAAAAAAATACATTTCTCTATTTATGAATTGTTACTTTTGCACTGTATTGCAGAAGTAACTAGATTAAAATCTTAGTCTGGAGCCAAGTTGTGTTTTTGAATTATTTGGGTCAAAGACAAAAGTAAAATTTTTGCATTCACTCATTATTTTGTTCTTATCGATTCCCAGACTGCAGCATCACCAAATTTCTAAACCGTATTTTGGGTTTAGAGGTTTACCAGCAGAACTCTCTGTTCCAGTACTTCACCGATAA
Organism: Moxostoma hubbsi; assembly: GCA_032164185.1. Classification (NCBI taxonomy): domain Eukaryota; kingdom Metazoa; phylum Chordata; class Actinopteri; order Cypriniformes; family Catostomidae; genus Moxostoma; species Moxostoma hubbsi. The sequence goes on along the minus strand of JAVLUX010000009.1, from coordinate 48,946,413 downwards.
CTTCGACTACCTGATCGATAAAGACAAAAAAGAGGGGAAATACGACATGGGGATATTAGGTGAGGAATCTGAAAGTGTAAACATGTCAAAAAAAATAAAATAATCTACTTTATAAAGAGTGTGTGTGAGTGTGTGTGTGGGTGAATGAGACACAGTGTAAAGTGCTTTGGTAACCTCTCAGGTTTAAAAAAGCGCTATAATTGCGGACCATTTACTCTGTATTTTCATGCTCATGCACAAAATATGGTCCATCTAATATTGAGATGTGTTGTGTGTTCAGATCTTGCTCCTGGTAATGATGAGATTCATGAGGAAACACAGGAGAAGTTTCTAACTCCAGGAAACCCTCAGGAAGGACAAGTCATGCTTTATAAGGTACATGTGACATTCATGGGCTTCGTTATTCCTTGCACTTTGCTTTAACTTTCAGAGGTGCTCAAAATCTCACATCAAATCTCTCTTATGCATTTGCCGCAATTTAAACCCCAATCCATGCATGCTTTTGTGTTTTGAGATTTGTCTACTTCAACCACATTCGGAGGTGGTTGAAAGTGGTCAAAAACGCACCCCATGGCGAAGCGACGCCTACTCGCTCGTCAGTCAACCGTTGCACTAAAACAACAGTTTAAAACATTGCTGGTTGTCATGTACAGTTTTGAAAGGGACAAAAGCATCCTAATACCAGGTGTAAAAAGGTCCTGAGTGTGTGAGAAATGTTGTGACTCTTGTGTCTGTTTTCAGATCAGTGTAGATCGGGGAATGCCCTGGGAAGAGGCGTGCAGTAAAGCCGAGAAACTCTCCGGAGATTACGAAGGGTTTTACCTCTCAAATAAGGTACACACACACACCACATGTCATACAAACACAAAGATTGTGTCTTAGCCATCGTTCTGAGAAGAAATCCTCCAGTTGTCAGAATGATGCAAATAACCTTCTATCTTTGGGTAATATGTGTGTGTGTGTGTGTGTTTAGTTGCGTGGGAGCCAGCCGTGTGTCCTGCTCGCCGAACAGGGTCGCGGGCGGAACCTCATCCTGTATAAGCCCAACATCGGCAAACAGGCTCATCCCGAGAATCTCGACAACCTGCTTCTTAGATACTACAAGGTGAGACATTTCCATCACACACGGACAGATGACATTCAGACATCATCAAAGCTGTTCTCTTGTGTTGTATGTAGAGCACTTGTTGTTTGGTGACATCCAGTGGTAGAAACATGATATGACAGGAACGCATGTAGTTGGAAAATAAGTTTTCTTCTTTCCTTTGTCAAAGGTAACACCGGAGGAAGCAAAGGACTGCTGGGAGAGTCAGTTTGTCTTTTCCTTCGCTAACTGCACACACGCCAACTGGTGAGTTTTTAAATCAATAGTTGTATAGACTCAATAACTCACGTGTTTCCGGGTTGAATCAGTTTGATGAAATATTCAATTGTCATTTAGAGCATTTATTTGCAGAAAATGACAATTGGTCAAAATAACAGGTCAGAACTCGAATAATGCAAAGAAAACAAGTTCATATTCATGTTTAAACAACACAATACTGATGTTTTAACTTAGGAAGAGTTCAGAAATCAATATTTGGTGGAGTAAACCTGATTTTTAATCACAGCGTTCATGCATCTTGGCATGCTCTCTGCCAGTCTTTCACATGGTAAATGGTAAATAAATGGTCTGCACTTATATAGCACCTTTTTTAACCTTAGCGGTTACCAAAGCGCTTTACACTGTGACTCATTCACACACACACTCACTCACACACACCATTGGCGGCAGAGTTGCCATGCAAGGCGCTTGCCTGCCATTGGGAGCAACTTGGGTTCAGTGTCTTGCCCAAGGACACTTCGGCATGTGGACCAACCCTGCGATTAGTGGCCGACCCGCTCTACCACCTGAGCCACAGCCGCCCCTTGGCCTGTCCTTTATGCCACTCCTGGTGCAAAAATTCAACCATCTCGGCTTAGTTTCAGAATCAGCTTTATTGCCATGTATGCTTGCACACTGCACGTAATCTGGCATACCGGGCATTTTCCCGGTGGGCTGACACACTTTGGGGCCGATCAGGGGCGTACTGGCCATCGACAGAACCGAGCAGACAAATTTGTCTTTGTTTGATGGCTTGTGACCATCCATCTTCCTCCTGATCACATTCCTGAGGTTTTCAATGGGGTTCAGCTCTGGAGATTCGGCTGGCCATGACAGGGTCTTGATCTGGTGGTCCTCCATCCACATCTTGAATGATTTGGCTGTGTAGCATGGAACATTGCCCTACTGGAAAACCAATCCTTCGAGTTGGGGAACACCGTCAGAGCAGAAGGAAGCAAGTTTTCTTGAGGGAACACCTTGTACGTGGCTTGATTCATGCGTCCTTCACAAAGACGAATCTGCCCAATTCCAGCCTTGCTGAAGCCCCCCCAGATCATCATCGATCCTCCACCTGGTCGTCTAATGGTGAGACGGGGACCTCCAGAGGCCTTCAAGCCACAGTGTCTCGCACCCATTGTGAAATTTGGTGGCAGATCGGTGATGAGCGAAGGCTAGCCCATCTGGTCTGATCCCACAGAGGAGCTACTGTAGCACAAATTGCTGAAAAACGTAATTCTGGCCATGATAGGAAGGTGTCAGAACACGCAGTGCACCACAGCTTGCTGCGTATGGGGCTGCGTAGCCGCAGACTGGTCAGAGTGCCCATGTTGACTCCTGTCCACAGCTGAAAGCGCCTGCAATGGTCACATGAGCACTAAAAAATAAACTAAATATTTTCTCACCTTTTTCACCACTCATGAGTTCATATCATTTATTAACAGTTATTATTTATTATTAGTAATATAATTTCAATTTATTCATTTAGATGCCGGGATGGCATATGAGTCCCTGACTATCTCTGGATGGGGTTTGCGTGATTGAATCACAAGATGCATTGGACGGCGTTTACACTTGTATCAAATGCTGTCAACTTAGGCATATGTTAATATCAGGGTCTGCGTTTGTTTCTGCTGGAGGGCTGTTGTAAACTGATTAATCAGGTGTGTTGATTGCCTCGTGTAATGCAGTGTTGTGTGTACTTGTGTTTCTCATAGGAACGGAAAGTGTAAGATGAATGAGCAGGGACAAGAGTGTTTTCTGGGAATGCGTCTCAGGCAATACCACATGCTTTGTGGAGCACTACTGAGGGTCTGGAAACGAGTGTCTGACATTGTCTCTGATGTCACATGCTCCAGCATCCTACAGATCGTACGACTCAAAACCAAACAAAACAGCAAACAAGTCGGTGAGTTTGCATGCATTATATCATGAGATCTAGTTATTGACTGATAGGGCTTTTTCAATGGCAGATGAGCAAGGTGGCCCATATATGCTAACTAGAGCTGTCAAAGTTGACATGTTTACGCATGCGATTAATTTAAAGATATGAGTTATATAAACACGTAAAGCATCCATTACACACACACACGTATGTCCTTTTTGATATTCTTTTTTTTTTTTTTTGCTAGCACTAAAAAAAGTTTCTTTGTCAGGAAGGAAAGAGAAAAACATGAGAAATTATATTTAATTATATATTATAAAATACTTGTATTTTGTTCTGATCAAAATCAATTGAATGCACATCACATCTTATTTAGGACTTCTTTCAACTCATAAGAAAGAAGACTTCCATTTATATCGTACTCCGTTAGCCATAGAATATATCTGGGAATTGACCTCTAGAAAATATCAAACTCTCCACTGACTATCTTCTGTGTTTCTTAGGAATAAAGATCCCTGAAAACTGTGTGTCCCGTGTGCGCGGGGAGCTTTCTCGAATGGACGAGGAGGTGAAAAAAGCTCGGCGAGAGAGAGAACAACTTGCTAATGACCAACGTACTCGTGTACGGCAAGAAATGCTGGCCAAGTTCATCAATGCCCGCAAGCTGTGCGCCAACCTGCCCCACGCCCTTCCAAACCACCTTCCATACCCACGATCCCTCTTGCCCCCTGTTACGATGCCCAAGAGTGAGGTTGTCAGTGAAGTCCTGGACTTGACCATCAGCCCGTGTCCCTCACCAGACATCAAAACCCTGCAGGATGCAGGAATCGGCCTGAACGGCGTGTCTCTTAACGGTGGGATTGCGGGCGGGAGGGGACGCCCAGGCGTGGTAGCTCCAGAGACCTTTGGCCTTGAAGATTTGATCTCTCAGGAGCAGCAGAGGCACAAGCAGGTCACATTGAACTCAAACTCACATGTATCGTCATCTTTCAATGTCTTGCAACAGCCACAGCAGCACGTTCGCTCGCTGAAGCAGAATCATTCATCACTTGGCATGTTGACGCAGCAGCAGAGCAGCTCTCGATTGCAGCAGGACGTTCGGTACAGCACACTGCTTTCACAACTGCACAGAGGACAGGACAAATTGCTCATGGAGCGACTTCTCACGCAGATGCGGCAGCAAACAGATGCATCGTCGCAGTCATCACGCTTAGCGCTGCCCATACAGCGGAGCAGTCAACATGCAAATATGCTAACGCACAACTCTAATACATTGGCACATTCATTTGGAAATCACACACAGCAACAACAGCTGCAGATGCATTCGAGCAATCACAGGCTCACTTCTCTCAGCAGAATGTCACAGTCGCAGCAGTCACAATCACAATCCCTGCAGTCGCAAACCCTGCAGTCACAGTCACAACCCATGCAGTCCCAAACCTTGCAGTCACAGTCGCAACCCCTGCAGTCACAGTCGCAATCCCTGCTGCCGCAACCCCTGCAGTCACAGTCGCAACCCCTGCAGTCACAGTCGCAACCCCTGCAGTCACAGTCGCAACCCCTGCAGTTACAGTCGCAACCCCTGCTGTCGCAACCCCTGCAGACACAGTCGCAACCCCTGCTGTCGCAACCCCTGCAGACACAGTCGCAATCCCTGCTGTCGCAACCCCTGCAGTCACAGTCGCAACCCCTGCTGTCACAGTCGCAATCCCTGCTGTCGCAACCCCTGCTGTCACAGTCGCAACCCCTGCTATCGCAACCCATGCAGTCACAGTCGCAATCCCTGCTGTCGCAACCCCTACAGACACAGTCGCAATCCCTGCATTCGCAATCCCTGCATTTACAGTCTCAATCCTTGCAGTCACGGTCGCAACCCCTCCCGTCACAGTCGCAATCCCTGCTGTCGCAACCCCTGCAGTCACAGTCGCAACCCCTGCAGTCACAGTCGCAATCCCTGCTGTCGCAACCCTTGCAGTCACAGTCGCAATCCCTGCAGTCGCAACCTTTGCCATCACAGTCTCAATCCCTACAGTTGCATGCAGTCAACAGTCATTCTGCTCCAGAAAGTGCGGCCATTCGAAACAATGACTTTGATTTCAATGCCTTGGACTTCAGTTGCTCTTCACCAGTTGCGCAATTGCAGTACCCCTTCAACTCTCAAGCCCTGCCATCCTCCACCCCGCCTCCTTATTCCTCCTCACTCATGGCGTCGGTTCCTCCAAACTCGTCCCTCTCGGACTCCAACTCCTCTTCACATTTCACGGCATCTTCCTCATCGTCTGAACAGTCACATCTTCTGTTACCCAATGGCCACTGCAGTATGGACGGCCTCGACATGCGCCAGACACTAGATCACATGATCCACGGAACGCCCCCTGACCACCGCCAGTCTGTCATCCAGTTTAAATCAATGGAGTGGGATGCCACCTAGAGGCTGCTGATTGGTGGATGTGCAACTTTGGTGGGCATGGTCTGTTAGTAGCCAATGTAACTGCGCACACGTCAAAATTCTCCATTCGTTACATTTTGACTGTCGTCTCAGCTCACCCAGTTGGCGCGTTTAGTTTTCGGTAATTGTTTGGGAAGACTTTGGGTTTTTTTTTTTAGATGCTTTCTCCAAGTACATCTCAGTCCATAAGCTAGTTGCATTCAGTTCATTAACGTTCAGTGAAGACAAATTTGACGAATATAGGCACACTTAAAATCTATCCAGTTTTTATTTGCCTTATTTGAAGCAATAGGGCTTATCCACCCACCATTTCACATAAGAAAGCTCAAACAACGTTAACATTGAGGTAATAGAAAAGTTTATTTATTAAAACATCTATGTACACTTTAGTTTCTTCTGTTTCCTGCTTTTCGTCATAGGGGTTTTTTGTTTTTGAATAAATGCCTTCTGTTGAATCAGTGCCTTTAAATCCTTCAGATGCAGTCTTGTGTGTGTGTGTGCGCGTGTGTGCGCGTGTGCGTGTGTGTGTGTATGTGTGTGTATATATATATATATATATATATATTTCTAGAAATAGTAGTACTATATTATTTATTTCATCGTTGCTCTACGCTGCCCTGAGTTCTGTGCTGTTTCGCAGCGGGCGTGCTAACCCGACCACATGATCCAGAACTGCTGTTTGAACCCATAACCCTGTGAACATCTAATTCCTATATTCTTCATTTCAATCATCTAAACACAGGGCCAGAGTAGTTCACGATATCTGGGCTATATCGATGGCTTCGGCTGTTGTCGTGCAGAATACTTGCCTGCTTTACGGACGGCTAATTTCTCAGGTATAGTATAGACTCATCACTGTCCAAACAAATGATTATTTTCTGAAATATAACACAGATGGAACTATGTGAGCTTTGGGGAATTGGATGCCAAACTATTTATTTGCATATCTCAAGGTATCGTTAAACTTTAGGAAAAAATAAAACCCCAGTGGATCTCCAGTCGAGACGTGTTTCCGAAGAGCGCGAGTGAAACTTAGCAATAAAAACCAGGCAAATGATTACATATTAATTACATGCGGCCCGAGAACAACTTGAGAGGCTTACGAGAAGTGATTTTTTTTTTAATTGTGTTCGACGAATATTATATTTGTTAATAAGGAAAGTAAAAACAGACTTATGAGAGTGTTCATATGAGGTCAATGTTTTTCCTTTTGGTCCTATATTGTCGTGTAGTCGGAATGAAAGCAAACGTATTAACATCTTTGATATCGCTGTTCGTATTATTATTATTATTATTATTATTATTGTAGTTGTTGTTTTTAATACTATTGTTATTGTTGCTATTTATATCCAAGGGAGATTTTAGTAGAGGTAGTTTTGGTTATTATAATCAAATGTAGAAGTTAAAACACTTTTAAAATGCCTTGTCAGGGGTTTATTTTACTTTCCCGCTCCCAAAATACAGAATCAAAGCCTGCCACCAAATCGACCGCACTGCCCCGGCACTGCTGTACAGCATCCACGGTAAACTTCTCTTTTTGGGGTCGGGCGTCTAGATTGCCGTCACACCAAAGGTTTCAGTGCAGGCTCCGCTCAAGTCGTGTTTAATCTCAGGAAAAGTTGAGGGAAAGAAATGCGGCGGCGCAGCGAGAGACGTGTGATATTTTTTGACTACTGTATTCCACACGTGCTGGCTGTCTTATTCTAGACATTAAGCATATACTTTAGGGACATTACTCGAGTATTACTGCAAGATCTCCCCTTTTGATAAGACTTTTGAGACGTTTTTATGTAACATGTTGCAAGCAGTTTGGAAAAAAATACGTATTGACGATATCACATGAACAAAACAAAACATCTCCCTCTCCTGATTTTCAGCATGGCTGAATGACTCAATTTAAGAGTTGTTTTCAATGTTTCTACCAAAAGATTTTGGAAAAACTGTGTTTTTGCTCCCGACAACTTGCCAGACTTGTACACTCTCCTGCTGCCCGATGTTTCGCACGTGGCAGAACACAAAGAAATCACAAATGGAACACTTTAATAATAAATAAAAACAACATTTATTAAAACTGCTACTGACTGTATGTATTATTGATGTTGTTGATGTTATTGTTATATTATTGCTATTATTTCCAGTTAGAATTCTGTTCAGCACTTTTACTATGGGCTTCTTTTGTTTATATCCCAATATTTATGTTTTGATGGATTTGTAAATATTGTAAACAAATGTGCCTTTTGACTCATTCTGAAAGTTTTCTACATTTAACAGAAGGAATATATTGTACTGCAACATAATTTTTGTTAACAAACAATAAAATTTTAAGAGTTTGTTCTACTCTCTTGTTTGTATCAGTCACTGTTGGGTTAGTTTATTCTAGTGATTTACATTTGGGCAGGTAAACGTTGTAAAATGTCGATCTGTGCATTGAGTGATCCGTGTATTTTGGAGAAATGTTTGCTGAATTATTCATTAGTACTGTTTAAGTCCTTGGTGAGGATTATTTTGGGCTGGACTAAGGGAATAGTTGTTTTTTTTTAGTTTAGAGCTTTATTAATCCCCATGGGGCAATTCATTCAGACTGTCCTGGTTCTTCACATATACAAACAACACTGAATACACGTACAACAAAAATCAAAATACATAAAATATATAAGCAAAAAAATAAAAAATAAATAAATAAATGACAATTTAATAATAAATAACTTCAAAAAAAATTTTTTTGTGAAAATAATCTTAATAATCCTATAAAATGATGTTTCGTTGGGGAGTCTGTAAGAAAATGTCCATTATGAATGTTTAAGATTGGCTTCAAATTATAATCGGAATTCCAGTCGGGATCATGTACACATTGCTTCAGGATGAAATCCTAGATGCGTCTGAAGTATCGCAAGCCCTTTTTAACATTTAATCACCTGCAGGATATTAATTATAGATACTTTCCAATGTTTACTACTGAAAATGCTAGTTATCGTTATCGGTCTATACATTTGCACGAGTAAAAGCTTAAATTCTTGATGTAAAAAATGTTCATTACTCGTGGAAATATCCATTCTTGATATCAAAAATGGAATTTCAACAACACTGAAAAGATTTAGCACTTATTACACTTAAGTTAAAGTGTGAAATAAAAAACCAAAAAATCGATAATTTTCTGTAACTGCATTTGCGCTTGTAGAATGTCACTGTTGTCTATAATTCACCCCTGTTCAAAAAGAAATTATAGAAATCCAGTTATTTCCTTACTAGTTGTTATTCCTGCATGTCTGTTTTTTTTCCCCTCGTGGGTTTCCCTATGCCACGTGGCTGGTGTAATTAGTGTTTCTATGGGAACGCTGATTCACAACGCTCACGTGGCGGCACCCTCACCTGTTCCTCGTTAGCGTTGGCTATTTATTCCCCTTTGCTTCTGTCTCATTGCCGGATTGTTCCAGTACCCCTGTCATGCAGTCTCGCCATCTGTCTGTCTGTTTTCTTGTTTTGCTCTGGTTAGTACTGTATGCTGCTTCCAGTTGGATATACCTCACCCTGAGTTTACTGGACTCTGTCATTATGCTGTGGAATATATTTCTCACCTTCTGCATTCACATCACTGCCATCATCTGCCCGGGTGCTCCAATATCCTTCCTGGATATTCCAATCCACAGCCTGTGCCGGTTTTCTGAACTTTTGCCACTTTCCACCTGCCTGCTGTGTTCATTCAATATAGACTGTTAAACCTGTCTGCGATTGAGTCCTCATCCTTACTCCGATCCTGACAGAACAATCTGGCCAATTATGGACTCCGCAGAGGGAGCTAGCTTCCGGAATGCCTTCGCTCAACAAGGAGCACTCCTCGTTGTCATCAGGGAGGACCTTGTGGCATCCAACCAAGCCATCGGAGACATGGCCGGGCAGATGGCCAAAGTTGCCACCACCGCCGAGGGCTGCAGCAGCTCCACCCCCAGCGGTTTCCCCCATCTCCAGACCATTCCTAGGCCTGTCTGAATCATCCTCCACCTTACTCGGGTGAGCCTAATACCTGTCGCTACTTCCTGTCACAGTGCTCTCTGGTATTTGCTCTTCAGCCATCAGCCTTTCCTTCTGAGAGTTCCCAGGTTGCCTGTGTCATAACATTCCTCACGGAGAGGGCTCATGAGTGGGGAACCGCTGTGTGGGACAACAGCAATGGCTGCTGTGCTTTGTTCCAATCTTTCGCTGCTGAACTCCACTTCGTCTTCAATTGACCTGCTGTGGGGACTGAGGCAGCGAGGATCCTGTGACCTTTGTCAAGGAGAGAGATCGGTTTCGTAATTCTCCATTGAATTCTGCAACCTCGCCGCCACCTGCGGCAGTAATGAGAAGGCTCAGATGGACCGCTGTCTGCATGGGCTCTCCGACCAGGTTCAGGATGAGATCTACACTCTGGCTCTTCCCGCTGGGTTTTACGTCTTTTGTAGATCTGGCCATTTGAGTGGATAATTGTCTCACTCTATGCCGACGTCACCATAGAACTTCCACTCATCGTGAGTGATCTCCCACGGTTGCCTCGCCTTCTTCTTTGGCCGCACCGCACCGGTGTCTGAGGAGGAGCCCATACAGAGCGGGAGAGCCTGGCTCTTGCCCTAGGAATGACGTCATCACCTGGTCAACAGCTTGTGCCTCTACTGTGGATGACCTGGGCACATTGTCGCTTCATGTCAAGTAAAAGGCACTGCTCACCATTAAAGAAAGGGTTAATGGTTCGCATTACTCCACTGGATAAATCCCCTGGGTTCTGACTCTCCTACCGGCCAGGCTGCAGTTTGGCAACAACATCCATTCAATCGCTGCTCTGGTTGACTCTGGTGCTGAAGGTAATTTTTCAACCAGTGGTCCATCCCTATTACTTGAAGGAACCCATAACTGCCATCAAACTCTGCAATACCCCCTCACTAAGTTGACTCACTACTGCCTCACCCTGACTATTTCTGGTAATCATGTTGAAGAGATTCAGTTCTTTATCGTCCACTTACCCTCAGTTCCTGTGGTTTTAGGCTGATCAAGGCAATACAGTCTCTTTCACCAGTTTAAATGTGGATTGTTTAGAGTCCTTCCTGCCTGTCTCGGTGTATTGGTACTGCCCACTCCCCTGTTTTGTCATGTTCTGTATTGGAGGAACCAGTTGATCTTTCCGGTGTTCCCAAAAGCTACTATGATCTGAGGGCAGTTTTCAGCAAATCCCGGGTTTCATCTCTGCCTCCTCACCACCCGTACAACTGTGTATGGGCACCTTCTCCGTCTCGGGGTCATCAGTATTCGCTCCTTTCCCCTAAGAGGGAGGCCATGGATACGTATTTCAGTGATTCTCATGCAGTTGGTATCAACCGTCCCTTTTCCTCTCTGGCTGGGGTGGGATTCTTCTTGGAGCAAAAGGACGGTTTTCCTTGCGTCCCTGCATTGATTATTGGGGCTGAATGACATATCGGCAAACAATCATTATCCTCTGCTTTTGATGTCCTCAGCCTTCGAACTCTTGCAGGGGGCATCCATCTTTACGAAGTTGGACCTCCGCAATGCTTACCGCCTAGTCCAGATTATGAATGGAGGCGAATGGAAGACAGCCTTTAACACCCCTACTGGGCACTTTGAGTACTTGGTCATGCCTTTCTGCCTTTCCAATGCTCCGGCTATCTTCCAGGCACTCGTTAATGGCGAGCTTAGTGACATGGTCAATCAGTTTGTTTTTGTTTATCTTAACGATATTCTAAGTGTCTCCCAGAATAGTCATGACCATGTCCAGCACGTCGGGATAGTGCTTCAGTGACTGTTTGAGAATTGTTTATTGGTCAAGGTGGAGAAATGTGAGTTTCACACACAATCAGTTCCGTTCCTGGGGTTTGTCCGCTCAGGCGACGGTATCTGGATGGACCCTGCCGAAGGAAAATTAGTTGCAGCCAATCCCAGATTCCGGTAAAGCAGTCCGGCGGTTCCTGGGATTCGGCAATTTTTATCTGTGGTTCATCTGGAACTTTAGACAGATCGCTTCTCTGACAAGTTTCTCAAGCAGTCAAGCAAATGTTCAGTGAGCCGATCCACTCAGCTGCAACATGAGCGCAAGCAAATGACTTACTCCAATGACTTTGCAAGAAGTACTCCACAAAACAAACTCCAGACAGTAGGTGGAATAAGCACAAGGAGTGTGTATATTCATGCATAAAATTGTCTTCGTGATTTCCACGATACAGATGTTATTCTGCTGGCTATGGTTTTCCATGTCCTCCAACTTCTCCCAGACATGTGTGTGTGATGTCATGGTTATCTGGTTATTCCCGCATGTCTGTGCTTTTTTTCCCTCTCACGTGTTTTCCGCTGGTGTAATTAGTGCTTCTATGGGAAACACTAGCCTGCGATTGAGTCCTCATCCTTATTCTGATCCTGACATCAGTGTACTACTTACCACACTGAAAAATGACCAGTAAGACCTAATTGTTATCTTGAAAGTTTTCGCTTACAGTTTTTCTGAGTAAAGTTTAACAGTATAAAATTAAGTAAAATTTACTTAAATCCTCATGCACTGTTAAGTAACACACACACACACACACACACACACACACACACACACACACACACATTCATCTTGTTACAACCAGGGATAAATTAGGATATTGTCATTCTACTCATTTCAGGTATGCAAAAACTGACAAAAATAACCTAAAAAATGCTAAACTTTGACAAAAGTCAAACAACATCACCTTACAGTACTGGCAATAGAAACAAGCTACAGAGCTGTGCGCACACACCAAGTGGATATAGCTGCAGTCCGGAGACCTCCAAATGTTGGCGGGGTTACTCCAAAGGGGCGTGGCTACTCAAAGCGAGTTGCGGCAACTCCAATAGGGGGTCGACTAGTTTAAATTCTGCATCCAAGCCTCCATTAGTAATTAAAAAAATGTCACTTTAAAACTGGTATCACAGTATTTTCTCTCCAACGTGGAAACTCCGGTAAGGGGTAAGCACCTTGAGTTTGTGTAATGAATCAGTCTGTTGTGTCTCAGCTGTGATGAGCCTTAATGCTGAAGTTAGTTAGTTTAAAGCCGTTTCCTAGCTTTAGTAGTCTAGTCGTAATCCAAGCGATCACGTAGTGCTGACGAATGAAAACCCTGACTGACACTGACTCACTGCACGCCACCAGAACGGGCTCATATTACAAACCAAAATGGTGTTTTACCTTCACCTGCTGGCTAAAGTATGTAATGTCACAAAATTAAATGCAAAGAGACACATATAGCTCTTAGCACATCTGCACTGCTCTTACACTTTATTTTAGAACTGCATGAACGCAAGCGGAGTGACACACATGGAATACTCATGGAACGTCTCTCGTCCAATCAGATTCGAGGACCGGAACTAACGTTTATATTTTATTTATATATGCACTGTATGTTTCTGCAAAATAAAAATGGGCTTTTCTCAATCAGTGGGCGTTTCCAAACAATTGAGATTCCCTACTTTCATTGGACAGTTTAGAAATGCCCACAGATTTGAAAAACACTCATTATTGTTCCACAAACTCCTAAACTTTCCTCTTTTTTTTCGGAGCAATGCCCGCAGTTATTTCCTTTTTTCTCGCATAGCTCAAGACTTTGTGCGAAACACAATGACGGTAACAATCAAAATGAACGTTTTTGGATTATGAATGGGGTAATTTTAAGTAGAAAACTTGTGACTTCACAAAACAAGAATTGATCAAATCTACCAACAATGAAAACGGTGTAAATACACGTGCAAACAGGGAAACAATGCAAGCTCATTAATTATGCAAATCCGGTGCATGCTGAGAACACCAGCTAGAAAAGGATAAGTACTTTTTACTTATTTTATTTTCCTAAAATGATAAGGTTTTCTATAGGATTGATATAAGTTAACAAACAATCATGAAAAATATTTAATTTGAGCAATATAATTAATTTTTACCTGTTTGAATTGAGTATAAATGTACAATTTACGTCATATTTTCGTTTACGCTTTAACTTATTCAATGTAGAAAGTACTTAATTTAATTTTTGCATATTTACCTACATTTTTTAGATCAATATTTACATTGTTACTAGTACGCATGTCCTTTCCTGATATCAACGACTGAATTACAACTATGTAAAATGCCATTTTATTTTTACATCTGTAATTTTGTTTACACTACTGGCTGGCCATGTTCATTTCAGAACTCTAATTTTGATTTTAACGTAAAAAAAACAACAACTCCTATTTACTGATATTTGAAATCCACTTCCAGATATCTAATATACCAAAACTAACACGTTGATATACATTTACAGGTATAATAGCATTTTCACAAGTTTATTTGTTGATATTAGCATTCAGAAATGGATATTTACTAGTAACAATGTTATTACTGATATAAAAAAGTGATTAATTTTAACTAATAAGTAGTGTCCTGCATAGCTGATAGGCCTGTGTGAAATTGGAAGTATTGAAATGTTAAATTAGAACTAGCAAAATTATTAATTATACATGTCTGTAATTGCGTTTTGAAGATCATTGTAAAATGTTACTATTGAAAATGTGACTGCACATATCGGTGATGTTTTTTACTATTTTTTATTTTATTTTTTATATCATTAATGGATATTTCCGCGAGTAATGACGTTACTTTTAATATAAAAAAAATTCAAATTAAATTGCGTTTATCTAAGCTTCATATTCTGCACCACGTGATCAAATGTCAAACGGGCTGATGTTGGTGTTGCGTCATGTCTGTATGGTGACTCTCCGGCAGGTGCCAGCAGCGCAACGCGACGCTTCTCTGCGCGCAGACAGACAGACGCGCGTCACAGCAGGAAGAGAGAGAGACGGAGCGAGTAACTGAACTTTCATGATGGGGAAGTAAAACTGTCAAAGTCGTTGAGGAGCCTGAGGAGAGTTTTAACCAGTGACTGGCTCGTTATTTAAACATCTCAACGCGATTTATTTGACCTGGAGTAAACAGCGGGAAAATGTTTTCTCGAAAGAAAAAGGAGTCGACGAATAAAACATATTCACCCTCCAAAAAGAGCAGCGCAGGAAACTCCGGAGCGCAAAACCCGTCGGTAAGACCCGCGCTCATCCTTTGTGTGTGTATAGAAGATACAAGGACAATGTGTGCTCACGTGCTTCCTTTTGCCGCTCTTTTGTCTTTCTAACAGTTTTTTTTTTTTAATTAGAGTAACGATATTCACATTGGAAGTGTGTGGGTTGCGTCCGATTCTTTTTTTGCGATTTGGTTCAAAACAACCGATTCACCGAGTCATCGCACAAAGACGCTCCTAAAAAGCGTTATATATTTTTTCTGGCAGGTCCCGCCTACTGCGTTCTGATTGGCTGCTGAGAGCTACTTAAGCGGTCTGCGATTGGCCAGTTGAGAAGTCGTTCATATCGCCTTAGTAACAGCCACTAAGCTCGAAGTTCAGTGCGAATTTTAAATGGTTTACAGTAGACAAGACAAAACTATCACATGCATTTAAACAAGTTGTTTACAGCTTTGTCGATTAATATTATAATGTGGCGATGTAGCATCGCAGCTTTCAGTGTATGAACGTGTGTGTGCATTTTTACTCTTGTTGGAAGTAGTGCATTACTAAGTACTTAACTACTGCAATTAATTACTTTTTATTGAAAAAATAAAGTAAGGGATTACTATAATCTTTCAGAAATGTAATTAGTTACTTCTGATGTAATTGCGTTAAATACTGTATAGACTATATGTTTTCTAATTTAACGCCGCCCCTTTAAAATTTTTCCCCAGTTCATGAATAATGTATTTGATTTTATATGATTTAATTTAAAGAATTAAAATAACACAATCATGTCTATTCTTATGTAGTTCATCTGGTCGAGGTTGATCATGTTTTTAGACGGTAATTAGTAATAAGTAATGCAATTACTTTTCAGACAGAGTAATTGGCAAAGTAATCTAATTACACTGTAGAATATGTAATTAATTACTTTTTTAGAGTAACTTACCCAACACTGATTCCATACAGCTCAATATACGATATGTAACATAATTTGTAACTTGTTATCATTAATTAATTCTGCAATTTGTTTTTAATAATTTTGAACGTTTAGCTGTTGGTAGAGTGTTTAAACTAAAATTAAATTATCAAAACGTGTGTGTTTGTGTAGCAAACGTAATATCAAGACATCAAAAGTTTATTAAAAATAATAATATTTCAAATTAACAATAAGAACAAAGGTGCAGTTCACCCAAAAATTAAAACTCATTATTTTCTCACCCTCATGCATCCCAGATGTATAAGACTTTCTTTCTTCTGCAGAACACAAATGAAGATTTTTAGAAGAATATTTCAGCTCTGTTGGTCCATACAATGCAAGTGAATGGTGACCAGAACTTTAAAGCTCCAATAGCACATAAAGGCAGCGTATAAGTAATCCATATGACTCCAGTGGTTTAATCCATGTCTTCAGAAGTGATATGATAGGTGTGGGTGAGAAACAAAAACACCTAAAATGTTTTTTTACTAAAGTGAAAGTGAACGTGTAGATTTACAGTAGAAAATGGACTAAAATATTTCTGTTTCTAGGAATATAGTAAGAAATAATTGACATTTTTATATTTCGTATCTTACAGAAAGTGAGAAATACACTGTCAACAGTCACCATCCAATCAGAAGGCGTCGTCAAGATCATTTGACATCTAAATATATCAATCACGGGAGTTGCCGGAATACGGATGGGAAAAAAATAACGGTCCGCCATTTTGGGTTGTATTTTTGTTAAACAATCGCTACTAATCTGTAGTACACAATCACTGAAATGTGATATTTTATGTCTATTTTATTGTTTCTCAACAATATCGTCAAAAACATAATTAAATGAATATTCCCAATGTTATTGATATGCATTAATGATATTAACTTTTAAGTTATATTAAGTTATGTTTTACAAAGTCGTACCTCGGTTGAGTGATTAAAGCTTTCGCGAATTGGTTCGATCGAGTCATTAAAAAAAAAGAATCGCCTCCAAAGAACGAGTCCGAGAACACTGGTGTGTTTCAGTGACGCACGCGACACCTAAAATAATTTATAGAGGAAGTCAAATTTGAGACATACCAGAGCAAGTTTAGGCTTACAGGAGGCTCCAGAATACAGATGGGAAAAATGGTCAGATTTATTTGTTTGGAATTTCTCATTGTAGGATGGAGAAAATGTCCAATCAATAACCATAATGCTATTATGAGACAAAAATCGAAAATACGAATTGTGGCACGTACAATGGAAGTCAATGGGGCCAATTGTTTGGAGGGTTTAAAGGCAGAAATTTGAAACTTATAATTTCATAAAAGCACTTGCATTCATTATTCTGTTTTAGCTGGTGTATTATTTGAGCTGTAAAGTTGATTAAATTGTATTTTTTGGCTGAACTGGTAATCTGACATACCGGGCATTTTCCCGGTGGGATGACGCACTTTGGGGCTGATCAGGGGCGGACTGGCCATCGGGAGAACCGAGCGGGGCCAAATGTTCTGATTTCACTCACCAGTAATTGTGTAGTATAAAGAAGTATTCAGCAGCGAGATCCTTTCACAGCGTGTTCAGAGTAAACGTTTTTACAGAAACGCCGGTTTTCTTAAAGAGACAGTACCGATTTTTAGCACGTGTCCAACAGATCAATATAAATACCTGTAAATAGTACAAATTATGCAACTAAACATTAATAATGTAACAAACTATAATATATCCAGGGTTTTGAAATTAACACCCACCGACACGCCAAACGCAGGTAGTGGCGGGTAACTCCGTCACTTTTACTAGCCATTTTTGCGTTTTTCCTGCATTGAAAATTCTATGAATATCGGGCGAATGGGAGCTGCCGGAAAAGCCTATTTAATGGTATTCATGCTTCTCGTGACTTACAAGACTTCCGTGCAGTGTGAATGAAGCATGCTTTCACGCGAACCGCCACAGCGCACATCATGCTGGGTGTCCACTGGCGCATGGTGACGGATGAGCCAAGTGAAGCGAGCATCTTCAATTAATTCCAATGGGAGCTGCGCGTCACGCTCGAGGTGGATTTATCGGAATGACTTGAAAACAGTGGACGCACACGCCAGTGGACATGCAGTGTGCTCTTGGGATAAGATCGCCCGAGCTCTGGGACAGCGCAGAGCAAAGCTTGCTTGATTCAGTCGGGCTTTACTCGATATCAGGGCGGCCGGCGGAGACCATAACACTTATGTGACATGGTCTTGGTCCATCCATTGTCTTGCCTGTGCTTATGGCTTTATGATTACAAATGGCACTGTTAAACAATGGTGGATTTTCATAAGGGCACTTTAGAGTAAAGAGGTTAAAAACTTCCATAATTATGGACACAGTATTTACAATTTTTCCTCCTGTTCTAACTGATTGGAAACAGATTGGAAACTATTAGCCACAGTGGCCGGTGAACCAAAAAGGTCATTTCAAACCCTGAATATATCCAATACAATATCATATTTATTTATATATATATATATATATATATATATATATATATATTGTTTTTTATATTTATATAGATTTTCTCCCCAAATTGGAATGCCCAATTCCCAATGTGCTCCTCGTGGTGGCGTAGTGACTCACCTCAATCCGAGTGGCGGAGGACGAATCTCATTTGTGTCTGAGACCGCCAATCCTCACATCTTATCACGTGGCTTGTTGAGCGCGTTACCGTGGAGACATAGAACGTGTGGAGACTTCACGCTATTCTCCACGGCATCCACGCACAACTCACCACGCGCCCAACTGAGAGCGAGAATCACATTATAGTGACCACGAGGAGGTTACCCCATGTGACTCTACCCTCCCTAGCAACCGGGCCAATTTGGTTGCTAAGGAGACCTGGCTGGAGTCACTCAGCATGCCCTGCATTCAAACTCGCGACTATCGAAAATCCACTATCGGTCGACCTCTAGACACAAGGTCACTTTTCAAGAATCTCCACCTGTCCAGAAACAACCATTAACCCTGTAATATTCACCTCTAAATGACTATAATCATACCATTCTCTTCCCCCATACCTCATCTTTCTTTCTCTTTCTCTCATTCTCCTGGTATACTCAGCTGTCCATTCTTCAGGAACGCTCTCACTATGACACTATCGACAGCCTGTCCATGTTGGGCATTCAAGACTCTGTCCCCTCGTCCTGCCCTGGAACTCCGGCGTCCCACTCTAAGCTGTCTGGGTGCAATTCACATGCCGCTTCAATCAAACGGCCGACGACTCTCAGCCGTCACGCCAGCGCCGCCGGGCTCCCCTTCCAGACTGCCGGGACATGGGGCTTCCACAAGGGCTACGTACGGGCCGCTCTCACATACGGACATGTGGCGGATGGTGTGGAGACGTCGGTCATCGAGGTGGAGGATATTCCCTTGCTGCTTAGAGACGTCGCACGATTCGCCGAGGCCGTGGAGAAACTCAAGGACATGGTGTTGGGTGAAGGTAGGATGGTTCGGTTTACTTTTAAAAATGGACATTAAAAGCTGAAGTGTGTCGCTTTTGCACCACTAGCGTCACCGCACGGAATGCTAGTGTCTAAACGGCCTCATTTGCTATCAATAAATTGTTGTTCCTCTTGTTGAGAAAGGGTCGTTTGTAATGTATGTTCCTTCTTTGCATTATTCTGTGGAGACAGAGAGGAAGGAAGAAGAGCCCTCCGTCACAAGTTTTTGTCGCAGCTTTACATGCTCTTGCCCACATGCCCGCTTGGTGCATTCTCTGGCTATACATTATGTAGAGATGCTATGCAGTAGCTAAGGTTTTCTGAGCGGTTTGAGCACATTGCTATGTGGTTGCAAGGGTGTTCTGGGTGTTTTTTTTAAGTCAAAAGTGTCCATTCCAAGTCTTTAAGATATACAACATTTTGATATACTGCAATACGTTATATATGTTAAACATATATGCGTACAACCTCCTGAGACCAAAGCATGACTGCTGAAGCGTGCCACTGCTCCCGCATATCCTCCTTCCATACCCAAATTGTAGCGTGTGTTACAGTGAGTTAAATATGGGCACTGGCACACCCCTGGTCCAATCACTGCCAACCATGTTAAAATAAAATGACACATTATAAATGGTGAATCTATGTACTGATGATCATCGTCCCATGTGTGTCAAACATGTTGAGTGATCCAAACATCATCTGCAGCCTGAAACTGAACTTTTGATCAGATTTTGGGAGTGAACACACTGCATAGAGAGATATAGGATGCTCCCTATTTAGTGCATGACTTAACCTCCAGTGTGCCGTCTGTCTGCACTGGTCTCAGAACAGTTATAGGAGAGCTGTAGGATGCTCCCTTGCTCCCTATTTAGTGCATGACTTAACCTCCAGTGTGCTGTCTGTCTGCACTGGTCTCAGAACAGTTATAGGAGAGCTATAGGATGCTCCCTTGCTCCCTATTTAGTGAATGACTTAACCTCCAGTGTGCTGTCTGTCTGCACTGGTCTCAGAACAGTTATAGGAGAGTTATAGGATGCTCTCTTGCTCCCTATTTAGTGCACGACTTAACCTCCAGTGTGCCGTCTGTCTGCACTGGTCTCAGAACAGTTATAAGAGAGCTATAGGATGCTCCCTTGCTCCCTATTTAGTGCACGACTTAACCTCCAGTGTGCCGTCTGTCTGCACTGGTCTCAGAACAGTTATAAGAGAGCTATAGGATGCTCCCTTGCTCCCTATTTAGTGACTGACTTAACCTCCAGTGTGCTGTCTGTCTGCACTGGTCTTAGAACAGTTATAGGAGAGCTGTAGGATGCTCCCTTGCTCCCTATTTAGTGCATGACTTAACCTCCAGTGTGCCGTCTGTCTGCACTGGTCTCAGAACAGTTATAGGAGAGCTGTAGGATGCTCCCTTGCTCCCTATTTAGTGCACGACTTAACCTCCAGTGTGCCGTCTGTCTGCACTGGTCTCAGAACAGTTATAAGAGAGCTATAGGATGCTCCCTTGCTCCCTATTTAGTGCACGACTTAACCTCCAGTGTGCCGTCTGTCTGCACTGGTCTCAGAACAGTTATAAGAGAGCTATAGGATGCTCCCTTGCTCCCTATTTAGTGACTGACTTAACCTCCAGTGTGCTGTCTGTCTGCACTGGTCTTAGAACAGTTATAGGAGAGCTGTAGGATGCTCCCTTGCTCCCTATTTAGTGCATGACTTAACCTCCAGTGTGCCGTCTGTCTGCACTGGTCTCAGAACAGTTATAGGAGAGCTGTAGGATGCTCCCTTGCTCCCTATTTAGTGCATGACTTAACCTCCAGTGTGCTGTCTGTCTGCACTGGTCTCAGAACAGTTATAGGAGAGCTGTAGGATGCTCCCTTGCTCCCTATTTAGTGCATGACTTAACCTCCAGTGTGCTGTCTGTCTGCACTGGTCTCAGAACAGTTATAGGAGAGCTATAGGATGCTCCCTTGCTCCCTATTTAGTGAATGACTTAACCTCCAGTGTGCTGTCTGTCTGCACTGGTCTCAGAACAGTTATAGGAGAGTTATAGGATGCTCTCTTGCTCCCTATTTAGTGCACGACTTAACCTCCAGTGTGCCGTCTGTCTGCACTGGTCTCAGAACAGTTATAAGAGAGCTATAGGATGCTCCCTTGCTCCCTATTTAGTGCACGACTTAACCTCCAGTGTGCCGTCTGTCTGCACTGGTCTCAGAACAGTTATAAGAGAGCTATAGGATGCTCCCTTGCTCCCTATTTAGTGACTGACTTAACCTCCAGTGTGCTGTCTGTCTGCACTGGTCTTAGAACAGTTATAGGAGAGCTGTAGGATGCTCCCTTGCTCCCTATTTAGTGCATGACTTAACCTCCAGTGTGCCGTCTGTCTGCACTGGTCTCAGAACAGTTATAGGAGAGCTGTAGGATGCTCCCTTGCTCCCTATTTAGTGCATGACTTAACCTCCAGTGTGCTGTCTGTCTGCACTGGTCTTAGAACAGTTATAGGAGAGCTGTAGGATGCTCCCTTGCTCCCTATTTAGTGCATTACTTAACCTCCAGTGTGCCGTCTGTCTGCACTGGTCTCAGAACAGTTATAGGAGAGCTGTAGGATGCTCCCTTGCTCCCTATTTAGTGCATGACTTAACCTCCAGTGTGCTGTCTGTCTGCACTGGTCTCAGAACAGTTATAGGAGAGCTGTAGGATGCTCCCTTGCTCCCTATTTAGTGCATTATTGGTTATTTTGTTGTGGACGCCTGTAGGGCTCTTTGAAATAATTTGGCGATGTGAGATGGAACCGGTATGTGGTCCAGACCTGGATCTACATCATAGTCGTGCGTTTACTTGAAAAATAACTGCACACCTTAGAATGTCCATGAACCAATCAGAATCAAGCGTTCAACAGACCCGCGGTATAACTATTGTTAATGAGTAGAACCGTATTATACAGTGATGACAAAATAAAATGTTAAAATGTTAAATGTTATAAAAAAAAAAATGCAGTTTTCTTATATGTAGCATTTATTTTCACAAATCATACACTGTAAAAAAATAACATTGTAACATTGCGTTGTTTAGTCAATGTGAATTTGGTCACTAAATGCAAAAAATATTGTGGAGAGGAATACTCATTTCTTGTTTAACCAACTATTAATTCACAGTATAAGAAACTTAATTTTGTCACTTCTTTGCCTCTGAAGAGAGGTATGTCTTGCAAGGCACGGCAGTACTTTGATATATGCACACAATGGACCTCAACACTAACAACAACAAACTTTTAATAATGGTGACAATCAACAAACCTCATTACAACCCCAATTCCAAACCAGTTGGGACAGTATGAAAAATGTGAATATCAACAAAAAGTTGTGATTTGTAAATTATATTCATCCTTTGCTATATTGAAAGCGTTCAACTACACATTATATGATGTTTTACTTTGCAGATTTAATTTGTATTTTTTTTTATATATGTTCATTTTAAATCAGTTGATTGCAACACGCTCCAAAAAAGTTGGGACAGGAGCAATTTAAAGGAGACCTATTATGCCCCTTTTTACAAGATGCAGTATAAGTCTCAGGTGTCCCCAGAATGTGTCTGAAGTTTCAGCTCAAAATACCCCACGGATCATTTATTACATCATGTTATAAACGCCTCTTTTTGGATGGAATCAAAAACACGCTGATTTCGTGTGTGTCTCTTTAAATGCAAATGAGCTGCTGCTCCCCGCCCCCTTTACGGAAGAGGGTTGTGCCTTTACAGCTTCGGTTACTACAGCAACAACAAATCAGAACCAATATGACCGACAGTGTAAATACAGGAGTTCAGACATATATGTATGAATATATATTAATGGCACATGAACAGTTGGTGCTGATCCATGCTTGAGAATCACATTGTTAAATCCTGCTTTATATTGACACTCATTCACAAAGCAGTCTGGAGTAAAATGATGTGCATCCCATTTCTCTGGCTGAAAATTAATGATTAATCGTTACAATAATCACCAAATAGTCATTCTAATAATCGTTAAATTAATCGATTATCAAAATAATTGGTTGCAGGCCTAGTCCAGAGCGCTCAGGACCTCAGACTGGGCCGAAGGTTCACCTTCCAACAGGACAATGACCCAAAGCTCACAGACAAGACAACACAAGAGTGGCTACGGGACAACTCTGTGAATGTCCTCGAGTGTCCCAGCCAGAGCCCGGACTTGAACCCAATCAAACACCTCTGGAGAGACCTGAAAATGGCTGGTGGTTTTACCACTGTAATTGTTCATATAAATATATATGTTCATTTAAGGTGGTATATCAGATTTGTGTATGAGTGGTCTCTACATATGGCTTGGGTTCCTCCTTTAGTTTAAGTCAACCAAACACTAAAATATGTAGACAACAGTAATAGTGAGGCTTGCCTTAACAAAGCCCACTAATGAAAACTCCCCTGGAGTTATGAAGTCATCACTGTTTTGTTTTTACAAAAGGGAAAAGCGAAGGGAATTTCATTGGGCGAATACATGCTGATGCATGTTCTGAAGACCTCACCACAGTTCCCTTAAGTACATGACTCAAACCATCCATCACAAACACAGCGAAACTTTTACCTCAACATCCACATGATGCAGGCCATGATGGTACAAGCGTCATGTCAGCCTCAAATCGAGCATGACACTGCCTGCTGTTTAGTATGAGAAGAAATGGCGTCAAATTGTGTGGGTCTGCAAGGGTGTAAATCAACAATCTGGTGTGGCTTTTACAGCTTCACCAGGACTGAGAGAAGATCCGCTGTGAAGGAAATGACAACCGTAATTACAGAAGAAACACATGACAGCACTACAATGGACAGAAAGGAAGATTTGTCTTGAAGAGACATTGGAAACATCACTACAGCAACTCTATAACAAGGGCGAATGTACACAGGAAGTGGAGCTGATGAAAATAGCTTCACTTGAAGGAAGTCCAGAAGGGATGAGGAGCTTTAAGTGACTTCTGCTCTTTATAGAGAACAGACTGACAGGATCTGACGTGATAAAGCTCTTGTTGTCCTCTGCGCTGGATAAAGAAAGACAATAATAGACCCGACAGAGTCGACAAGTTCAAATCTCTGAATCACACATGGGATCTTTGTGTTTTAAAAGCTGTGAAACTTCACAAAAACACAGTTTGTTAATAGCGCTTGTCAAATCTGTGTAGCTTTTGCGTCTGATGGCATATCAACAACTGAGTGCACTTGAAGAGTAACAGACATGAATGATACCTCAAATCATGCAGGACTCAGGAGATGTGCTATTACTTTTGACGGGTGAAAAAATGCCGTATACTTTTATAGGAGGGACCCAAGCCATATCTAGAGACTTGAGGGTTGCTGGAACTCCTTAGCAACCACACCCTAGCAACCATACAAAACATCCTAGCTTCTGTTTAGCAATGCACTAATAACACCCACAGCATCCGAGCAACCACATAGCAATACATCAAAAAACACCAAGAACATCTTTGCAAACACCTAGCTACACCTGAGGCTAGCACCCTATAGGAATGCACTAATAACTCCGACGACACATAAGCAACTGCACACCAACACATTAAAACCACCTAAAACACTCCAGCTACCATACAGAACAACCTAGCAACTACATGGCAATGCAATAAAACTCCCCACAAAACTCTAGCAACACATACAAAAACCAAACATTACACCTTATAGCAATTAGCAATGCACTAATAACACAGACAACACTGTAGCAACCGCATAATAACACATTATAAACCATATAGAACAATCTAGAAACCACATAGCAATGTGCTAAAAACACCCACAACACTCTTGCAACCGCATAGCAACAATTACAAACCAAACATTAGACCTTAGCAACCACCTAGCAACAAGTGAGCAACCATATAGAACAACCTAGCAACCACAAAGAAATGCACTAAAAACTCCCACAACATCCTAGCAACTGCATAGCAACACGTTAATAAACACCCAGAACACCTTAGCAACCACCTAGCTACACCCGAGCAACCGTATAGCAACACCTTAACAACCATGTTGCCACACCCTAGAAACCATCCAAAAAACCTTAGCAACCGCATATCAGTGCACTGATAACACCCACAACACCTTAGCAACCACCTATCTACACCCTAGTAGCAACCATCCAGAACACCCTGGTAAGCACTAAGCAATACACATTAAAAACCACCCAGAACACCTTAACAACCAGGCGGCTACACCATAGCAACCATCAGAACACACCTGCAACGGTTTAGCAGTACACTAATAACACCCACAACACCTCAGCATCTGCATAGTATTTCATTAAAACCCCATAGAACACCCTAACAACGGCATTTTAATGACATTTGCACTACAAATGCCCAAAACACCCTACCAACCACATTACACAAGAACAACTTAAAAACCACTTAGCCACACCCCAGCCAAAACACCCTTGCAGCCGCATAGCAGTGCACTGATAACACCCACAACACCTTAGCAAACGACTAGCAACACATTAAAAACTACACAGAATACCTTAACAACCACCGAGCTACACCCTAGCAACAATCCAGAAGACCCTAGTAACCACTTACAGTAATACAATAAAAATACCCACAATGCCCTATCAACTGCAGAGCAACTTATTAAAAACCACCTAGAACACTTTACCAACCACCTCCTGGCTACACCCTAGCAACCATCAGAACACCCTAGGAACCGTATAGAAATGCAATACAAATACCCAGAACACCCTAGCAACTGCATAGCAACACATTAAAAACACTTTAAACACCATAGTAACCATAATAGCAATATAAAATGGTAGTGTTACACATTGGTGTCTCAGTTCGACACATGAAAATGTAGTACATTATATTTTCAGCTCTGCAACAAAGAGGAACAACTGTTCGAAATGTTACACTCTTTTGTTTGGTTTTGTGCATTTTTAAGAACACCCACAGTCTTAGCATAAAAGACACACACAAGGACTTTTGTCGTGCAAAACAACAGCTTTCATTGTCTGGCTGAAAAAGATAAGATTTCAGCATTCAAACTCTTGGCGAAAACGCCGGCATTCCTTTGTTCATAGCTGCCGATGTTAATATACAATGTATGAACTAACATCATGTTAAAACAGAACAACGCTCTGAAATAACCGTTTAATTTACCTAAAGTTGGCACTTTGTTCTTTGGGCTTCCTATTTGCATGTGTTTAACCTCATGAATTTCAATTGTAATATTGATGTATGTGCGTAATATCAGTTTATGTGTGTAACCAAGTTCCCTCTTGTGGTATTGAACAGAGTGTATGAGAACAGAGAAGTGCATTGTGGGATGGGGTGGGTAGGAGGGGGACAAATAACTGACATGTTATGGTGAAAATAAGAGGCAGAACAAGAGTTGGTCTACTTCCTAATAAGAGTAAACACTTGAGTTTACCCTTTAAGTGCTGAAGTTTTAGTGGCATACCCAAAATTACAGGCTTATAACTCCACAAACAAAACAAAAAACAAAAACAAGGAAGTGTTTTGTATCATTGTAAAGAAAACTTTTCAATTAATTTTTAATGATATACAGTAGATAATGATCAATTCTGAAGACTCGCAGCCTAAGAAACTGCTGAAAAATCACACAAAAAACATCTTATTTATCTAATTTGACATTATCTCTGGGTGTAAATAAAGTGGTTCCAAAAAACTGCTTTTGTTCACAATCATGTCAACTGTATCTGAGAAGAAATTTGTGTTGATACGACAAAGCGATCAGAACTTATAACATTACAAAATAATTGATCATAGTGTCCAAAAACATCTCCAAACAAATAAAAGATAATAATTGTACATAAGAACTAATTACACATGCAAACACAACAATGACTAAAGGTTTGCATAGCATGCAGACATGATTTTACTCATGAGATTTCACAGAATGAGTTTCATTCTGTGTCATTTGAGTCATCATTGAGTCTGTGTCATGTATTTGGCGCCATCTCCTGGTGGTCATATGTAACATTGTGCTTCATGTGGATTATCTAATGATCTATACATCTGATTATCTTGTGTGTGGACTCGTTTGAAAGATAATCACTGACTCTAAATAATAGCATGTGATATTTTATGGTCCATTTATTTTTCATGAAGTTATAAGTGAAACAGCGGCATATAAGCAACACCAACATAATGTCAAAGACATATATTTAGCTGTCACTCGCTATATTTTTGTCTGTGAGTAAAACAAATAGTCTGATTGTATTTTACTCTTTGAGATCTTTCCAACAACATATGACACATGAATATTTGATCAGTTTGATGTTTTAACTGATAATTTACTTACTTATAATAGTCTTAAAGGGACAGTTCACCCAAAAATATGTGCAGTGCAAAGTTGTTATATAATAATTTATAATTTGGCACAACGGACACTTCTGATTTATCTGCAAATATCAAAGCACATTTTCAGTTTTGGTCATAATGTCTACATGCATTGGAAAGACTTAACCTCCTTAGCACCTGTTTTGTGTTGGTCAATACTGTAATTATTAATATATTGATGATTATTTTCGTTTCTAAAGGGTTAAAGCACCATTGCGTGTTTTGTGTTTCGCCGCTTGAGTTACACTTACAAATGTTTGAGTGTCATTGAATAATACAACAAAATATCAAATTAAATGGCATTTATTTGAAATAAAGATAGCACAAGCTCACCTTTCTAGCAAGAACAAGTCTTTGTCTAAAGTATCTAAATACTTTTTCGGCCATGTGACTGTATTTTTGAATAAAGATATTTAAAGCAACTTTTCTTAGAGCATACGTTTTCATTAATGTTAAATGCCTCTCTCTCTCTCACTCAAATTCAAAAATTGCTTTATTGGCATGACTGTTATTGCCAAATATCTCTCTGTCTCTCTCTCTCTCTCTCACTCTCTCTGCCTCTCTCTCTCTCTCTCTCTCTCTGTCTCTCTCTCACTCTCTCTCTCTCTCTCTCACTCGCGCTCTCTGTCTCTCTCACACACACACTCTCTCTCTCACTCTCTCTCTCTCTCTCTCTCGCGCTCTCTCTCTCTCTCTCTTGCGCGCTCTCTCTCTCTCTCTCACTCTCCTTCTCTCTCTCTCACTGTCTCTCTCTCTCCTTCTCTCTCTCTCTCTCACTCTCTCTGCCTCTCTCTCTCTTGCACGCTCTCTCTCTCTCTCTCACTCTCCTTCTCTCTCTCTCTCTCTCTCTCACTGTCTCTCTCTCTCCCCTTCTCTCTCTCTCTCTCGCGCTCTCTCTCTCTCTCTTGCACGCTCTCTCTCTCTCACTGTCTCTCTCTCCTTCTCTCTCTCTCTCTCTCTCTCACTGTCTCTCTCTCTCCCCTTCTCTCTCTCTCTCTCGCGCTCTCTCTCTCTCTCTTGCACGCTCTCTCTCTCTCTCTCACTCTCCTTCTCTCTCTCTCTCTCTCTGTAGTGAAAGAGGAGCCGCACAACAGATCAGCAATTCACGAGTGTTTAGGAGAAGTTCTGCGTGTTTTGCGGCAGGTAATCAGCACGTATCCTCTGCTCAACACTGTGGAAACGCTTACCGCAGCAGGCACTCTTATCTCAAAGGTCAAAGGTGAGTCCAAACCGCCATGTCAAACTCCTCGACATGGGTCTGCCCCTCACACGCTTTTCTCTCTCAGTGTCCTAAAACCAGAAATCATGATCGCAGACACATACAAATATGGAATAACACACCTGAAGACCACAAACCATCATTCCTACATCAGATACTAATCAGCAGTTAATCAGAATGAGCTTTATTGCCAATTACTCTCACGTACATCAAGGAATTGACTTTTTTGGTGATAGTAGATGCACAGAAGTGCGCACAGAACATTACAGTGAGACACAGAATATAAATAGATAAGGGTATATATAGACATACAAATAATGGGACATATAACATAGAATGAGCATGAATAAGTTTAATTGATCAGAATTTAGAATTAAGTGCATTTATAAAATTATAAGATGGACATTTCTGTCTTTAAACCCTACAAAAATTGTCCCCATTCACTTCCATTGTAAGCGCCTCGATTTTTGCTTTTTTTTTTTTTTTTTAAGAAAAAGAGGGACGAGTCAAAATACATTTTTGTGGTAATCAACAATATGCCACAAATGCTGTCGATTGAGCTTAAATAAACTTTAATAAATGTCAAACTAATTTTTAACTTGTGTAAGTAAATGTCCCATTGTCTTTACATTAAGCAATTTTACCAGTTCATTAGTAACAATTTAGTCAATCCGATAATTATTAGTTAGAATAGTCTTAAAGGGACAGTACACCCAAAAATGATAATTCAGTCATTGTTTACTCACCCCTGTGTTGTTGTAACTCTATATGACTTTCTTTCTTGTTCTGAACACAAAGGGAGAAATTGTGAATAAATGTTGTGTTCTGTGATGTCATACAATGGCAGTTTATGGTGACCACCTCTTCAAGCTTCAAAAGAACACAAAAGTATCATTCAGAAGTCTAATTAATTATTCATGAGACTCATGATTGTTATGAAAGAATATGATAAGATTTGATGAGAAACAAACTGAAATCGAATGTATTATTTAGTGACAATGTTCACTGTTCATTTTAATGTTTTTGGACGGGTGTCAGTCCCGCTGGAGTTATGCGCGATGCCGAAAATAGAAAACAAGCGATCGATAGACTGTACCGTCACTCGTCACGGCTGATTAGGACAAAAACTCTGATTACAATAGAAAATACACGTGTTGTTTGCCGTCAGATTAGGACACGGTGTGACTGTGGCGTCCTTGATGTTTCTGTTTGATTTACAAATACTCTGTTCATAAAATTAAGGCTGGGCATAGAAATGCATCAATTCTTGGACTACAAACTCTTCAGGCATGTTTAGTACGTTCTGTTCTCTGTTTTGTGTGCAGTTGTGTTCTGTTGTCACTATCACTGTTTTTAGATAAACAAAACAAGTTTTCTCTTGAACGCCCCCATGTCGTGAGGGGTCTGCGTGAACTGTTGCTCTCGTGTCCTATCATGAACACACACAGGAGATCAACAGTGAACACTTTCACTAAATAATACATCAGATTTCAGTTTCTCATCAAATCTTATCGTATACTTTCATAACAATCATGAGCTCATGAATAATTAATTAGACTTCTGAATGATACTTTTGTGTTCTTTTGAAGCTTGAAGAGGTGGTCACCATAAACTGCCATTGTATGACATCACAGAACACAACATTTATTCACAATTTCTCCCTTTGTGTTCAGAAAAAGAAAGAAAGTCATATAGAGTTACAACCATACATGCGTAATGACTGATTTTACATTATTGGGTGAACTGTCCCTTTAATGAAGTTACAAAATGTGCTTTATAAATTATAATGCATTCAGGCTGATTATTGCAGTGTTATTGCAGTGTTATTGCAGTGTTATTGCAGTGTTATTGCAGTGTTATTGCAGTGTTATTGCAGTGTTATTGCAGTGTTATTGCAGTGTTATTGCAGTGTTATTGCAGTGTTAGTGGTAGTTTTAGTAGAGAAGTGACTGTGAAATGTTTCTCTTCAGGGTTCAGTTATGAAGGCACCAATGATGCTCAAAAGAAAGATTTTGAGAAGGCCATTGAGACCATCGCCGTGGCCTTCAGCAGCAAGTAAGACCCGACGCCACACGCGTCCGCTCACTTACTAAATCTGACAGTTTTGGTGTAATAATCCGCTGAGACAAACTGCTGGTTTCTCTGTCAGTGTTTCAGAGTTGTTGATGGGGGAAATCGACAGCACAACTCTCTTGTCTTTACCACCGACAGAAAAGAGCCGGGTGAGTGTGTCAAAGTGTGAACACTGCGGATGGAGTTGGAAGCATGTGTGTGGGTTGCTTCCTGTGTGGCGTTCACAAGCGTGTTGTTTCCTCTGTACAAACTCAATGCAGCTTGACGCAGGTCTTCGAAACACTTCTTTAGAATGTCATCGGTGGCAAATGAATGATTTAATCATGTTCATAAAAAAAACACTTATATCATTTCCCAGAATTACCACAACTAGAACCAGAAGTTTCTCTTCCGTCGTTTGTTTCAGGGAATAAATAAAACACATTGAAGCGTGGAGTTGACGAATGTGTTTTTGACAAATGGCCAAACCGCTTAGTCTGGATAGTGTGAGATGTTTGCGGTTGTTAGCTGTAAAAGGTGAAGTAATATAGTGATGAAGGATTAAGCTGACTGGTCAGCCCTCAGAGGAGGAAGTGATGTGTACCGTTCAATACAGCAATCTCACCACTGTCTGAACATTGAAGGAGCAGTTCACACAAACATCGCAGATCCCGCCTTTATGTTGTTTCAAACCTGTTTGACCTTCTTTGGTCTGTGAAACACAAAAGGAGATGTTTTTTAGAATGTCCGAGCTGCTCTTTTACATACAATGAAAGGATGCAGTGACCTCGGACTGTCAAGCTCTAAAAAGCACAAAAAAGTAGCATAAAAGCACACAAACAGATTGGATATTGTTGCGCACCTTTACAATAACGGTTAAGCTCTGGATTAAAGGAAACCATGTTTGATAAATCCTCTGTTTAAATGTAATATATGTTACCAGGGTTTGGAGCAACCTAAATAACTTTTGTAGTAATTAAATAATTATATATATATATTTTTTTTTACTAATTATTTTTAGTTTATAATTGTGTTTATTTTTTTCATGAATGTGTGTGTGTGCGCGTGTTCGTCTGTCTGTGTGTGCATTCGTGTTTACGTGTGTGTGTGTGTGTGTGCGCGCTGTGTGTGTGCATGTTTGTGTGTGCGTGTGCGTGTGTGCGTGTGTGTGTGTTCGTGTGTGCATGTTTGTGTCTACGTGTGTTCGTGTGTGTGTGTGTTCGTGTGTGTGTGTTCGTGTTTTACGTTTGTTCGTGTGTGTGTACGTACGTGTGTGTGTGTGTGTGTTCGTGTTTTACGTGTGTGTGTGTGTGTGTGTGTTTGTTTGTGTTTTACGTGTGTGTGTGTGTGTGTGTGTGTGTTTGTGTTTTACGTGTGTGTGTGCGTGCGTGCGTGTGTGTGCGCCTGCGTGTGTGTGTGTGCTCGTGTGTGCTCGCATGTGTGTGTGTGTGTGTGTGTGTGTGTGCGCGCGTGTGTGTAGTCTATGGAGGATCTGTACAGATTTTCTTCAGCTCAGGGTTCTGATGGAGGCGGCAAATATGACCAGCAGGATTGCAGTGAGTGTCTTCCTTCCTTTTTACTGTCTTAACGAGTGTGTGTGGAACGGCACACCATCTTCTGTTTTGAAAAGATTACACATGCATATTTAATTATACCCATCTTCAATCCACTGTACTGTAAGTTGCTTTGGATAAAACCGTCTGCCAAATGATTGGATGTAAACATGTAAAATGTGTGTCAGCAGTGAGTCCACAGGAAGTTGATATTCTCCTGCAGCGCAGCGAAGGCGGAGTCGACTCGGCTCTGAAATACGCCAAATCGATCGCTAAGTACATGAAGGACATCATCAACTACATAGACAAGAGAATCGCTCTTGGTAACACCAAGTCATTATCACCAAATAATGTTTGGTTTTTAAATCCAGATGAATAACTCGTCCAGCCCATGAAGGCCTGAATATCTGTCTGTATAAAACAACCGTTCTGGGATTGTATTTTGTTTATTTGTGTCTCTCATGCTTTCACAGAGAACGAGTTCTCCAAAGGTCTTCAGCGACTCTATCAGTCCAGCAAACAGAGCATCACACAGGTAGATCAAATAAAGATGGAGAAAATCTGTGTGTGTCACTTTAAAATGTCTTTAAATACAGTTGCACGTGCACACTTTTCAAGCACAAAAAGAAGTGTGTTTGGTTTGAAATGATACAACTATAAATGTGTATTTCTTCAGCAATGATCACTTTTGCCTTACAGTTTTGTGAAGAAGCATTTCTCAGCCTTGTCTGTCTGTCTGTCTGTCTGTCAGGAACACATGCCGTTAGTGTCGATCATCTCTCTGGCTCTTGAGCAGGACTCAGAACAGAGCTCTGGTCTACAACAGGCCACAAACAACATCTACACACACACTTTTCTACAGGTAACACACTTTACTGCACACAGAGGCCTGCAGTATTACAGCCAAAAGAGACAACGTTATTTTGTGTCTGTAGGTGGATAGTTCACTTGACTTGATGTCGATGAGAAAACATTAAATATCTTTTATTGTAAATGTACACCGATGAGCCAAAACATTATGACCACGATGCACCTGCAATACTACGAGAACGCGCAAAATGATTGACAGGCAGAATGCGTCATTGTCTGCGGACATTTTTATTTGTCCAGAGCGGTCACAGAGACCGGTGACACATCTCACAACACTTATTTCAGTGATATCTTTCAGGGAGTAGGACCATTTTTTGCATTCCTTTCCATGAATAAAGCGTTTACAGCACCTTTAACGCTAAATATTAAAATGGTAATTTACACAAGGAACTGTTTCTGAAGCTCCAAACTTACTTCAAAACCCCACGGAGTGAACACGACAACATCATCATCTTCTGATCGTTTGTGGATTCAGTTCATATGAGTGAATGAGGCAGAAAATCTATTATTTGTAGCTTTTTATCTGATGCTACAGGCTACATTGGTTATTATTTCCCAAATAAGTGTCCTTTATTCTTGTAAAAATACTCAAACCGCATACAAATTTGACAAACCAAATAGCCTTGTAAGCATGTGTTTATTTGGATTTATATTTCATCTGTCTGAGCGTTTCTAACGCCTTTATCGTTGCTATAGATCCTCAATGGCGTCATAACAGTAGGAGAGCGCCCTCTGTCTGCTCGTTTGGAGAATACATTGTCATGTTTACCCGCTGTTCAAACGCTCCTCAGATCGCTTCATTTTAAAGCATAAATATTTTCCAACTAAACAGACTAAAGATAAGTGAAACAAATGGCAATAAAATGCTAAGTAATCTCTTCAGTATTCAAAATACTTTTTGAATGTAACTGATTACATTACCGAATTTAAATAGTAACTGTAGTGGTTACTCAGTTACTCATATTTTGTATTTGATCACACTGATCTGATTAAAATGTTTTGGATGTTAGTGTTTGTTGGCGTTTGTTGGGGCAGTGTGAATTGGCCTTTATATACACTACTATTCAAAAGTATTATAAATGTTTGTTTTTTAAAGAAATGTATGCTTTTGTTCACAAACCATGCATTTAAGGAATCAAAACAAGTTAAGCTCAATCGACAGCATTTGTGGAATAATGTTGATTACCACAAAAAATTATTTCGACTCGTCCCTCCTTATCTTTAAAAAAAGCAAAAATCAAGGTTACAGTAAAGCACTTACAATGGAGATGTATTTCAGCACTGTGTGGACAATGCCGTTTGTATCAGGTACAAATAAACGCTCTAAATTAACCCTATGAAGCTGTGTGTATTAAATATGATACACAATGTTTGACGGCTGCTGTTTCACTCTCTGTTCAAGCTGACAAGTCAAACAATCTGTGACATGTAAGTTTCTCATGTTTATGGCACCATCTAGTGGTTATTTGTGGAATAATAATATAAGAATAAGTGGTTTCAATGTTCATATCGATTTATTTAAAATGACGGCGGGACTCTTATGTTGGGATAAATGACAGCTGATTTTAATAACGTAAAAGTAACAGTAATTATTATATTGTAATTATATATATATATATATATTAGGGCTGTCGATTTAACGGCGATTTAATTCAGTGTGATTAATTTTACAAAAAATAACGTGTTAAAAAAATTAACGCAATTAATCCCAATGCCCCCGTACCATAATAAGGAAGAGTCCTGAGAATCTGAATATATTTTATTTGATATATATATATATATATTTGTGTGCGTGCATGCGTGCGTGCGTGTGTGTGTGTGTATATATATATATATAATTTTTAAATATTTAAAGATAACTATGTATAATTATTTCATCATTATATATTGAATTATTGTTATATGAGGGGCTTTCAGCAAATATTTGTATATGCGATTAATCGGGACACCATGTAATTAATTCTATTAGAAATTGTAATTGATTGACAGCCCTAATATATATATATATATATATATATATATATATATATATATATATATATTATAATAATATATACATTGTTTTAAAATGTGTATTAGCTGACTATAAGCAACTTGTGCTTGGTTAAAATTTTGTGTTATTTTATTGAAAAACCCCTTTGAAATCCATGTATTTAATATGATACAACAGACTTTGAGGAATATCTCTCAATCTCCATTACATTACACTCATGCCCACCACAACAAAAACAGCTTTTTATGTGATATATTTAAAGTGTGAACTAATATTTCTGTGTATTGTCATATATGCATTCTGCTTCATCATTATAAAGATCTCGTTATTTTACATTACAAGCTATTATGATGTCATCTTACCATACAAGCTATTATGATGTCATCTTACCATACAAGCTATTATGATGTCATCTTACCATACAAGCTATTATGATGTCATCTTACCGTACGTTCCTGAGACCCAGCGATAAAAGTTTTACACTTTCCCTTTTTTAAATGCCAATATAGTGTTTGGTGCATAAAATACATGTAATAAAAATGGTTTATTTAAAAATAATATTTTGTTAACTTCGTATTTGATGTGCTGAACTGAACTGTGATACATTTCAATGCATATTTATAGAGCAAGGAGAGGAAGCTGTCATGGCCAAACTCTCAAACATTTGGGATCTCAGTAAAGCCCAGAGAGTCCTCTGATAACACCCCCAAATTT
This sequence comes from Moxostoma hubbsi, assembly GCA_032164185.1. Classification (NCBI taxonomy): domain Eukaryota; kingdom Metazoa; phylum Chordata; class Actinopteri; order Cypriniformes; family Catostomidae; genus Moxostoma; species Moxostoma hubbsi. Next base: position 48,910,493 of record JAVLUX010000009.1, on the reverse strand, counting down.
ACCACTGTAGAGAAACTTCAATAACACATGATCTACACAAAAATGAATTGCTGGGCCTCAGGAGGACAATGACCTTTAAAGTCTAATGTATCAAATATGATGCATAAAAAACAAAACTCTTTATACTTTGTCTAATGGTACTAAATGGTTATACCTTTAATGATTTTATAAATGCACAACACTTACTATGTGTCTCTCTCCCTCTCTCTCTCTCTCTCTCTCTCAGCCGATGACACAGCGCAGACAGGAACATGAGAAGAAACGCAGAGAAATTAAGGAGCGGTGGCAAAGAGCCAAGAGAAAACTGGTAGAGATTCAAAACACCTCCTCAGCTAATCCTGCTGAAACAGATGGATTTATACCATATGAGCAATAGCTGCAATGTGTTTATTTGTGTTGATTCATTCAGAGGTTTGTGTGTTTATCAGGCCGATGCGGAGAGTAACCTGCGTAAATCGCGTCACCTGTACATGACTCGCTGTGAGGAGTACGAGAGAGCTCGGACGGTCGCCAATAGGGTTGAAGAGGAACAAAGTGGAACAGGAAGTGGCTCGACTACTAAAGCTCTGGACAAGAAGAGACGACTGGAGGAGGAAGCACGCAACAAGGTCAGCACTCAAACAGGAAATGACCCAACATGAGTAAACATTAACTTATTTCCATACAATAGCAGTCGATGCTCATAAGTGGCACAAAAGTGGTCCATGTGACACGTGCATCGTATTATAAGTCTTCGGAAGGCATACGATCACTTTCTATGATGAACAGCTCGATCCAAACTCTCAAATCAAATCACTGATCAAATTCAATATGGCGACAAACTTGCGTGATTACATCATCAAAAGCGGTCGTTGCTTCAACTCGAACACGTGAATCATTTAAGAATAATAAAAAGTAGGAATGCACCGATATTAACATTTCATGCTATGCATTTGTTGGGTAATTCCACAAATATGTTAAGCACATCATGGAAAAACAACGTTTAAACCCAAGGAACAAAACCCCCTTTTATATTCTGTATTATTGTAGTATAATGGATAATGCCGTTCAGACCGCTAGAGGGCGCCGCTTGCTCACACAGCACTGACTGAAGCATTGAAGGCAGAAAGCAGCTTTAAGGTTTACCAATCACTCAAGGCCGTATTTCGATTTCCGTTTTATTTCAATCAGTCATGCAGCATTAATAAATATCACCCCAATATCTCAGAAGTCAAAGTCTGCTGGTTTGAAAGTATTTTTAAATGGTTTCATGATGACGCCTTTAGGTAAGTGCCGCTTTCACAACTGTCACGTCCATTTATGGCGTTACATTTTCCTCATGGACGTTTCATCAAACCAGCTAATCAGATTGGCGCTTAGCGCACGTCTGAGACTAGTCAACCACTTGAACGAACTTTATGTGACACTAACCTTAATGTAAAGAGGAAGTGTATCATATGGCGTGTGTGTGCGTCCTCAGGCGGAGGAGGCAGAGGCAACGAATCGCACCTGCATCGCAGACGCCACGACTCAGCAGCAGGAGTTGGAGGACATGAAGGTGAACGTGCTGAAACAGATTCAGGAACTCATCAGACAGACTGACCAGATACTGCGAGCGGTGAGACACCACACCTGCACACACCTGCACACAATCATGGAAAACCTGGAACCGTTAGGGAATTTCAGAATTGTGCGTTTGAGGCCTGGAAGTCCTGGAGAAGTCATGGAAATTAATCAAATCTTTTGCTCTGAAATACTGTAATTGTCTCGGACTGTGAAAAATAGAGATGTCTGATTGAGAGCGGATCGTTCTTTTAGGCTGTTCTGTTTTAACGAGTCATCCGAATCGATTCGCAAATTGGTCTGAATGATCCATCTGCAAATTAATGATCTACTTACTAGGGGCTTTACAGTTTTTAATAGTCGACTACTCGTACCCATTAGTCTAATCGAATTCAACTAGTTCTGATGGGCTGAGCGTTGTTTTTTTATTTTGAACTTATACCATTGTTTATTTTGTATTTATTTATTTATATGTTTAATTAAGTTCATTTAATATAATATTATTTTATTTCATTTCTTTTTTATTTAATTCAAATTATTTAGTATTTTATTTCATTTTATTTAATTACAATGTATTCAATATTATTTTATTTCATTGTATTTTATTTCATTTATGTTTGTTTAATTATATTGATTTATTATTTTATTTATTTTTATTTAATTAAATTGATTTATTATTTTATTTAAATTTCTATAATATAATTGTATTTCATTTCATTATTTTATTTTTATTTAATTACATTTATTTAGTGTTTTATTTTATTTAATTGTATTTTATTTCATTTTATTTAATTACATTGTATTTAATATTATTTTATTTTTATTTAATACAATTTTTGTTTATTGTATTATTTTATTTCATTTATTTTTATTTATATTGATTTATTTTATTTATTTTTAATTACATTTATTTATTATTTTATTTAAATTTCTATAATATTATTTTATTTAATTATTTATTTTTATTTAATTACATTGTATTTAATATTATTTGATTTCATTGTATTATTTTATTACATTTCTGTTTTATTTAATTAAATGTATTTAATATTATTTTATTTGATTTCATTGTATTTATTTGTATTTAATTAAATAGTATTTAATATAATTGTATTTTGTTTTATTGTACGTATTTTACTTTGCTGTGTTATTTTATAGCAGCTTTTAATTAGAAATGTGCAACAATGTAATCATACGTCGAGCTTTAACTTAACTAAAACAAATTTAGTGTCTGAACAAATTTTAGTGAAGCCTGGACTACAAAGATTACAAAGACAAACATGTGAATAATTCACAATAAGACCTGGATATCTGTATTAATAAAGTAAATGGGCTGTTTTTCCTTTTTGGACAGTTGATCCAGTTGAGCAGAATTATGTTTTATAATTTGTCTTCCTCTCTGTCCAGTGCACGATCTCGTACTATCAGACGATGCATGTGCAGACCGCAGCTCTGCCGGTTCATTTCCAAACACTGTGTGAGAGCTGTAAACTGTACGATCCCGGTCAGCAGTACGCCGCCTACGTCAAAAACCTGCAGCTCACCACTGAAATCCCTGTAGAGTTCCAGTTTGAGCCATACTCGGCCTCCAGCCACCAGTAAGACATTCCCTTATTAGTATAGTGCTTTGAGTTCTAGAGCAATGCATTATGGGAGTATGTCAAAGTAGTATGTGAAAAAGTATGCAGTATGCAACAATAACAAAAACAGTAGCGGTAGTATTAGAGAGTGGCATCCGGTTAGCATCTCAGCAATTAATTGCATTTAATTTTTAAGCATATTTTGTGTAAAAACTCTTATTAAAATGTAACAATTGTATTGAAGTTGGTCATCCTGGTATTTGGTGCATACTTAAACTCACTGTGCACATTATACATACTGTACACGTCCAACATAGTACATGAAATGTTGCAGTAAATGATGATGTGTCGTACTGTTTAGTAACTTATGTATTGAGTTTAGCATTTTTAATTGAAACTTTTATCCCTTTCAGGCTTGTTCGGACCCGGAACAACAGCCTCTGTAGGCAGAGCAGCTCTGAAACCCTGCCCGCCGCAGAGGAGGCGGGATTTGGAGAAGGGGGTGTGGTTAAACCAAGACGAGGTCAAGGTCAGTTCTACAGGCTAATGCTGCTGCTCAGTGTTAAATCAGGGTTTGTTTAATTCGACATGCCACCTTAAAACAAGGCACACATATAGACTGTCATTTTAAAGTCAACATGAAATCAAAAATGACACACAGAAAATATGTTACATTGCAGAAGTAAAATGTGTCATGAATGCTGTTTCATATTATTGTAATATTATTAAAGAATAATGAATCATGTTCACAGGTAGAGATCATCATCAGGCTCATAAGTCGTGGCCGTCCACACTGAGTGACACAGACAGTGTTGGTGTAGCGAGTGGATTGGGCTCCCCGACATCCAGTACAGGTGCTGACCCACCAACACTAACGACCCGAACACATCAGTCTGGTTACAGACATGAGATTCAATTAAATCATACAGCTAAATCAAATTAATTAAAATACAATTATACTGTACAAAGATGTAAAATAAAAGAATATTAAATACAATGTAATTAAAAACAAATACAATGAAAAACAAAAGATAATACAATTAAATAATATTAAATAAATTGAAATAAATAAATACAAATAAATAAAATAATACAATGCAATAAAATGATATTATATTAAATACAAGGTAATTAAATGAAAATAAATACAATGAAAAACTTAAAATAATACAATAAAATTATATTAAATACATTAAATTGCATAAAAATAAATAAAATATTGCAATAAAATAAAACAAAATTGTATTATATTAAGTGCTATGTAATTATAAAGCAATAAATGCAATTAACAAATACAATAACATTCTAGTAAGTAAAATTTGATTATATAAAAATTAATGACATAAAATAAATAAAATAATACAATGAAATTAAATTAAGTAAAATTATATTAAATACATTTAATTAAATATTAAGTAAAATAATACAAGGCAATAAAATAAAGTTATATTAAATACAGTGTAATTAAATAAAAAATAAATTCTATGGAAAGCAATACAATGAACAAAGGCAATACAATTCTAGTAAGTAAAATGTAATTAAATGGGAAAGAAATTACATAAAAAGAAATCAAATTAAATTAAATACACTTAAATTAAATATTAGAGAAAATAAAATTAAATACACTTAAATTAAATATTAGAGAAAATTAAATAATAAAATTAAATCACTTAAATTAAATATTAGAGAAAATTAAATAATAAAATTAAATACACAAATGAAATATTAGAAAATTAAATAATAAAATAAATTAAATACACTTAAATTAAATATTAGAATATTAAATAATAAAATGTATTTATATACACTTACATTAAATATTAGAGAAAATTAAATAATAAAATAAATTAAATATTAGAGAAAATTAAATACACAAATGAAATATTAGAAAATTAAATAATAAAATAAATTAAATATTAGAGAAAATAAAATAATAAAATAAAATTAAATACAATGTTTTTAAATAAAACTAAATACAATGACAAACATAAAATAATACAATAAAATAAAGTTGTATTAAATAAAAATAAATAACATTATATTATATTAAATAAAATGTAATTAAATTCAAAACAATTAATTACTACATAGAAATCAAATCAAATCAAATGCAGTTAAATTAAAAATAAGAGAAAATAAAATAATACAATAAAATGAAATGAAATACAAATAAAATTCTAATAAAATAAAAAGACAAAATGAAATTTATATCAAATTAAATAATGGAATAAAATACAATGAAATAAAATGTAAATAAAACAATAAAATACATTTAAATTAAAGAAACATTAATTAAATAAATAGAAGTAAAATGAAACACAATCAAATAAATACATTTACGTTTACAAGGTTAATGTTGTTTAATGTTGTTTAATGTTTTGTTCACAGGTGACATCTCTAAACCGTCAAGGCCGGTGTCCGCTGCTACATTATCATCCAATGAAGATTTAGATGACAGAGATGGTGCCATGACCCCGTTTGAGCAAAGTCAGTCACACATTACAGCACATACGTGTAATAAACTCTGGACATAAGTCATACAAATATTGCTGGATGTCGCTCTTGTTTAGCTCATATCAGTGGTTATTTCTATCCTGTGGTATAGTGTATACGGGATGATATCCTGTCTCATTATTTGATTGTTTGTTGTGTTTAGGCATAAATGGCATCGAGGCGGAGAGCTCGGCCCCCACTGGACCGTTCAGAAACGTGGGATTATCTAAAGCAGCAAAAACCCATCGTCTGCGCAAACTCCGAACGCCATCGAAGTGCAGAGAGTGCGACAGCTACGTTTACTTCCAGGGTGCAGAGTGCGAGGAGGTGAGACAGATTATGCAATCGGAGGACATGTTTTTAGATCGGAGCTTGTGGGTAATCTGTCTAATATTGGGCTAAACGTAAAAAAGTTGATTAGAAACTGAATATTGTGATATTATTATTATATAGTCAGATCTGTAATGGGACACTGATGTCCGCTGTGTGTGTGTGTGTGTGTGTGTGTGTGTGTGTCAGTGTTTTCTGGCGTGTCATAAGAAGTGTCTGGAGTCGCTGGCGATTCAGTGCGGTCATAAGAAACTTCAGGGTCGCCTGCAGCTGTTCGGGCGTGATTTCTCTCAGGTCCTGCAGGGCGAGAAGGAGGGCGTTCCCTTCATCATCAAGAAATGCATCACTGAGATCGAGAGGAGGGCACTCCGAATGAAGGTGAGAGAGAAACTGTTCAAAAGCTGTAAAAGGGGGCGGGGCATTGGGCTTTGAGCGCGCACATTTTCTTTCGAACGCTGCAACGAATCAGGATATGATGTCACGCGGGAGGGCTTCTGGTTTAAGTAAAAAACACATCACAAGCATAAAAAATAATGTTATATTACAAATGTTAAAATAGTGACTCCAGTCAGGTCTCCTTAGCAACCAAATTGGCCCGGTTGCTAGGTTTAGTAGAGTCACATGGGGTAACCTCCTCGTGGTCACTATAGTGGTTGTCGCTCTCGGTGGGGCGTGTGGCGAGTTGTGTGTGGATGCTGCGGAGAATAGCGTGAAGCCTCCACATGTGCTACATCTCCACGGTAACGCGCTCAAGTCACGTGATGAGATGCACGGGTTGGCGGTCTCAGACAGTTAAGATTGACACAGACGGTGGAATATATTTACCAATGGAAGTAACCAATTTATGTTTTTGTTATATGCACCATTGCTGCTCAGTTCTTCAACTGTCCCAGTGCTCATTATCTGTTTACCATCCTGAGGTTGTTCTCATTTAGGCTTGCTTAAATTACTCCAGGACTCCATCGGCTCCAACTAACTAAGCCAAAACTAAGACACATTCATGAATGCTACTTAAATGTCCTAGTTTAACTAGTACACATTAAGGCCTGTCTGTGAATCCCAGCTATAGTATAGTGTACATTTCTCTAGTCTAGTTTAGTTTAGTCTAGTCTAGTTTAGTCTAGTTTAATTTAGTCTAGTCTGGTCTAGCACAGTTTTTAATTTAGTATAGTTTAGTCTAGTTTAGTTTAGTCTAGTTTAGTTTAGTCTAGTCTAGTCTAGTTTAGTCTAGTTTAATTTAGTCTAGTCTGGTCTAGCACAGTTTTTAATTTAGTTTAGTTTAGTCTAGTTTAGTTTAGTCTAGTCTAGTTTAGTCTAGTTTAGTTTAGTCTAGTCTGGTCTAGTACAGTTTTTATTTTAGTATAGTTTAGTTTAGTCTAGTTTAGTCTAGTCTGGTCTAGTACAGTTTTTAATTTAGTTTAGTTTAGGTTAGTTTATTTTAGTCTAGTCTGGTCTAGTACAGTTTTTAATTTAGTTTAGTTTAGTCTAGTTTAGTTTAGTCTAGTCTGGTCTAGTACAGTTTTTATTTTAGTATAGTTTAGTTTAGTCTAGTTTAGTCTAGTCTGGTCTAGTACAGTTTTTAATTTAGTATAGTTCAGTTTAGTCTTGTTTAGTTTAGTCTAGTCTGGTCTAGTACAGTTTTTAATTTAGTATAGTTCAGTTTAGTCTAGTTTAGTTTAGTCTAGTCTGGTCTAGTACAGTTTTTAATTTAGTATAGTTCAGTTTAGTCTAGTTTAGTCTAGTCTGGTCTAGTACAGTTTTTAATTTAGTATAGTTTAGTCTAGTCTAGTACAGTTTTTAATTTAGTATAGTTTAGTCTAGTTTAGTTTAGTCTAGTCTGGTCTAGTGCAGTTTTTAATTTAGTTTAGTCTAGTCTGGTCTAGTACAGTTTTTAATTTAGTATAGTTTAGTTTAGTCTAGTTTAGTCTAGTCTGGTCCAGTACAGTTTTTAATTTAGTATAGATTAGTTTAGTCTTGTTTAGTTTAGTCTAGTCTGGTCTAGTACAGTTTTTATTTTAGTATAGTTTAGTTTAGTCTTGTTTAGTTTAGTCTAGTCTGGTCTAGTATAGTTTAGTTTAGTCTTGTTTAGTTTAGTCTAGTCTGGTCTAGTACAGTTTTTAATTTAGTATAGTTCAGTTTAGTCTAGTCTAGTCTAGTACAGTTTTTAATTTAGTATAGTTTAGTTTAGTCTAGTCTGGTCTAGTACAGTTTTTAATTTAGTTTAGTCTAGTTTAGTTTAGTCTGGTCTAGCGCAGTTTTTAATTTAGTCTAGTTTAGTTTAGTCTAGTCTGGTCTAGCGCAGTTTTTAATTTAGTATTGTTCGGTTTATTCTAGTTTAGTCAGTGATAGTTTTGTCTAGTTTCGTTTAGTGAACGATAGTTTAGTTTTGTTTAGTCTAGATTGGTTTAGTTTTTAGTTGTCTTTGTTCATGGTCTCTTCTATAGTCCTGTTTATTCTGGCAATTTACTTTGTACACTTGAATAGGTTCAAAACAGCGACTCATCCTGGTCAAGTTATCTTTGTCAGATGTTATTTATGATGTTTGTTGTCCGTTACAGTCAAGTGAAATCAACTGGCAATTACAAATCAGTTTTCAATTTAGACCAAATCATTAAAAAGACCCGGTTGGGACATCACTACTCCCAAAACAGTTTTTAACCCTCTCTATTTACGTGTCTGTAGGGAATCTACCGTGTGAATGGCGTGAAGACCCGTGTGGAGAAGTTGTGCCAGGCGTTTGAAAACGGCAAAGAGCTGGTGGAGCTTTCTCAAGCGTCTCCACACGACATCAGCAACGTGCTCAAACTCTACCTCAGACAGGTGAGGGTTAGGCCTGACCTGTGGTAACTGACCAGTCCATAGATGACATTTGAGACATTAAGATGACAATAACTCAAGGGTATTGCGAATGGCACAGTTATGGTCTCTGTCGTTACTCGTCAGCTCCCAGAACCCATCATGCCGTTCCGTATGTATAATGATCTGATGGGACTGGCGAAGGAAAGCCTGCAGTCCGATTCAGAGGCGGGTGAGGGGGTGAAGGGGCCGGAGCTGATGCATCGAGGGTCAGAAACCGAACCGGAGGTGTTGACGCTGGTAGAGAAACTCCGAGAGCTGCTCAAGAGGCTTCCTCAAGCTAACATCGCCACACTGAAGTACATCGTTCAGCACCTGCACAGGTGAGAAACTGCACTTATAAAGGGGTTCACAAGCCCCCTAGTGGTTCATGATGGAAATGCAAATGCATGATTGAAATTGAATATCAAAAATGCAATTGAAATTGTGCTAAAGTTTATTAGGTAATATTTAAGATGTATGTGTAATGTTGAAGCATTCTCTCTCTCTCTCTCTCTCTCTCTCTCTCTCTCTCTCTCTCAGAGTATCTGAACTGGAGCAGGATAATAAAATGAGCGCCAGTAATTTAGGTATTGTGTTCGGCCCGACGCTGATGAGACCCAAACCCACCGGGGCGACGGTGTCTCTCTCGTCTCTGGTGGATTACCCTCATCAGGCTCGCATTGTAGAGGCTCTGATCATCTTCCAGCACGACATCTTCATCTCGACTGACACACCATCATCCTCTTCCTCGCTCACCTCTCCACCGCCGGGCCAGGTGTGCACGCAGTCATGTTCACTTCGATCTATTATGCAGGTTTATAAAGGGATGGGCGGGTTTAATCACAGCATGCTTATTTATTTTAATTATGTTTCTTTTGTTTGCTCAGCTGCTTTGAAACAATATGTACTGTGACATCATCAGACAGTCATAATAGTGCTTTATGGGCAAATCTCATTGTGTGATTTTCCTCCATACAGGAATGTGAGACTGAAGCTCATGAAGAGAAAAACACAGGCGATCTGGAATGTGGTGAGATTAATATTAATACAAGACGCCGACTATCACACTTGGAGTCACTAGTTTGAATCCAGGGTGCGCTGAGTGACTCCAGCCAGGTCTCCTAAGCAACCAAATTGGCCCGGTTGCTAGGGAGAGTAGAGTCACATGGGGTAACCTCCTCGTGGTCACTATAATGTGGTTCTTGCTTTCAATGGGGCGTGTGGTGAGTTGTGCGTGGATGCTGATGAGAATAGCGTGAAGCCTCCACACGCACTACATCTCCATGGTAACGCGCTCAACAAGCCACGTGATGAGATGCGCGGATTGACGGTCTCAGACACGGAGGCAACTGAGATTCGTCCTCCACATACAAGGCAGCTGCTCGTAACTCTCTCTCTCCCGAACTGCCGCCTCCGGTCGCCTTTATCCCTCTCGAGGGCTTGATCAGCCTGATTAAGGTCTGGGTGTGCAGCATCACGACCCGGTCCCGCACTCCTCCCTGCCACAATGTTATACATTTAATATGTTTCAGTGGCAGTCATGTACCTTTTCTTAAAAAGCCACAACACTAGAACAGCGTAAGATTGATGGTTATTGTTTGTTCTTCAGGTCATTCAGTGGGTTCATCTGGTTCTCAGGAGCGTTCCCTGGACTCAGACTCTGACGGAGACGATCTGGAGACAGCAGGTAAACGACGCCCCCCTCTGGTGAGACAGGAGAGTGAGACCAGCACAGAAGAAGACCAGATAAGTCCAAGAGAGAGTCTGGACCTGAGCGGACTCGTTCCAGAGACCATCCCAGAACAGGCCGACGGAACAGAAGCTTGCACAGAGCAGACCTCAGATCAGTGACTGGAGGGATGAGGAATTTAAAGGGGTCAAAATGCATGCCAATATTAAACTGCCAAAGGGGTTTTTATATAAATGTCAATCAGCAAATATCAGAATATCAGGCTGACATCATTTCCTCACCCTCATGTTTTTCCAAACCTGTACGACTCTCGTTGTGAGGCAAAAGGAGATGTTTTGAAGAACACTAAACATCTGCATTTGGATTGCTGGGGTTGGAACGACACGAGGGTTAGTAAATGATGTTTCATATATTGTACTGTGGGGGAATATATATAATAAAGAGATCTCCATATAGCCGATGACGGAGGTTATTTGCAACTTTTTATATTATTGACTATACAGACCATGATATTCTCAGATCATCAGATTTGGCAAGAAAATGATCTACAGTATAAAGAATACAATAGTTATTTTCTGATGATGAGTGTATTTATATATATATATATATATATATATATATTAAAAATACATTTGTTAAACTCCTATATATTTTTGGGCACATTAATGTTGAGATCGTGTCTTTCAGGTACTAGTAACATTTTCATTTTTAAATATTTATTATAATTTCGCTCCTAAATGAAGCCTCCAATGAAACAATGCGACTGATAATTGACTGATAAACGCGTAACAGTCAAAACCATATTGTAAATTCTGAAACTGTATGTATATATTTGGAAAACAAAAATAAAATGTATCCAATAAATTTGTCAATTCTATTATATTTATAACAATTTCTTTGCTAACTTCAGTTGGGATTTAGTTTTTTAAAGGCAATAATGTGTTAAAATATTCACAGTAACAAAACCATTCACAAGAAAAATGTTTTTGCAAAAAGTTTTTTTTTTAATCTTTTTTTATTTTTTGTTTTTAAAAAAACAGTTTCACTTAAACTCTTTTAGATGGTGTGAGAAAGAAACAAAGATTTTAAATTTTTTCTCAAATACGCTTTTTATTTTTTGTTTTGTAAACTATTTGCAAAAACTCTTTTTTGGAGAAAAGTTTTTTTTTTTTTGTTTTGCAAAAAAAGTTTTTTGTTTGTTTTGGAAAATTTTATTTTTTGTTTTGTTAAAAACTTTTTTTGTTATTGTGCAAAAAGGTTTTTGGCAAATTAAAAATAAATCTCTCATGTGAAACTCATTAAGACTCATCTGAAAGATCACATCGCTCACCAGACACAAATCAAAACATTTTAGTACATCGGAGCTCTGCTTCATTTCCTGATTGTACAGATTAATCATGTGGAAAGTTTTTCTCGTAAAAATTTTAACTTTTTACTGTACAAATTTGATATTTTGTCTGACAGTTTCGCTGGGCCTGATGATCCTCACAACAATACTGAACAAGTGCCGATTTATTCATTTATTTTAATAGCAGATGGCAAGATCTTGAAAAAACATTTCTGTTTTGCACAAAGGTTTTTATTTTTTGTTTTGAAAAATATTTTTTTATTTTGTTTTGCACAAAATTTTTTCTTTTTGTTTCGCAAAGACATTTTATTTTGAAAAGTTTTTTATTTTTACAAAAAAAAAAAACATTTCAAATATAGTGCCATAAGCATTGATCTGTCATTTTAGCAAATGTATTTATTTATAAACATCATCCACCAATTTTAGCTAACAGCTATTAATAATGCTGACATGTATAAATGCAGTCAATGTATCATGCAAAGAAAAGTGATTAAACTACAGTCTTGCATAGTCAGACTGATATCCACACTCTGTATATATTATTTGAGTCTCCAGTGCTAGAACAGTCATAGTACAATCATAATTGTGTAATTGTAATTATGCTGCCTCATCTGTTAGCATGACGTTGGTGAATCACCTTCAGTCTCTTTGTACATTACGTCATTGTTTTGGCCGATGCTCGCTCGCGTCACTATGGAGTGGGTGCACGAGCAACAGGCAGCTGCTGCAGTTCACTTAACGGCCACAGGTGTCACTATGGAGTATGTGCACGAGCACGAGTAACAGGAAGCTGCTGCAGTTCACTTAACAGCCACAGGTGTCACTAATAACAAGCGTTTCTGAATCTGACATACTGCACCTTTACGGTGTCCGATGACAGCTACTTGATCTGTTTATTTTTATTGTTGTAAAATAGAAAAGGAATGTTTTGCCAATCTTAATCAAGAAAAATCAATAATGTTTGAGAGTCTACTAATGAATATATTATATATATATATACTTACGTGTTTCACATGGCATTCGTTGTAAAGTGTGACAACGGGAGTTCTTTCTGGCTTTTTGATGGCATTAATCACCGGGAATATCGATGCTGCTATTTTTTAATTTGTTGGCCCATGTAAACATATGCTAGATAGACGTTTTTGACCGTTGCGACACTTCGCGCTCTGTTTTCAGACACTGCTGTGTTTAAAGGGATGACCATAGACTGTAAAAAAAGATGGACGACGCCCCTTCGCTCTTTTCCATCGGAGAGAACTGAAGCCGCCAGTGTCCCGATATGGCGCTGACATCTTGGAACTTGAGTCTGCGCACTTGCGTTTTCGGGACCAGTCATGCGCAGTAGTGAGCAGGAAGTAAAGCCGCGAAAACAAGGCCCCGCCCTCACTCTCGCAGAATCAATCGCAAGCACACGCCCCTGCACTTTTTTTTTAAGTGGCCTCTGTCTGCTCCGTTCTAAAATAATTAGTAACTTCTACTAGTTAACGATCACCTGCTTTTAAATAGGCTTGTTCTCTTTAAGCTAGCTGGCCCATAACATTTATTTACTAATAGCTTATAAATTTAACTTACCGAAAAAAACTCAAAGATCGATCGGACATGCCAGATCGGTTAGCACATTCTACTGCAGAACAACCCATTATGTCGGTGTGAAATAATTAATTATAGAAATTTAGATATGTAATTTAAAGCTCCAATCTCCTCAATCCTCCGAATATCCCGAAAAAAAGTCCGTTGGTGCTTCAGTGACTACTTCGCTCAGAGAACCTGTCAATCACAGCTGTCAATCATGACGTAACAGCACCGTTTTTATAGCATCAAATAACTAACTAAAAACAAACTTATTTTAAAAACAAACACTTGAAATTACATCAGCGTGATAAAAACTACAGTAAATGACAGAAACTGTCTTTGGAAAAAAGATATGTGAAGTGTAATTTAATTGTTTAGTTGGTCTCACGTCCCGTTGAATAACATGGGGAGGCGGGGTTTATGACCTATACTAGGACCGGCCTCTGGGGGGCGATCGAGACGTTTTGGCTTCACTTTTGAGGGCTTGTGCGGCACGCTTGGGGATGACTCGTGTTTTGGAGGGAAAACAAATAAATAAAATAAATATATATATACATATATATTAAGTAAATAGTTTAAGTAATTGTGTTGTAATATAAAATATGTGTGTGTGTGTGTGTAATATATTAATAAAAAAATATAGATTTATTTTATATAGCTATATATTTTTTTATTATTTTTTTATTTTTATTTAATATGACATTACACACACCCATTTTGTATTACCTCACAATTACTTACCTATTTAAAAACTATATGACTATTTATGTTTATTCAAACGTTCACTGTCTTTGTATAAAACATATTATTACAAAAAAAATTCACCGTTATGCACGTTGTATAATTTAGGTTGCGTCGATCATCTCTGATTGGCAGTAGCTTTCAGAAGAGGCGTGTCTTCCTCATCAGTGGACGGGGTCTGTCACTGCCGCTGTACTATGTGGTTGTTTCAGAGAGTGCTGCTGATTGGGGCTATAGGGAGCAAGAGCTTTGCTAGAGCCATGGTAAGAATAACGCCTTTAAGCGAGTGTTTAGTTACTTTTTTGTTGTTGATAGCTTTGTTAGTGCAGTTGTTGTTTATGTAAGTGTTCTGAAGCAGGTCAAATCCCGGAGAGTTTATTTGTAGCACGTGCGTGTGTCTCCGTTATTTCGCTCCGATGCAGCAGCATTAGCCTGTTAGCTGTTAGCTGTTATGATGCAATGATGTCTCTCTGGGTTTAATAATGTTTCAAATGGTACTTTCTTCTACGTGTGTTTAAGTGGAACGACTCGTTAAAGGCCAGTTTGTTTCTTGACGTTAGATGTTATCTCTGTAGGCGAATAAATACAAATCGGAGCGTTTTGGAATCAAAACATGCTAATAAATTTTATCTCATGCATTCAGTTTCAGACTAATCAATAAACCCACACAACATAAATCAAGCACAAAACTAATCACTTTGCAAAGGGCTCACTACGGTCTCATAAAGTGTCATATTGTGCTGAATATCACATGAAGATACCTTCTCAGTCTTTAATCTTGAGATTAAATTGTCTACAGGCCTTTAGACCAATGAACAAACTGTGTAATGGATTACTGTGAAATCTGTTTAGCCAGGCAGCTGACAGCTTTGCTTGGGTGTGCTGAGGGGTATCATAGGTGGGCATTTGGGGTGGGGGAGGGTTTACTCAGACTACTAATTTAATGTCTTTAATTGGCATAAAATGGCGTAATTGTCAAGATCATAAGACCCAATATAACCTATGTTTTACACCTTTTCCCCATATTAAAAATATGGTTATATACAATGTTTATTTCAATATATGTACTTCATTAGTTTACTAATTTTATCCACTAATAGTTCTAAACATAACTAATATTGGCATTATATTAATACATTTTCACTTATAGTATAATTTCAATACTATCTCCATTATTAAGAAACCAAATAACGCAATACACTTTTAGATGAATTAGAATTACAACCTTAAAGCAGATTACAAAGACAAATTAAGAGTCCCCACAAATGCAATGATGGAGTGGAGAGAAATAATAGCAAGGAGGAAAATAAGGTTGGAGTGAAAGGAAATATATTAGATGGAGAGATCAATAACATATACGTTTAAGATACTAAAATTTGACACAGATGGGAACTGCTTAAAGAAGTAATTAAATAATATTAAATGATGACAACACTTTCCGTTTGACAGAAATGTAATGAGCAATGATGGAATTAGTTAGTTAGGAATTGTGAAATGTATTTGGCAAAGTAGGCTAAAATACTGAAATATTACCCAGATATGCTGTTGATGGGTTTTGTGAGATTCACCCATTTAAAGCTTGTTTAGTTGTAAATGAAATAAGCAATCCAGAATTTCCTTTTTGCACAACTTGTGTACGCAAGTGAAAACTATGTCAAAGGTTGCATATTTTCCAAGGTTGCAAGGTTCCAGATGTCATGAGTGCATAATTAATTTGTTTCGGTTGAATGGTTCTTGTGGTTGATATCTGTTTGAGGGTGTTTCTAGCGACACTAAATGCTCTTCACAACCTTTAACCTCTTTCTCGTTATTGCAGTGTGCACAAGCCAATGACTGGCAGTCCGCCAAGTCTATATACGAGTTCTCAGCCAAAGACATCGATGGAAATGAAGTTTCTCTGGAGAAATACAGGTGAATATGTTTGAATAGGCTAATTTACCCAAACATGTTACGCTCATGTTATTTCAAACTCAAATGACTAATCTGTAGTACTTGTGCACTGTATTTGAAGTCTTCTGATGCCTTTCTGCAAAGAACAGACTGAAAATCTTCCATCTTCTTTACCTTTCAAATCTCATTCGTGTTTGTGCTTTTTCAAAAATGGTGCTTTGGGATGTCAAAGCAAAGATTTGCTTACTGTTGTATATAAGCAATATCACACTCCCAATCGTGCTATATGGCCCTATATCAGCACTGCTGTGATTACCTACGTCACTCGGCCTGCGGCCAAGACAAAATATAGTATAACTATGGTACAGGTCCAAAAACATGGTATAACCATGGTACATGTCCAAAAACATGGTATAACCAATGTACAGGTCCAAAAACATGGTATAACCAATGTACAGGTCCAAAAACATGGTATAACTATGGTACAGGTCCAAAAATATGGTATAACTATGGTACAGGTCCAAAAACATGGTATAACCATGGTACGGGTCCAAAAACATGGTATAACTATGGTACAGGTCCAAAAACATGGTATAACCAATGTACAGGTCCAAAAACATGGTATAACCAATGTACAGGTCCAAAAACATGTTATAACTTTGGCACAGGTCCAAAAACATGTTATAACTATGGTACAGGTCCAAAAACATGGTATATCCGTGGTACATGTCCAAAAACATGGTATCACCATGGTACATGTCCAAAAACATGGTATCACCATGGTACATGTCCAAAAACATGGTATCACCATGGTACATGTCCAAAAACATGGTATCACCATGGTACATGTCCAAAAACATGGTATCACCATGGTACATGTCCAAAAACATGTTATAACTATGGTACATGTCCAAAAACATGTTATAACTATGGTACAGGTCCAAAAACATGGTATATCCGTGGTACATGTCCAAAAACATGGTATATCCGTGGTACATGTCCAAAAACTTGTTATAACCGTGGTACATGTCCAAAAACATGGTATCACCGTGGTACATGTCCATAAAACATGGTATCACCGTGGTACATGTCCATAAAACATGGTATCACTGTGGTACAGGTCCAAAAACATGGTATCACCGTGGTACAGGTCCAAAAACATGGTATCACCGTGGTACAGGTCCATAAAACATGGTATCACCATGGTACATGTCCAAGAACATGGTATCACCATGGTACATGTCCAAAAACATGTTATAACCATGGTACATGTCCAAAAACATGTTATAACCATGGTACAGGTCCATAAAACATGGTATAACCATGGTACATGTCCAAAAACATGGTATCACCATGGTACATGTCCATAAAACATGGTATCACCATGGTACATGTCCAAAAACATGGTATCACCATGGTACATGTCCATAAAACATGTTATAACCATGGTACATGTCCAAAAACATGTTATAACCATGGTACAGGTCCATAAACATGTTATAACCATGGTACATGTCCAAAAACATGGTATCACCATGGTACATGTCCAAAAACATGGTATCACCATGGTACAGGTCCAAAAACATGTTATAACCATGGTACATGTCCAAAAACATGTTATCACCATGGTACAGGTCCATAAACATGGTATCACCATGGTACATGTCCATAAAACATGGTATCACCATGGTACATGTCCAAAAACATGGTATCACCATAGTACATGTCCAAAAACATGGTATCACCATGGTACATGTCCATAAAACATGGTATAACTATGGTACATGTCCAAGAACATGGTATCACCATGGTACATGTCCAAAAACATGGTATCACCATGGTACAGGTCCAAAAACATGGTATAACTATGGTACAGGTCCAAAAACATGGTATAACCATGGTACAGGTCCATAAACATGGTATAACCATGGTACATGTCCAAAAACATGGTATCACCATGGTACAGGTCCATAAAACATGGTATCACCATGGTACATGTCCAAGAACATGGTATCACCATGGTACATGTCCAAAAACATGTTATAACCATGGTACATGTCCAAAAACATGTTATAACCATGGTACAGGTCCATAAAACATGGTATAACCATGGTACATGTCCAAAAACATGTTATAACCATGGTACAGGTCCATAAACATGTTATAACCATGGTACATGTCCAAAAACATGGTATCACCGTGGTACATGTCCATAAAACTTGTTATAACCGTGGTACATGTCCATAAACATGGTATAACCGTGGTACATGTCCAAAAACATGGTATCACCGTGGTACATGTCCATAAAACATGGTATCACCGTGGTACATGTCCATAAAACATGGTATAACTGTGGTACAGGTCCATAAACATGGTATAACAATGGTACATGTCCAAAAACATGGTATCACCATGGTACAGGTCCAAGAACATGGTATCACCATGGTACATGTCCAAAAACATGGTATCACCATGGTACATGTCCAAAAACATGGTATAACTATGGTACAGGTCCAAAAACATGGTATAACCATGGTACAGGTCCATAAACATGGTATAACCATGGTACATGTCCAAAAACATGGTATCACCATGGTACAGGTCCATAAAACATGGTATCACCATGGTACATGTCCAAGAACATGGTATCACCATGGTACATGTCCAAAAACATGTTATAACCATGGTACATGTCCAAAAACATGTTATAACCATGGTACAGGTCCATAAAACATGGTATAACCATGGTACATGTCCAAAAACATGTTATAACCATGGTACAGGTCCATAAACATGTTATAACCATGGTACATGTCCAAAAACATGGTATCACCGTGGTACATGTCCATAAAACTTGTTATAACCGTGGTACATGTCCATAAACATGGTATAACCGTGGTACATGTCCAAAAACATGGTATCACCGTGGTACATGTCCATAAAACATGGTATCACCGTGGTACATGTCCATAAAACATGGTATAACTGTGGTACAGGTCCATAAACATGGTATAACAATGGTACATGTCCAAAAACATGGTATCACCATGGTACAGGTCCATAAAACATGGTATCACCATGGTACATGTCCAAGAACATGGTATCACCATGGTACATGTCCAAGAACATGGTATCACCATGGTACATGTCCAAAAACATGGTATCACCATGGTACAGGTCCATAAAACATGGTATAACCATGGTACAGGTCCAAAAACATGGTATAACCATGGTACAGGTCCAAAAACATGTTATAACCATGGTACAGGTCCAAAAACATGGTATCACCATGGTACAGGTCCAAAAACATGGTATCACCATGGTACAGGTCCAAAAACATGGTACATGTCCAAGAACATGTTATAACCATGGTACAGGTCCATAAAGCATGTTATAACCATGGTACATGTCCAAAAACATGTTATAACCATGGTACAGGTCAAAAAACATGGTATCACCATGGTACATGTCCAAAAACATGGTATCACCATGGTACAGGTCCATAAACATGTTATCACCATGGTACAGGTCCATAAAACATGTTATAACCATGGTACAGGTCCATAAAACATGTTATAACCATGGTACATGTCCAAAAACATGTTATCACCATGGTACATGTCCAAAAACATGTTATCACCATGGTACAGGTCCATAAAACATGTTATAACCATGGTACATGTCCATAAACATGGTATAACCATGGTACAGGTCCATAAAACATGGTATAACCAATGTACAGGTCCATAAACATGGTATCACCATGGTACAGGTCCAAAAACATGGTATCACCTTGGTACAGGTCCATAAAACATGTTATAACCTTGGTACAGGTCCATAAAACATGTTATAACCATGGTACAGGTCCATAAACATGGTATAACCATGGTACAGGTCCATAAAACATGGTATCACCATGGTACATGTCCAAAAACATGGTATCACCTTGGTACATGTCCAAAAAAATGTTATAACCATGGTACAGGTCCATAAAACATGTTATAACCATGGTACAGGTCCATAAAACATGTTATAACCATGGTACATGTCCAAAAACATGGTATAACCATGGTACAGGTCCAAAAACATGGTATAACCATGGTACAGGTCCATAAAACATGGTATAACCATGGTACAGGTCCATAAAACATGTTATAACTATGGTACTGGTCCATAAAACATGGTATAACCAATGTACAGGTCCATAAACATGGTATAACCAATGTACAGGTCCATAAACATGGTATCACCATGGTACAGGTCCAAAAACATGGTATAACCAATGTACAGGTCCATAAACATGTTATAACTATGGTACAGGTCCATAAAACATGGTATAACCATGGTACAGGTCCATAAAACATGGTATAACCAATGTACAGGTCCATAAAACATGGTATAACCAATGTACAGGTCCATAAACATGTTATAACTATGGTACAGGTCCATAAAACATGGTATAACCATGGTACAGGTCCATAAAACATGGTATAACCAATGTACAGGTCCATAAACATGTTATAACTATGGTACATGTCCATAAAACATGGTATAACCATGGTACAGGTCCATAAAACATGGTATAACCAATGTACAGGTCCATAAAACATGGTATAACCAATGTACAGGTCCATAAACATGTTATAACTATGGTACAGGTCCATAAAACATGGTATAACCAATGTACAGGTCCATAAACATGTTAAAACTATGGTACATGTCCATAAAACATGGTATAACCATGGTACAGGTCCATAAACATGTTATAACTATGGTACAGGTCCAAAAACATGGTATAACCAATGTACAGGTCCATAAACATGTTATAACTATGGTACAGGTCCATAAACATGGTATAACCAATGTACAGGTCCATAAACATGGTATAACCAATGTACAGGTCCATAAACATGGTATAACCAATGTACAGGTCCATAAACATGGTATAACCAATGTACAGGTCCATAAACATGGTATCACCATGGCACAGGTCCAAAAACATGGTATAACCATGCAACCCGGTATCACGCCGAGGCGTGAAATAGACACGCCGGTCCACTCGCGGATGCGTGTCTATTTCACGCTTTGCCTCCTCTAGGCGTGTACATGACACGCGCGCGTCTACGTAGAATACCGGCAGGGGGCGATCGTTTCCTCAACGCCAACAACTGTCCGCGCACCAAAGAGGAAGCGATATATCGCGTTCTCCACTTCCGGGTTTATTTTTGTATATAAATACACTTTTTAAATATATATATATATATATATATATATATATATATATATATATATATATATATATATATATTTATATATATATATATATATTTATTTGTTTATTTACATCAGCACAAGATACTCGACAGCCCACACACACACACACACACACACACACACACACACGTATAACAACGTTAGGCTACAGCAACGTTAGGATTTCTTCATGAAAGCAGCACTATGTAATGAACCTTTATTTGTCACATATGGTCACAAGTGAAAGTAACCGGCGAAATTGGCCGGCATCCCGCCCGCACGAACGTGCAACGCGACGACAACGGTATCGCTTCCTCTCTGGTGCGCGGAGAGTTGTTGGCGTTGAGGAAACGATCGCCCCCTGCCGGTATTCTACGTAGACGCGCGCGTGTCATGTACACGCCTGGAGGAGGCAAAGCGTGACACCGACACGCATCCGCGAGTGGACCGGCGTGTCTATTTCACGCCTCGGCGTGATATCGGGTTGAACCATGGTACATGCTAGGGCTGCCCCCTAATAGTCGACCAAATGTTAGTCGATGAGGAGCGTCTTGTTCGACCAAGTTTTGATTGGTCGATTGGTCATGTTTAAAGCGACGATTACCGCTGGTTGGTCGCTAGGTGGTACTATGGGGTAATTTGCGTTAAGCACGGTTGGGGTTAAGCCTACACAAAGCAAGACACCTTAACATTTATTTGTTTTAACTAAAACTTCACATGAAACTGGAAAAAAATGTGCATTTAAAACGTGTGTTGTTCAACTTTTTGAGAGATGGTTTTACAAGGCTGAGGGATCTTGCTTTAGTGATTTGTGCATTGAAAATTATATTTATTTAAAAAATTAAAAACTTAAGTACATTTCACATTACACTCCAAATGAAATGGAAAAGCCGTTAAAACGAAGGGGGAAAAAATTATATATATATATAAACACTGGCGCCAGAAGTTCTGAATAATGGACAGATTTTGTTTTTCGGAAGGAAATTGGTACTTTAAATCACCAAATTGGCATTGAACTGATCACAAAGTATAATCAAGGCATTACTAATGTAAAAATCTAGACAGCAGAGACATCTGAGGTCATTTGCAGCACTCATAGACGATATTGTTCTTGCCAGGGGGTGGGAGCAGCCCTAGGACATACCCTAAAAACATGGTATGGTAATAGCTTTGTGTTCCATGGAAGATAGAAAGTCGATCCCTTTTGATAGGGAGTAAATGATGATTCTTCTGCGGTTTATATCATATTATTTTTAGTCCTCGACTCGATGTAATCTTCATCCAGGAGATTGCTTACAGTAATGGGATTTTTCTGTTGTTGTTTGCAGAGGTTATGTGTGTATCATCACTAACGTGGCCTCTAAATGAGGTAAAACCCCAGTAAACTACACTCAGTTTGCGGAAATGCACGCCACGTACACTGAGAATGGTTTACGCATCCTGGGCTTCCCATGTAACCAGTTTGGAAAGCAGGTATGTATAGACCTTCAGCTATGATCGGAAAGGAATACTGCGTACTATATACCACAGTATACCCCGTATACTTCCTACTATTTGTTTTAAAAGGTGTAAGAAACCAGATGTTATACTGCTGTCACATGACCTCGCTATATTCAGCGAGTGCCCTTCAGTTAATAGCTCTAACATTAATATGCATACGTACTGAAAATATGCGTACTGTGTAAAGTTAACATATCATAGATATAGTACGATGCTGATTCGATTCTCCAAATAAACCCCCTTCAGAGTGCAGCTCACATTCTTCACATGGGCTCGCCGCAGACGAATGCTAACATTAATCACATCAATGCATCCGTGGCAGACGAACACAAGTGTTATTTTGTGCATGTGGAATATTGGTGGTACTTTTGGTATTCTATGGAATTATAATGGTCAATGGTCTGCACTTATATGGCGCCTTTTTTTAACCTTAACGGTATTCAAAGCGCTTTACACTGTGACTCATTCACTCATTCACACACCAATGGTGGCAGAGCTGCCATGCAAGGTGCCAGTCTGCCATTGGGGGCAACTTGGGGTTCAGTGTCTTGCCCAAGGACACCTCGGCATGTGGAGTCATGTGGGCCGGGAATCAAACAGATTAGCAGCCGACCCGCTCTACCACCTGAGCCACAGCCGATTTATTATTTTAATATTGTTTTATTTATCGTATGTACTATTATTATATTTATAATTTGTATTTTGATCTTATTTTTTAATAATATTATTAATATTGTCATATTAGTTAATAATATTTTTTAATTAGTATTACTATTTTTATTTATTATTATTTTAATTATTTTATCTATTATTATTTGTATTTTATCAATTTATTTTTATTTATTATTATTTTTATTATTTTATCTGTTATTATTTGTATTTTATCAATAGTTTATTATACTATTATCTATTTTTATTATTATTAATAGTTTAATTAATTTATGTATTATTATTTTAGCAATCTATTATTATTTTGATTTATTTTTTTATAAATACCTATTGTTGACCCATTTAGCTCTTTATAGTTGCCATATAATCATGCTGCCCAATGTTAAGGTGCTCTTTTGTTTTGGCAGCAGTTAATCAGTCAAGCCTTCAGATAAAAGTGTCGTTTTGTGGTAGACCGGGAATGTTCAATCGTGCACTCGCGCTGTTTTCAGGAGCCTGGAACAGAGGAGGAGATCAAGGAGTTTGCCAAAGAATACACCGCAGAGTTTGACCTCTTCAGCAAGATCGACGTGAACGGTGACGGAGCTCATCCTCTCTGGAAATGGATGAAAGAACAGCCAAAAGGCAGAGGAACTCTGGGAAAGTCAGTTTGTTTGCTTGTTTGTTTTCCTCCTCGTATAAATATTAGTTTCTGTTATTCTGTAATCAAACTCTTGATTGTTCTCAGTCATGAACCCTGTTTTATTTCCATAGCAACATCAAATGGAATTTCACTAAGGTAACAGTTTTTATTTGTATGTTCTTAAACTGTTTATATCTCTGATTGTCAGATAAATGTAATGTTGTCAACTCAAATCTGTGCAGTTCCTCATTGACCGAGAAGGGCAGGTTGTAAAGAGATATGGGCCAATGGACGACCCACATGTAAGTCTCCCGCACCCTTTTACACTTGCAGTGCATTCCGGAAGTATTCGGACCTTTTAGTGTTTTCACATTTTGTTATGTTGCAGCCTTGTGCCAAAATGCTTTATTTATGTTTTTCACAACAAGCTACACTTGTTACACTGCCATAATGGATAACTTCAGGTTTATTAAACAGACAAATCTGAAATATCACATTGACATAAGTATTCAGACCCTTTGCTAGGACACTTGAAATTGATCTCAGGTGCATCCCAATATCTCGGATCATCTTTGAGATGTTTCTACACTTTGATTGGACATGATTTGGAAAGGCACACACCTGTCTATATAAAGGTATTATAGCTGTTAATGCATATCAGAGCAAAAACCAAGACATGAGGTCAAAGGAACTGCCTGCAGAGCTCAGAGACGGGATTGTGTCGAGGCACAGATCTGGGGAAGGAGACAAAACCTTTTGGCTGCATTGAAGGTTCCCAAGAGCCCAGTCGCCTCCATTATTCTTATATGGAAGTTTGGAACAACCAGGACTCTTCCTAGAGCTGCCCGCCCGGCCTAACTGAGCAATCGGGGGAGAAGGGCGTTGGTAAGAGAGGTGACCAAGAACCCGACGGTCACTCTGGTTGAGCTCCAGAGATCATGTGTGGAGATGGGAGAAACTTCCAGAAGGACGACCATCACTGCAACACTCCACCGATCTGGACTTTATGGCGGAGTGGCCAAACGGACGCCTCTCCTCAGTGCAAGACACATTTAATAAAGCACATAAAGGACTCTCAGACTGTGAGAAACAAGATCTGATGAAGATTGAAATGTTTGGTCTCATTCCAAGCATGAAAGTGACTAAATAATGTCAAAAAAAATAATGTTTTTCTTTACATTTTTATTGAAATAAATGCCAAGATAGTTTTTGTTTGTTTCAACAGGTTATTAAGAAGGATCTCCCGAAATACCTGTAGCTGTTTGGATCAAATCCGTTCTCCGTCCCTTTCACTTTGTAATCACCTCTCTCCCCTCTAGTTGATAACTGGACGTTAGTGGGGGTGACACCCAGTTCCATGACGGCCGTTCCTCAAGCCTGTGTTCAGGTGGGAACGTCCTGATGACTTCCGGCGTGCAAATTCACTGGGAACCCCCGCCAATGTCCAGATGTGTCACCAGAGAGGATCTTATTTCCAGCTGTGCATGCACTGAAATCACACTGATGTAACTGAGGAAGATTTAATTATGTGTACAGATGACAATAAAATAGTCACAATTTTGTGTTTCTGCATGATCAGTTCTTTGCCAAACGTTTGGACCATGGGAAATACACATGCATGTGCTTGTGTTTGCTAAACGGAGTAATTATTCAGAAGTTATTACGTGAGAGATTAAATGACTGACATAGAGTTAATTCGGGTAAAATTGGGCCTCTCAGTGTCAAAAAATGGAACCGATTTCAACATATGTTAGTGGTCTGATGTAGTCGTTGAAACTCCGGGCTGGTAACCATGAAGTTGTTGGTTTGATACCCACCATAAGTGAAAAAATCCTAAGGAATGTCAATGTGCACAGGAAATTACATCATAATTTGGAAACATTTCTGATGTGAGCCAATAAGAATCAAATGAGATTGTACTGGATTCCTCCAAGTTGCTTTGTTAAATGAATCTCCTCTTTGTAATGTTCATCAGAACTCTGCTTGTGCTGTACTGGAATAATGTCCGTTCACATAAATCACTGTGGAATAAGAGTTTAAAAATCCCAAAAGATATTATTGAAATTGCAGGGCTAATGTTTCATTTTTATTTGAGGCATAAATCATGTGAATTAGTATATTTTGACAAAACATGCTACATGTCCAAAACCAACAACATGGTATTAGCATGGTATATGTCCAGAAACATGGTATTAGCATGGTATATTTCCAAAAACATGGTATTACTATGGTATATGTCCAGAAACATGGTATTACTATGGTATATGTCCAGAAACATGGTATTACTATGGTATATGTCCAGAAACATCGTATTACTATGGTATACTTTTTATTCTGGTCTGGATGGACCATTTTTATAGAGACTTTTATTTGTATTTCAGGCATGAATCATGTGAATTAGTATATTTTGACAAAATATTTCAGGTTTGAATGGATCTCAATGGAGGATTCCATTTTTAATGATGTATTATTATTGCTAGAAGAATATAACATAATGGACCCTTTTCATGAGTTCGCGAAGCGGATGTCTTCATACACCCCCTTTAATTTGTGCTTTCCCGTCTGCTCCAACAGCAAAATAAAATAAAAAAAATCAATGATTATGCTTTCACATCTTTGCAAAAGAAAATATCATATAAAGCGCTGGTTGGCAGCATTAAGAAGAGACAGACGGGGAAAATTTTCTCACTCAGCAGAGGTAACCGTTTTTTATTATTATTATACTTATTCCATGGTAACATAATGCAAAGTAGGCTACAATGTTATAAATTTACACTAAATATTTTTAAAATTGTAAATATAAAGAATTTAGCTACAATCACTGATCTATATATAGATCAGTGGCTACAATACGTTTTAAAAGGAGGGGAAAACCCGTTTTAAAAGAAGGCGGAAACGCGTCATAACCTGTCTGCGAAAGAGGAAATGAAACTAGGCATTAGCGCATTACAACAATAATTATTTTAGACAATTATTTTAGATTTTTTATTTTATTTATAATTTCAGAATTTTTAAGTTAGAATTGTTTGGATATATACGGGTTTTTATTTTTTTGTACATTCGCTCAGGATATCAGGTGTTTTCTAATTTGTGTTTCTTCCGCTAGGGGATAGTATTTCTCTATTAAAAACTGTTACCCACAGCATTATTAGCAAAGCAAAAAAAAAAAAAAATTAAGACAACAGTAAAGCAAGAACACAACAAAATTAAACTACACATTAAGAGAAAAAGCCACAGCACAACTAAATCAAAGGGGCAGTTCACCTAAAAATTAGTATTTTCTCCTCATTTACTCACCCTCATGCCATCCCAGATGTGTCTGACTTTCTTTCATCTGCAAACACAAATTAAGATTTTTAGAAGAATATTTCAGCTCTGTTGGTCCTTACAATGCAAGTGAATGGCGACCAGAACTTTGACACTCCAAAAAGCACTTAAAGGCAAAATTAAATGTCTCCAGTGGTTTAATCCACATCTTCAGAAACAATATTAGTGTGAATGAGAAACAGATTAAAATGTAATTATTGTTTACTCTAAATCTCCACTTTCACTTTTACATATGAAAGCCACATGTGAAAAACGATGAGAGAATTTTCATTTTTGGATGAACTCTCCCTTTAAATAAATAACTTTTCTTTTCAGATAATTTTGTTGTGTCTTACCTGGTTAGGTTTTCAGCTTTTGTTTGCTTCACCTATTTTGTTGTGTTGTGCACTCCTGGGCCACCGTAATTTTGCTGTTTTCATGATTTAATCTTTCACTAAATCGTTCATCTACTGAACTTTGAAGCTTCTTAAACAGTATGTGGTAAAAACTCACTGTGGATTTATGTTGTTTTATGTTAAATTAATGCAAATTCCTCTATAGCTGACGTCATTTACTCCTGTCAGATGACTTTTTTGAAAGGAGTTGGAAACTTATCAGATTTGATATTTTATTATAGAGATGATAATTTTAATGTCAAGTAGTAGGCCTATTTAATGTTAATTAATTATGCAAGGAAAATGCCATATACACAAGAAAAATGTACACTCTGTAAACATATTGTCTCACGTATGACATGTAAACCTTTTAGCACTGAAAACCCGTGTAACGTCTTAAATTTCCAGAGTAAACAATTTTACATAAATTGCGATGTTACTAATGTGCCTGTTTACAATTACATTTTCAATGTAAAAAAATAAAAACACAATAAAAAAAAACACCTGCCTCGAGCGGTGACGTCACTACTGACGTAGAAGCCGCCGCACTCGGACGCATCGAGCGTATGGCGGGAACTCCGTGCCAAAACCCAGGCGTCCGACTGACCAACTGTGCGGGTGACCCACGTGACGACCTCGCGTGACGTCAGCATCTTTAAATAAGATGTTTTTTTTAACCAGGGAAGACGCCAAGCTTTGTTTGAAGACTATAATGGTCAATACAGGCACTAGATGTAGATATTTTACACTTAAAACAATATTCAATCATTGCATCTTACTGTACTTCCCTCAATCAGCATTTAGAGGAAGATGATGTTGTAGGCGATTCTAAGTCATTCTGAGCGATGAACTGATATATTGAGCAATAAAAAAACTACCTATATGTCATGACCTTCTCTGATAATTCTGACTGAAACATACAAACATAACAATATGTTAATCCGCCATAACACATGCCATGACAAAAGGATCTAAGGTTCAGTTTTCAAATGCAACCAGTGTGTGTGTGTGTAAGGATCTCCTCTTTGGGGTGCTGTTCCTCTCCAGACCAGCAGAGGGCGTTTGCCCTGGACCTCCCGTGTCATGCAACTCTCCTGCAGATGGCACCAACATCCCTAACCTGGTTTAACCATCTGCTCATTAACGTCTCCTAAAAATCTTCATTTGAGTTCTGCTGAAGAAAGACACATCTGGGATGGCATCAGGGGAAGTGAATAATGAGAGAATGTTCATTTTTGGCTGAACTATTCCTTTAAGGAAATGCCTAATTAAAAGCTGATTTTTATTTTTTAATCATCCATTTGTTTCTGTGTGCAGATCCGTAATTACTTTTCCTTCATGCAACATGCTGACGAGAGGATGTCAATCAAATCAGTAGGCGTGCATGCATTAGGCGAATTGGATCAGCAAGCAGCTACATTTGACATGTAGAACCATTCATTCTCGAAAAAGCGTCTGTGCATGCGTCCACTCTGAAGAGTATGTGATCAGCAGATAGTACTGAGCTGTAGGTCTCTGGCTAGAGTACTAGTCTGACTTCTCTCATTGCAGGATGTTAATGCTTTGGCAAACACGATAATCAGCCAACAGTGTTTGATTGACATCCTCTCATCAGCGTGTTGCACTAAGGAAAAATATGTACTGAAGAAAGATTATTAATAAATGATTAAAAAAATGTAGATACTGTATATAGAATAAAAAAAGTCATGGTTACTGTTGTAACCTCCGTTCCCCGAGAGAAGGAACGAGACGTGGCGAATGAAGTGAGACAAGGGGTCTTCCTGGGATGCCAAACGTACCTCTGAACCTGTGACAAGGCCAGTGTCAAGTTGACAGACAGAATTTGCATGCCCCGTCCCCGGACATACGGGTATAAAGGGAATCGGGGCAGCGAGTGCCAGTCAGGATTTTGCACTGAGGAGACGGAAATAAGGTACGGCCGTTTACAGTGGTAGGTCTAGTGCTATGGCAGGAGGGACACAACATCTCATTCCTTTTACAACAGTAACCACGACGTTCCCCTTCTGTCACTTATGACACAAGGAGTTGCATTTATCAAAACGCCACGCACTGACCGTGTTATGTGAATTGTCGGGACAGGTGCAAGCAGGCTACTGCGTGCTAGAGGCACCTGTGTCGGCTGCACGTAGCCCTCCCCAACGCCCCAAAGAGATGTCACATACAGACCTTAGGTTCCCCGCACCCCTGATGGGGGGGACAGGTGCTACATGACTAGCATGGGGGCAAGCCCGGCAGCCACGACCTTCTCTCTCACTATGTCTCTTACATAGGACGTGAAGCGGGTGGGCCTATCTTAATGCTATGAAATGCCTCGGGGAAGGAGGTCTTTCCCGGTCCTATTCTTTCATGGGGAAAAGACCCTCCGGAGGCCACATCCTGCCCAATCTAGGGGGAGGTAACATGTGGCAGATACACCACGAGGGTTGTGAAGCCGTACGTGGGAGCGGCGTGGTGGTAGGTCCAGCCTAATAAGGGGGACTCTACAAGCACGGCGACCGAGGCAGCGGGACTGCCCAAGGGAAACGCGGGTCCGCCGACAGGGGGGCTGTACCGCGGGGAATACATCACGGGGAGTTTGCCTGAAAAGCCTGTGGAGCCCGACCCCAGTACAGAGCACCTGTGACTCGTAGTGGGTCCGGACGCAATTTGCTCCGCTGAATTCGCAGGCCAGAAGGCTAGGGAGGAGAACATCCAGGGAGCGACGCTTAGTGGCTAACCTAGGATAGAAGGCGCACCGGATCAACTTGGTGAAGGGCGCTGTGTGCAAGCGGAACACCCGGTCAATTGTGCCGCGTTACCGAGATCTACCGGCTCGGACCTGACAAAACACGGGACGAGACTGACTCAACTCTGAGATTGTAAAATCTGGCAAAGGTATTGGGTATTGCCCAGCCCGCTGCTCTGCAGATGTCTGCTAAGGAGGTGCCATGGGCCAGTGCCCACGAGGATGCCACACTTCTCGTAGAGTGTGCTCGGACCCGCAAGGGGGCGGGCATGGCCTGGGTGTGATAAGCTAAAGAAATAGCATCAACGACCCAGTGGGCTAACCTCTGTTTGGAGACAGCGTTCCCTTTCTGCCGTCCGCCGAAGAAGATAAAGAGCTGCTCAGAGCATCTAAAGCTCTGCATGCGGTCCAAATAGATACGCAAAGCACGTACCGGACACAGCAACGAAAGGGCTGGGTCTGCCTCCTCCCGGGACAGTGCTTGCAGGTTCACGACCTGGTCCCTGAAGGGGGTCGTAGGAACCTTGGGCACGTAGCCCGGTCGCGGCCTCAGGATAACGTGAGAATGTGCCGGACCGAACTCCAGGCAGGTGTCGCTGACAGAGAACGCTTGCAGGTCCCCAACCCTCTTGATGGAGGCGAGTGCGATCAGGAGGGCTGTCTTCAGGGAGAGGTGGGCCAGTAAGGGGCCACCATGATGACCCGTTCCTCGTCCTCCCTGATCTTGCACAGCACCGGTGCAAGAAGGCTCACTGGGGGAAATGCGTACTTGCGCAGCCCCCGGGGCCAGCTGTGTGCCAGCGCATCTGTCCCGAGAGGAGCTCCTGTCAGGGAGTACCAGAGCGGCGAAGAGGTCCATCAGAGGTACGTTTAGCGTCCCAGAAAGACCCCTTGTGTGACTTCATTCGACACAACGTCGAGTGAGTGACAGAAGGGGAACAGTTGGTTCTCATCAACAAAATGTTGAGAACCACTGCTCTAAATGCCGATTGAGGGAAGTAGGACACAGGAAAAATATCTATATATCGTGCCTGTATTGTCCATTTATAATCTTTAAACAACAGCTTGGCTTCTAACCTAGTTAAAAATCAGCTAATTCCTGCTAATTTCAAGAGGTTGACGTCACGCGAGGTCATCACGTGGGTCACCCATTCTGTAAGACCTTCAAAAGCACAAGACCTTCGGTCGATCTGTTGGTTGGTCGGACGACTGTGTTTTTGGCACGGGGTTCCCACCATAGCGCACACGAGCGCGAGTGGGTGATCGCGTGCTGTGCGGCAGCTGGCAGGAGCGCGCTCATACACATCAGAGATACGCACCGGAGATCGGATCATGTAGCGCGTTCGGTTATCGGCGTTTTATTGCTTTTTAGCGCTCGACGGCCCGTTTGATCCGGATCTGATGGAGCGAGCCGCTGCGACAGTGCCCGAGGCCGGAGGATGTGCTGCGTTGCCGGAGGACGCGGACGCGGTGATCGGCGCGGGATGCGGGATGGACGCTGGAGATCTCGGTATGCGGTTTGTCGATGCGTTTAAATTCCAATGCCATAAAGATATAGCATGGAAAACAGCGTTTAGTTGGCTGTGCAAATGCATTAAAAATTGCACTGCTAAAAAAAATTATATTTTATGGGAAAACGTTTTTTAGCCATTGCAATATATTCTGCATTCTCTGATCTACTTTACAAAAGACTACTTTGGTATATGCATTTAAAAAAATCAAACAGTACCATACAAATGTGACATTCAAATAGTACCACAGTATATTTCAGTCCTGCTATAATACTTTTATACTAACTTACATAAGGGGTGATTTATTTTCAGAGTAAATACTTTAAAATATTGGCCTATTATTTGAAGCATCTTATGATGATATGAAGCAGAAACATGGTGCATATGCTGTTAAAGCACCATATGAGTGTAGTAATCAAACAGTAACATAATATAGGTCAAAATACAATAGTATTGCCATCTGATACCATCACTGAATCATAGTTCTGCTTATAATGTGGCTGCGCTGGATTTATAGCATGCATTCTTCAACCAAATGCAGAATATCTCAAACACCTTCATTTGTCCCCAGTGTCTTCATTGCAAAAACATCCCAGCAGCATTTAGCCTATGTGCCTATGTGCACAGAAAATAAAGCTGTATTCATTTGCATCATCACTAAATTCAATTTGGGCTCATCTTTGCAAGCAAATTGATTTTGAGTGTTTGTTTATCGTTATTAAACAATGGCACGTGATCGTGTGCTGTCGTGCAGTTAAAGCCATATTGCTGATGTCAGTGTTATAATGTCCTTCAAAATAGATTCAAAGTCAATGTGTGCGGTAATAATATAACCCGTTTCCCATCATGTCTTGTGTTGACAGCTGTTATTATAGAATATCCTGTTGAGAAATGCACCAGGGGGGTTTCTCTCAGGTCCTGTGCTCTCCCCCAGAGCTCTTCTGTACTGTGTTGTGTTGCAGACGCTTTGTGTTTGGCTTATAATCCTGCTTCTTTTTTTTTGTTGTTGTTGTTTTTTTTGCCACAGTTTTAGCACATAAGAACATCTTCCTGTCTGTTGGGTTTGGAAGTCTCCTGAGCTTTAAAAGAGCAACATCTGAGCAATAAAATACGTTCAGACCTCTTCTGACACTATAGAAGAGAAACATTAGACATATCTGGAGGCTTGACGTACTGTAGGTCTCCACTGCTTTTATTGTTTGACTGTGGGTCATAGATCAGGGTGAGATTTGGACAAATAAATCCAATCAAAGGAAGGAAATCAAACGCATTTCTGTCCCTCATTCTTCATGCCGTTGACATTGTTTGATTAGACTCTGGAAGTTGAATTGTAAATAGAGAAGATTCAAATGTTTTTGCGTGATTGGTTTGTTATGTGAAGTTCTTGTTAATCGTGGGGCCTTGTGTGCCTGCTCACACTGTTATTGAGTTTCAATAGGTAACCTGAACTATGTGAGTCAGACCTCATTGCTGAGCGTGCAAGTCTCACGCAAATTGACATGCTTATACCTGAACTGCAGTGTTGCATACAAGTACACCTACATGTCATAGGGTGATGCTTTAGAAAACATGGGAACCATTTTATCAACAGTACTCTTTAAAGAGGCTTTAAAGCATGACGTAAAAATGTATTACTTAGTTAATACATGTTCCTTATCTTAATGTGCTCAGTTACTCGAATGCTAAAAATAATCTTTATTTAAAAGGTACCATGTTGCTCCATCTGAAAAATTACTTTCCTTTTCAGCTCTTAACTTCGGAGCACTTCAGAGGATTTATTTTCAGAAATAGTTTTGCCTTCCCTCACAATACCTATTTCAACAAAATTCCAATTAAATAAAATTAATTAAACCGATTGTGATGGAACACAAAACATATCGCAAAGGAACACAAAACGAATGCGAGGAACACTAAACTATTGTGAGGGAATGCAAAACTAATGCAAAGGAATGCAAAAAGAATGCGAGACAAAGCAAACTTTTTAAGGGGACCGCAAAACTATTGCAATGAAATGCAAATATTATTTTGAAGCAACGCAAAACTTTTATGAGGGAACGCAAAACTAATGCAAAAGGATGCAAAGCTAATGTGAAGGAACGCAAAACTAATTCAATGGAACGCAAAACTATTATGAGAGAATGCAAAAATGTTGCGGGGAGCGCTAAACTTTTGCAGATTAACACAAAACTAATGGGAAGGAATGCTAAACTATTGCGATGGTACACTAAACTATTGCAAGGGAACGCAAAATGTTTGCTTGGGAGCGCTAAACTTTTACGGGGTAATGCAAAACTATTAAAAGGAATGCAAAACGTATTGTGAGGGAATGCTAAACTAATGCGAGGGAACGCAAAACTAATGCGAGGGAACGCAAAACTAATGCGAAGGAACGCAAAACTAATGCGAGGGAACGCAAAACTAATGCGAAGGAACGCAAAACTAATGCGAGGGAATGCAAAACTAATGCGAGGGAACGCTAAACTTATTTTGAAGCAATGCAAAACGTATTGTGAGGTAACGCAAAACTAATGCGAAGGAATGCTAAACTAATTCAAAGGAACGCAAAACTATTGCAAGGAAATTAAAAACTTAACGCAAAGGAACGCAACTCTTATTTTGATGCAATGCAAAACTATTGCGAAGGGACCGCAAAACTATTGCGAAGGAACACAAAACTAATGCGAAGGAACTCTAAACTATTTCGAAGGAACACAAAACTAACGCGAGGGAATGCAAAACTAATGAGAGGGAATGAAAAAGTAATGCGAGGGAACGCAAAACTAATGCGAAGGAATGCAAAACGAATGCGAAGGAATGCAAAACTAATGCGAGGGAACTCTAAACTATTGCGAAGAAACAAAACTAATATGAAGGAACTCTGAACTATTGCGAATGAACACAAAACTAATACGATGGAACTCTAAACTATTCCGAAGGAACACAAAACTAATGCGATGGAACTCTAAACTATTGCGAAGGAACACAAAACTAATGCGATGGAACTCTAAACTATTTCGAAGGAACACAAAACTAATACGATGGAACTCTGAACTATTGCGAATGAACACAAAACTAATACGATGGAACTCTAAACTATTGCGAAGGAACACAAAACTAATGCGATGGAACTCTGAACTATTGCGAATGAACACAAAACTAATACGATGGAACTCTAAACTATTGCGATGGAACTCTAAACTATTTCGAAGGAACACAAAACTAATACGAAGGAACTCTTAACTATTTCGAAAGAACACAAAACTAATGCGAAGGAACTCTAAACTATTGCGAAGGAACACAAAACTAATGCGAAGGAACTCTAAACTATTGCAAAGGAACACAAAACTAATGCGAAGGAACACAAAACTAATGCGAAGGAACTCTAAGCTATTGCGAAGGAACACAAAACTAATGCGATGGACTTCTAAACTATTGCGAAGGAACACAAAACTAATGCGAAGGAATGCAAAACGAATGCGAAGGAATGCAAAACTAATGCGAGGGAACTCTAAACTATTGCGAAGAAACAAAACTAATATGAAGGAACTCTGAACTATTGCGAATGAACACAAAACTAATACGATGGAACTCTAAACTATTTCAAAGGAACACAAAACTAATGCGATGGAACTCTAAACTATTGCGAAGGAACACAAAAATAATGCGAAGGAACACAAAACTAATGCGAAGTAACGCAAAACTATTGCGAAGGAACTCTAAACTATTGCGAAGGAACGCAAAACTAATGCGAAGGAACTCTAAACTAATGCGAAGGAACTCTAAACTAATGCGAAGGAACGCAAAACTAATGCGAGGGAACGCAAGACTAATGCAAAGGAACGCAAGACTAATGCGAAGGAACGCAAGACTAATGCGAAGGAACGTAAAACTAATGCGAGGGAACTCTAAACTATTGCGAAGGAACGCAAAACTAATGCGAAGGAACTCTAAACTATTGTGAAGGAACGCAAAACTAATGCAAAGGAACGCAAAACTAGTGCAAGGGAACTCTAAACTATTTCTAAGGAACTCAAAACTAATGCGAAGGAACTCTAAACTATTTTGAAGGAACACAAAACTAATACGAAGGAACTCTAAACTATTTCGAAGGAACACAAAACTAATGCGAAGGAACTCTAAACTATTGCGAAGGAACACAAAACTAATGCGAAGGAACTCTAAACTATTTTGAAGGAACACAAAACTAATGCGAAGGAGCACAAAACTAATGCGAAGGAACACAAAACTAATGCGAAGGAACACAAAACTAATGCGAGGGAACGCAAAACTAATGCGAAGGAACTCTAAACTATTGCGAAGGAACGCAAAACTAATGCGAAGGAACTCTAAACTATTGTGAAGGAACGCAAAACTATTGCGAAGGAACGCAAAACTAGTGCAAGGGAACTCTAAACTATTGCGAAGGAACACAAAACTAATGCTAAGGAACTCAAAATTAATGCGAAGGAACTCTAAACTATTTTGAAGGAACACAAAACTAATACGAAGGAACTCTAAACTATTTCGAAGGAACACAAAACTAATGCGATGGAACTCTAAACTATTCCGAAGGAACACAAAACTAATGCGATGGAACACTAAACAATTTCGAAGGAACACAAAACTAATACGAAGAAATTCTAAACTATTTTGAAGGAACACAAAACTAATACGAAGGAACTCTAAACTATTTCGAAGGAACACAAAACTAATGCGAAGGAACTCTAAACTATTGCGAAGGAACACAAAACTAATGCGAAGGAACTCTAAACTATTTTGAAGGAACACAAAACTAATGCGAAGGAGCACAAAACTAATGCGAAGGAACACAAAACTAATGCGAAGGAACACAAAACTAATGCGAGGGAACGCAAAACTAATGCGAAGGAACTCTAAACTATTGCGAAGGAACGCAAAACTAATGCGAAGGAACTCTAAACTAATGTGAGGGAACGCAAAACTATTGCGAAGGAACACAAAACTAATGCGAAGGAACACAAAACTATTGTGAAGGAACTCTAAACTATTCCGAAGGAACACAAAACTAATGCGATGGAACACTAAACAATTTCGAAGGAACACAAAACTAATACGAAGAAATTCTAAACTATTTTGAAGGAACACAAAACTAATACGAAGGAACTCTAAACTATTTCGAAGGAACACAAAACTAATGCGAAGGAACTCTAAACTATTGCGAAGGAACACAAAACTAATGCGAAGGAACTCTAAACTATTTTGAAGGAACACAAAACTAATGCGAAGGAGCACAAAACTAATGCGAAGGAACACAAAACTAATGCGAAGGAACACAAAACTAATGCGAGGGAACGCAAAACTAATGCGAAGGAACTCTAAACTATTGCGAAGGAACGCAAAACTAATGCGAAGGAACTCTAAACTAATGTGAGGGAACGCAAAACTATTGCGAAGGAACACAAAACTAATGCGAAGGAACACAAAACTATTGTGAAGGAACTCTAAACTATTGCAAGTGAATGCAAAACTAATGCGAAGGAACAAAACTATTGTGAAGGAACTCTAAACTAATGCAAGGGAATGCAAAACTATTGCGAAGGAACACAAAACTATTGCGAAGGAAAGCAAAACTAATGCGAAGGAACTCTAAACTAATGCGAGGGAACGCAAAACTATTGCGAAGGAACACAAAACTAATGCGAGGGAACGCAAAACTATTGCGAAGGAACTCTAAACTATTGCGAAGGAACGCAAAACTAATGCGAAGGAACTCTAAACTAATGCGAGGGAACACAAAACTATTGCGAAGGAACACAAAACTAATGCGAGGGAACGCAAAACTAATGCGAAGGAACTCTAAACTATTGTGAAGGAACGCAAAACTAATGCAAAGGAACGCAAAACTAGTGCAAGGGAACTCTAAACTATTTCGAAGGAACACAAAACTAATGCTAAGGAACTCAAAACTAATGCGAAGGAACTCTAAACTATTTTGAAGGAACACAAAACTAATACGAAGGAACTCTAAACTATTTCGAAGGAACACAAAACTAATGCGATGGAACTCTAAACTATTCCGAAGGAACACAAAACTAATGCGATGGAACTCTAAACTATTTCGAAGGAACACAAAACTAATACGAAGAAATTCTAAACTATTTTGAAGGAACACAAAACTAATACGAAGGAACTCTAAACTATTTCGAAGGAACACAAAACTAATGCGAAGGAACTCTAAACTATTTCGAAGGAACACAAAACTAATGCGATGGAACTCTAAACTATTTTGAAGGAACACAAACTAATACGAAGGAACTCTAAACTATTTTGAAGGAACACAAACTAATACGAAGGAACTCTAAACTATATTGAAGGAACACAAAACTAATATGAAGGAACTCTAAACTATTTCGAAGGAACACAAAACTAATGCGATGGAACTCTAAACTATTTCGAAGGAACACAAAACTAATGCGATGGAACTCTAAACTATTTCGAAGGAACACAAAACTAATACGAAGGAACTCTAAACTATTTCGAAGGAACACAAAACTAATGCGATTGAACTCTAAACTATTGTGAAGGAACACAAAATTAATGCGAAGGAACTCTAAACTATTGCGAAGGAACACAAAACTAATGCGATGGAACTCTAAACTATTGCGAAGGAACACAAAACTAATGCGAAGGAACTCTAAACTATTGCGAAGGAACACAAAACTAATGCGAAGGAACACAAAACTAATGCGAAGGAACACAAAACTAATGCGAGGGAACGCAAAACTAATGCGAAGGAACTCTAAACTATTGCGAAGGAACGCAAAACTAATGCGAAGGAACTCTAAACTAATGCGAGGGAACGCAAAACTATTGCGAAGGAACACAAAACTAATGCGAAGGAACACAAAACTATTGTGAAGGAACTCTAAACTATTGCAAGTGAATGCAAAACTAATGCGAAGGAACAAAACTATTGTGAAGGAACTCTAAACTATTGCGAAGGAACGCAAAACTATTGCGAAGGAACACAAAACTAATGCGAAGGAACACAAAACTATTGTGAAGGAACTCTAAACTATTGCAAGTGAATGCAAAACTAATGCGAAGGAACAAAACTATTGTGAAGGAACTCTAAACTATTGCGAGGGAATGCAAAACTATTGCGAAGGAACACAAAACTATTGCGAGGGAATGCAAAACTATTGCGAAGGAACTCTAAACTATTGTGAAGGAAAGCAAAACTAATGCGAAGGAACTCTAAACTAATGTGAGGGAACGCAAAACTAATGCGAAGGAACTCTAAACTAATGCGAGGGAACACAAAACTATTGCGAAGGAACACAAAACTAATGCGAGGGAACGCAAAACTAATGCGAAGCAACACAAAACTAATGCGAGGGAACGCAAAACTAATGCGAAGGAACTCTAAACTAATGTGAGGGAACGCAAAACTATTGCGAAGGAACACAAAACTATTGCGAAGGAACGCAAAACTAATGCGAAGGAACACAAAACTATTGTGAAGGAACTCTAA
Source organism: Moxostoma hubbsi (assembly GCA_032164185.1). Classification (NCBI taxonomy): domain Eukaryota; kingdom Metazoa; phylum Chordata; class Actinopteri; order Cypriniformes; family Catostomidae; genus Moxostoma; species Moxostoma hubbsi. The sequence goes on along the minus strand of JAVLUX010000009.1, from coordinate 48,870,954 downwards.
ACTAATGCAAGGGAATGCAAAACTATTGCGAAGGAACACAAAACTATTGCGAAGGAACGCAAAACTATTGCGAAGGAACGCAAAACTAATGCGAAGGAACTCTAAACTAATGCGAGGGAACACAAAACTAATGCGAGGGAACACAAAACTATTGTGAAGGAACTCTAAACTAATGCAAGGGAATGCAAAACTATTGCGAAGGAACGCAAAACTATTGTGAAGGAACTCTAAACTATTGCAAGTGAATGCAAAACTAATGCGAAGGAACAAAACTATTGTGAAGGAACTCTAAACTAATGCAAGGGAATGCAAAACTATTGCGAAGGAACACAAAACTATTGCGAAGGAAAGCAAAACTAATGCGAAGGAACTCTAAACTAATGCGAGGGAACGCAAAACTATTGCGAAGGAACACAAAACTAATGCGAGGGAACGCAAAACTATTGCGAAGGAACTCTAAACTATTGCGAAGGAACGCAAAACTAATGCGAAGGAACTCTAAACTAATGCGAGGGAACACAAAACTATTGCGAAGGAACACAAAACTAATGCGAGGGAACGCAAAACTAATGCGAAGGAACTCTAAACTAATGCGAGGGAACGCAAAACTAATGCGAAGGAACTCTAAACTAATGCGAAGAAACAAAACTAATATGAAGGAACTCTGAACTATTGCGAATGAACACAAAACTAATACGATGGAACTCTAAACTATTTCAAAGGAACACAAAACTAATGCGATGGAACTCTAAACTATTGCGAAGGAACACAAAACTAATGCGAAGGAACACAAAACTAATGCGAAGGAACGCAAAACCATTGCGAAGGAACGCAAAACCATTGCGAAGGAACACAAAACTAATGCAATGGAACTCTAAACTATTGCGAAGGAACACAAAACTAATGCGAAGGAACACAAAACTAATGCGAAGGAACGCAAAACTATTGCGAAGGAACTCTAAACTATTGCGAAGGAACGCAAAACTAATGCGAAGGAACTCTAAACTAATGCGAAGGAACACAAAACTAATGCGAGGGAACGCAAGACTAATGCGAAGGAACGTAAAACTAATGCGAGGGAACTCTAAACTATTTCGAAGGAACACAAAACTAATGCGAAGGAACTCTAAACTATTGCGAAGGAACGCAAAACTAATGTGAAGGAACTCTAAACTATTGTGAAGGAACGCAAAACTAATGCAAAGGAACGCAAAACTAGTGCAAGGGAACTCTAAACTATTTCGAAGGAACACAAAACTAATGCTAAGGAACTCAAAACTAATGCGAAGGAACTCTAAACTATTTTGAAGGAACACAAAACTAATACGAAGGAACTCTAAACTATTTCGAAGGAACACAAAACTAATGCGATGGAACTCTAAACTATTCCGAAGGAACACAAAACTAATGCGATGGAACTCTAAACTATTTCGAAGGAACACAAAACTAATACGAAGAAATTCTAAACTATTTTGAAGGAACACAAAACTAATACGAAGGAACTCTAAACTATTTTGAAGGAACACAAACTAATACGAAGGAACTCTAAACTATTTTGAAGGAACACAAACTAATACGAAGGAACTCTAAACTATATTGAAGGAACACAAAACTAATATGAAGGAACTCTAAACTATTGTGAAGGAACGCAAAACTAATGCGATGGAACTCTAAACTATTGCGAAGGAACACAAAATTAATGCGAAGGAACTCTAAACTATTGCGAAGGAACACAAAACTAATGCGATGGAACTCTAAACTATTGCGAAGGAACACAAAACTAATGCGAAGGAACTCTAAACTATTGCGAAGGAACACAAAACTAATGCGAAGGAACACAAAACTAATGCGAGGGAACGCAAAACTAATGCGAAGGAACTCTAAACTATTGCGAAGGAACGCAAAACTAATGCGAAGGAACTCTAAACTAATGCGAGGGAACGCAAAACTATTGCGAAGGAACGCAAAACTATTGCGAAGGAACACAAAACTAATGCGAAGGAACACAAAACTATTGTGAAGGAACTCTAAACTATTGCAAGTGAATGCAAAACTAATGCGAAGGAACAAAACTATTGTGAAGGAACTCTAAACTATTGCGAGGGAATGCAAAACTATTGCGAAGGAACGCAAAACTATTGCGAAGGAAAGCAAAACTAATGCGAAGGAACTCTAAACTAATGCGAGGGAACGCAAAACTATTGCGAAGGAACACAAAACTAATGCGAGGGAACGCAAAACTATTGCGAAGGAACTCTAAACTATTGCGAAGGAACGCAAAACTAATGCGAAGGAACGCAAAACTAATGCGAAGGAACTCTAAACTAATGCGAGGGAACACAAAACTATTGCGAAGGAACACAAAACTAATGCGAGGGAACGCAAAACTAATGCGAAGGAACTCTAAACTAATGCGAGGGAACGCAAAACTAATGCGAAGGAACTCTAAACTAATGCGAGGGAACGCAAAACTATTGCGAAGGAACACAAAACTATTGCGAAGGAACACAAAACTAATGCGAAGGAACACAAAACTATTGTGAAGGAACTCTAAACTAATGCAAGGGAATGCAAAACTATTGCGAAGGAACACAAAACTATTGCGAAGGAACGCAAAACTATTGCGAAGGAACGCAAAACTATTGCGAAGGAACGCAAAACTAATGCGAAGGAACTCTAAACTAATGCGAGGGAACACAAAACTAATGCGAGGGAACGCAAAACTAATGCAAAGGAACTCTAAACTAATGCGAGGGAACGCAAGACTAATGCGAAGGAACACAAAACTATTGCGAAGGAACACAAAACTATTGCGAAGGAACTCTAAACTAATGCAAGGGAATGCAAAACTAATGCGAAGGAACTCTAAACTAATGCAAGGGAATGCAAAACTAATGCGAAGGAACTCTAAACTAATGCAAGGGAATGCAAAACTAATGCGAAGGAACTCTAAACTAATGCGAGGGAATGCAAAACTAATGCGAAGGAACTCTAAACTAATGCAAGGGAATGCAAAACTATTGTGAAGGAATGAAAAACTAATGCGAAGGAACTCTAAACTAATGCAAGGGAATGCAAAACTAATGCGAAGGAACTCTAAACTAATGCAAGGGAATGCAAAACTAATGCGAAGGAACTCTAAACTAATGCAAGGGAATGCAAAACTAATGCGAAGGAACTCTAAACTAATGCAAGGGAATGCAAAACTAATGCGAAGGAACTCTAAACTAATGCGAGGGAATGCAAAACTAATGCGAAGGAACTCTAAACTAATGCAAGGGAATGCAAAACTATTGCGAAGGAACTCTAAACTAATGCAAGGGAATGCAAAACTAATGCGAAGGAACTCTAAACTAATGCAAGGGAATGCAAAACTATTGCGAAGGAACTCTAAACTAATGCAAGGGAATGCAAAACTAATGCGAAGGAACTCTAAACTAATGCAAGGGAATGCAAAACTATTGTGAAGGAATGAAAAACTATTGTGAGGAAATGCAAATGTTTTTTGAGAAAACACAAAATATATTTAGAGTGAATGCAAAATGGATTAAGGCCTTGGCACACCAGAGGCGACACGATAATGCGAAACGAACCGCCAACGAATGGCCCTTTCACATTAAAAGCAAGACAAATGATCGCCATTAACACATTCACGCCTTTACAATAGGTGGCGCTAATCGAAAAGCAATTTTACCCCAATCGGGTAGGTGGCGCTCATAATGTCATAATATGTCATAATATCATTTTCAACAGTGATTGTGTATTATTTCCATGTATATCACCTGTAAATTTGCTCAAAACCCTGAATGTTACGAATTAAACATAACAACATCTAAACAAAAGACCCATCTCTAGTCTGACCCAATCGCAAACTTACTTTCGTACAAGGAACGTGCTTTCCTACAGGACCTTTGTTGGGCAAAGCTGAGTTAATCAAAGTGGAGGGGAAGAGTTTTGATCTAGAATAAAGCTGCTGCGGAGTAATCTGTGCACGCCGAGGCAGCAAATGCGCTAATGATGCGCTTCTGTCTGCTGCGGTGGGGCTTTGGATAAGGTCACATGATAAAGTGAATGTGTCTGGACCAACATAATGCGACTCCTACACACCGACAGCAGCTCTCTGACTGCGCTCTGTGTGGGTGTAATGAGACATAATTAAGTGCTAACCTTGCTGAACTAATGTTCTCTGTTTGTAAACAAACTCAACCCATTTTTTTGCTCTACTAGGGTTGCGTTGCTGTGCTATGAGTTGGATGTATCTGGTGAGACTTTCAATATTCTTTTCAAAGAAGTCCAAACATAAAGTAAACTGTAATACTGTTGTGCACCTTTGTGAAATGTAACGGTTTAACTAGTCTCATGAGCTCCGAAAGAGCAACTCTTGCTGGATTCATGAACAACATTTTGTGTCATGTTTGTGGAGTTGCAGCAGTAAATTTGTTTGTAATCAGCTTATCTGATTTTCTGCTCTTAAACATCTGGCTAAACATCTCTCCTCGACTCCACAGCCATTTTAGTTACGTAAGTCTTATGAAAGCAGCGTTCAAGACTGCAGCCTGTGGCATCCGCACACAAACACCTCACGCTCCGTCACAGTTGATGTGCCAGACGCTACTCAAAGATGGCTGCATTTGTTTTGATCCTTTTGAAGTCAAAACAGTATGTGAGACAAAATGGCTTTGATTAGAGATGAGGAAGATGCCAACCCATCTTTAATTCATCTTACAAGCAGGCTGGATTTATAACTAACCTATTCTGACAGAGAAATATAATGCAAAATGCAAATATTAATCCTCCTATGTTATTGAAAAATGCACCTCCCAATGCACTATTTACTTTTTAGTTATTTTTGACCAGAAGGGTCAGATGTGTAACCCTTTTTTTTTTTTTTTTTTTTGATGATGATGATACCATTTCTTCTTTCCTGAAGAACAATACAATTATGCATTTCTTTTGGGATTTTATGCTATTTATATCTTAAATAGTTGTGAAAAACGTTGTGCAACGGTAAATGCGTTAATCATAATTAAGAAAAAATAACACGTTAAACTTTTTTAATTAATCGCATGCATTAACACATTAATTCTGACAGCTCTAAACACAACAATGACTAAAGGTTTGCGTAGCATGCAGACATGATTTTAGTCATGAGATTTCACAGAATGAGTTTCATTCTGTGTCATTTGAGTCATCATAGAGTCTGTGTCATGTATTTGGCGCCATCTCCTGGTGGCCATATGTAACATTGTGCTTTTGTGTGGATTATTTAATCATCTATGCATCCAGTCTCCTGAAGTCCATCAACAAGACCAAGGAGTTTGTGGTGGACTTCAGGAGACTGGACAATGAACACAGCAACCATAACTATCGACAGAGCACTGGTGGAGAGGTCAGCACTCAGCAGCTTCAAATTCCACGGTGTTCACATCTCTGACGACTTCACATGGTCCGTCCACACAGAGGCTGTCGTGAAGAAGTTGCACCAGCAGCTCTTCTTCCTGAGACAACTGAGGAAGTTTGGGATGAGTCACAACATCCTCTGATCATTTTACACGCATTCTGACTGGCTGCATCACCGCTTGGTATGGGAACAGGACTGCTCTCATCCACAAAGCCCTGAAGAGGGTATTACGAACATCCCATTGGAGGTGAGCTTCCCTACCTCCATGACATCTATACCAGGCGATGTGTAAAGAAAGCACGGAGGATCATTTAGATCTGGAGGATCTATCCAAGCCATGGACTGCTCTCACTGCTACTATCTGGAAGACAGTAACTCAGTATCAGAGCCTGCACCAGCAGGCTGCGGGACAGCTTTTTCCCTCAGGCCATTAGACTGCTGAACTGCTAACAACCCCATACCATTAATTGTCCGTTTTGGACATAATGCCAGCATGCATTGTAAAGTAGAGCTTCTACGCTTTCAAACGACACCTGTTTTGTGTTGGTCAAGACTGTAGTTATTCATATTTTGTATTAAATGAACAGGGCCCAGCCAAGCTTAAAGGGTTTAACCAATTTAGATGCATCAGTCTCTTAGTAAGTGGTGCTTGCTAAAGCAAACACATTTCTCTTACCCCTACTTAGGGTACTTAGGGTTTTCCACATTGGCAAGCACCACTCACATTATGTCGTTTTTATTGCTTTTTTATTGCTTTTTTCGCAGTGGCATTAACATTGTAAATCAGAACAGTGATGTCATTTGTTCACTGGATATGCCATGCATGCTTGCATAATGATACTGCATTTACACATGAGCTGGTCGTTGTGGACACCATGGCAACAAGGACCACACAGCTTACGTTTCACTAATACAATCAAAGTTGTCTGTCATGAAAATGAAGTCGATATTAGGCTATAGTCATTGTTGAAACAAATTATTATACTCTCTCTTTAAGTCAAAAATACTTGATCTAACACAGTTTATGAGACTTACTTTATGCCTCATTGAAGTATCAACTTTGCCTTAGAGGTTTCTGCTAAATTACTTCGGAGAACTAGGTTATAAAAAATGGAGTTTCCGTTGTGTGTGTAATTGTTGTCAGTTCTTAGAGTAACTGTTGTTATCAAAGAGTGCAAATGGTTGAAGATGCACAGATTGAATATCCCGTCACCATGGTTACGTTAGCAGTAATGGAGCGGCTGTGTTTTTTGTATTCACTGTGTGCTAGAAGGCTGGCAGATCCGTTGTTAAGGATAAGTAGAAAGAAAGAGTTTGGATTAGTACAGTGATGCGTGAAATGGGGTTTCTGTCGTTCAGACATTGAGTGCTGGCACACTGGCCTGATTGAAAATATAATTTCTCAGATTGCACATTTTCAGAAGGTCACATCAAACCAAGCAGCTAAGCTGCAATGTGCCAGTTTGCATGAGACAGGACAACAGGTGCCAGCGAGAACACGGGTATTATCCTATCATGTGCGGATGGTGAAAATCTCATCATGGCTTTTTTCAAAATAGGGATAAACATACATGTCTTGATATATACCGTGGAAAGAAAAAGTATGTGAACCCTTTGGAATTACCTGGATTTATGTATAAATTTGTCTTAAAATCTGGTCTAAAATCTAAATTACAATAATGAGCAAACACAATCTGTTTTAATTAATAACACACAAGTTATTATATTGTTCGTGTGCATATTGAATACATCATTCAAAATTTCACAGTGTAGATTGGAACAAGTATGTGAACCCTTAGGCTAATGACAACAATAGCTAATTAGAATCAGGAGTTGGTAAACCTGGCATCTAATTAATGAAACTAGATTGGAGGTGTGGGTTAGAGCTACTTCGACTTATAAAAAGCACTCAAACATTTTGAGTTTGCTATTCATAAGAAGCATCTGCTGATGTGGACCACGCCTCACAAAAAAGATCTCAGAAGACCTACGATCAAGAACTGTTGCTTTGCATAAAGCTGGAAAGGGTTACAAATTTATTTTGAAGAGCTTTGATATTCATCTGTGCACAGTTAGACAAACTGTCTATAAATGGAGATGATATAGTACTATAGGTACTCTCACTAGAAGTGGCCGTTAGATAATCATCTGTCCACAGTTAGACAAACTGTCTATAAATGGAGATGATTTAGTACTATAGGTACTCTCACTAGAAGTGGCCGTTAGATATTCATCTGTCCACAGTTAGACAAACTGTCTATAAATGGAGACGATTTAGTACTATAGGTACTCTCACTAGAAGTGGCCGTTAGATATTCATCTGTCCACAGTTAGACAAACTGTCTATAAATGGAGATGATTTAGTACTATAGGTACTCTCTCTAGAAGTGGCCGTTAGATATTCATCTGTCCACAGTTAGGTAAACTGTTTATAAATGGAGATGATTTAGTACTATAGGCACTCTCTGTAGAAGTGACCGTTAGATATTCATCTGTCCACAGTTAGACAAACTGTCTATAAATGGAGGTGATTTAGTACTATAGGTACTCTCACTAGAAGTGGCCGTTAGATATTCATCTGTCCACAGTTAGACAAACTGTCTATAAATGGAGATGATTTAGTACTATAGATACTCTCACTAGAAGTGGCCGTTAGATATTCATCTGTCCACAGTTAGATAAACTGTTTATAAATGGAGATGATTTAGTACTATAGGCACTCTCTGTAGAAGTGACCGTTAGATATTCATCTGTCCACAGTTAGGTAAACTGTTTATAAATGGAGATGATTTAGTACTATAGGTACTCTCACTAGAAGTGGCCGTTAGATATTCATCTGTCCACAGTTAGACAAACTGTCTATAAATGGAGATGATTTAGTACTATAGGTACTCTCACTAGAGGTGGCCGTTAGATATTCATCTGTCCACAGTTAGACAAACTGTCTATAAATGGAGATGATTTAGTACTATAGGTACTCTCACTAGAAGTGGCCGTTAGATATTCATCTGTCCACAGTTAGACAAACTGACTATAAATGGAGATGATTTAGTACTATAGGTACTCTCACTAGAAGTGGCCGTTAGATATTCATCTGTCCACAGTGAGACAAACTATCTATAAATGGAGATGATTTAGTACTATAGGTACTCTCTCTAGAAGTGGCCGTTAGATATTCATCTGTCCACAGTTAGACAAACTGTCTATAAATGGAGATGATTTAGTACTATAGGTACTCTCACTAGAAGTGGCCGTTAGATATTCATCTGTCCACAGTTAGACAAACTGACTATAAATGGAGATGATTTAGTACTATAGGTACTCTCTCTAGAAGTGGCCGTTAGATATTCATCTGTCCACAGTTAGACAAACTGTCTATAAATGGAGATGATTTAGTACTATAGGTACTCTCACTAGAAGTGGCCGTTAGATATTCATCTGTCCACAGTTAGACAAACTGACTATAAATGGAGATGATTTAGTACTATAGGTACTCTCACTAGAAGTGGCCGTTAGATATTCATCTGTCCACAGTTAGACAAACTGTCTATAAATGGAGATGATTTAGTACTATAGGTACTCTCACTAGAAGTGGCCGTTAGATATTCATCTGTCCACAGTTAGACAAACTGTCTATAAATGGAGATGATTTAGTACTATAGGTACTCTCTCTAGAAGTGGCCGTTAGATATTCATCTGTCCACAGTTAGATAAACTGTTTATAAATGGAGATGATTTGGTACTATAGGCACTCTCTGTAGAAGTGACCGTTAGATATTTATCTGTCCACAGTTAGACAAACCGTCTATAAATGGAGACGATTTAGTACTATAGGTGCTCTCACTAGAATTGGCCGTTAGATATTCATCTGTCCACAGTTAGACAAACTGTCTGTAAATGGAGATGATTTAGTACTATAGGTACTCTCTCTAGAAGTGGCCGTTAGATATTCATCTGTCCACAGTTAGACAAACTGTCTATAAATGGAGATGATTTAGTACTATAGGCACTCTCACTAGAAGTGGCCGTTAGATATTCATCTGTCCACAGTTAGACAAACTGTTTATAAATGGAGATGATTTAGTACTATAGGTACTCTCTCTAGAAGTGGCCGTTAGATATTCATCTGTCCACAGTTAGACAAACTGTCTATAAATGGAGATGATTTAGTACTATGGGTACTCTCACTAGAAGTGGCCGTCCAGCCAAGATGACTCAAAGGACACACTGCAGAATGCTCAATGAGGTAAAGAAGAACCCTAGAGTGACCGATAAAGACTTGAAGGAATCATTGGAACTGGTTAACATCACTGTTCATGAGTCAACTGTACAGAAAACATTAAACAGGTATGGTGTCCATGGCTGGACACCATGAAGGAAGTCACTGCTTTCAAATAAAACATTGCTGCATGCCAGAAGTTTGCCAAAGACCACCTTGACACTCCACAATGCTACTGGGAAAATGTTTTGTGGACTGATTAAACTAAGTTTAAATTGTTTGGGAAGAATGGAGTGGTGGTGGCGAAGTGGTCTAATGCACTATACTGTTAAGCAGAAGGTTATCGGTTCGATCCCCACAGCCACCACCATTGTGTCCTTGAGTAAGACACTTAACTCCAGGTTGCTCCGGGGGGATTGTCCCTGTAATAAGTGCACTGTAAGTCGCTTTGGATAAAAGCATCTGCCAAATGCATAAATGTAAATGTAGATCACGCAGCACTATGTATGGCATAAACTGGCCACTGCATACCAACATGAAAACATCATCGCAACGGTGAAGTTCGGTGGACGGAGCATCATGATTTTGGGCTGCTGTGCTGCTCCGGGACCCGAACCACTTGCTATCATCGAGGGAAAATTAATTCCCAAGTTTATAAAGATACCCTACAGGATAATGTCAAGGTGTGCCACCTGAAGCTCAATAGAAGTTAGGTGATGCAGCAGGACAATGATTCTAAACATCGCAGCCACGGGGCAGCTGTTGCTCAGGTGGTAGAGCGGGTTGGCCACTAATCGCAGGGTTGGCGGTTCGATTCCCGGCCCACATGACTCCACATGCCGAAGTGTCCTTGGGGAAGACACTGAACCCCAAGTTGCTCCCAGTGGCAGGCTAGCGCCTTGCATGGCAGCTCTGCTTGAATGGGTGAATGAGACGCACTGTAAAGCGCTTTGAATACCGCTAAGGTTAAAAAAGCACTATATGAGTGCAGACCATAAATCCACTACAGAATGGCTTCAAAAAAAGAAAATCCACCTTTTGGAGTGTCACAGTCAGAGCCCAGACCTTAACCCAATACAGATGCTGTGGAATGACCTCAAGAGAGCCGTTCACACCAGACATCCTGAGAATATGTCTGAACTAAAGCAGTTCTGTAAGGAAGAATGGTCCAGAAATCCTTCTGAACGTTGTGCAGGTTTAATCCGCCTCTATCGGGAAGGCTTGATTGAGGTTATTGCTGCCAAAATAAGGATCAGTTATGAACTCCAAGGGTTGACTTGGGATCACTTCACATATTTTCAAGCAAAGGGAAGCTACTCATAACTTAAAGTAGGTAAACTACAGTCAAGTAGGGCTGTGTCTAAAGATTATTTTTGTAATCGAGTATTGTAACAATTATTCGGTTGATTAATCGAGCAATCAAATTCAATTGAGGGAAATAGAACAATCAGTGATGTTAACTGATGACGAGGGCTGGACTGGTAATCGTGCATT
>JAVLUX010000009.1:48742340-48854840 GCA_032164185.1 Moxostoma hubbsi | reverse complement strand
TTTAATAATAAAATAATATAATATATCCAATTTACATTATAAAAGTCATCGATTACTTTTTTTTTTTTTACATGAGTACTTGACTGCAAAATGACTCGAAATGCCCAACCCCTAATTCAAGATGAAAAGAGACTGAAATACTGGTTAAGAAAACGATTTTTGCAGCGTTCAAGTGCATTTATGATGCATTTCAAATTCAAATCATGTCTTGAGCATCTTTATGCACAAGCGTCGTTCTCTAGTGCTTTTTGGATTTGTGCAGGATCTGAAGACATTTATCTGACGCTCATTTGCTTCATTATCTCATCGTGCTGTGCAGCCCTGAGGCTCGTATCAGCCATTATGTGTTCATAAAGCGTTTCCTTATCGCCCGCAGAACTGAGCTGAAATCTGTGACATTCTCCAGAGAAAAGAGTCGTTCGTCTCAGAGACCTCGAGTTCCCTCAAAACATCCTGTGAGAATAATATATAACTCTCCATATTTAAATGAACTTTACATTAATTAGTACTGTCAGGTTTCCTTTCAGAAAAGTATCATGGTTTTACCATATTTACATATGTATGGTACCATGGGTCTAAAAACTAAAGCCTAAACTTATTTGTAGGGTATTGTACAGTCTCTATTAGATACATTGCGGTTAACGTCTGTTCTATCCAATACGTGTGACGTCCTGAGCATATGTAATGCGTGCATACAAATGGAAATTGCTTCATAGTACACAAGGAGCTCTAAAATATGCCACCGCTGCCCAAATTGATGCCCTACGAAGGGGGGTGGGCAGTGGGGGGGGGGGGGGGGGGGGGGGGGGGGGGGGGGGGTGTTCACATGATATTAGCGTGAAGCGATCGTCTGTGTCCCGCAACTGCTTTCGGGCCCTTCAATAACGTATAACTTGCGAGTATGGGCAGCCGGTGGACTTTCTGGTGCCCTCCTAGGGTAAGATGGTGCCCCCCTAGGGAGTGGGTGCCCTATGCAGACTGTGTAGTCTGCTTATAGGGAGCGGCGGTACTGTGCACACTAACAGCCGCGGTTGTTGAGCGATGCGTATATCACACAGCGGCCGTGTGTCTCTCTCGAACTGGCGCCCCCGGCTCGTCTTTATCCCCCTCCCGGCTGATTAGGACAATTAGGCGCCAGGAGTGCATCCTCACGGCCCGGCCACGCCCTCCTCCTCATCACAATATACCTCTGAATATTATGTACAATAATACTATGGGGGAATATAATCCTAATGTCAAATGTCATGTCTCATTTGTTATTTAACTGGATAAGCACGCACGTCCGTTAAATATGTATTTTTTGAGTTTTGCACATGTCTTTAAAGTTAGGCATGGTTTAAAGGATCGTGAACCGAACTGTGAGTTCAGTATTGCAAACCGAATCCTGAAGACGAGTGAACCGTTACACCCCTAGTCTCTATGGGAATAAATGTCGTACCTTTGCTAACAAACCAAGTTGTATGATATCTTACTTGTATGAAATGTCCCCATCTCGTACGAATGATTCTGAGCTGTCATGAGACTTTGTGGAATTCTGCTGGTTTTTCAGGTGGTTTTGGTCCCTGTGGTCTTTTGTGTTTACTGATTCAGACTCAGGCCACCTCTGGCTATTTCGCTGCACTAACTGTAATGTGTTTGGACAGTTTGTGGCCTGACATACAGTCTTGTTCTACTGGATGATTATAGCACTGTTGCTAGGGTAAAAATCACTCACAGCCACTGACCAGGAAAATCAAAAATGGCACTCCATGTCAAAAAAGGTTGCCGACCCCTGCACTAAAATATGCAATCTACTAGATTAAATTGTGTAAGGTGAATGTGAACCAATCAAATGTCTCTCTTTGGCGTAAGCCCCATCTGGCGGTCCGAAGAAGTTGTACTCGGAACCGTCATATCCTGCCGGAGATAGGAGGCAGGGGCGAGGAGCCTACCTCCATGCCAGACGGGACTCAACATGTTGTGCTGGGTTGGTGGAGCTTGCCATGTTAGCACACTGAAACAGCAATGTGATTGTGAGCAGACTTATAAAGCAACGGCTTACATGTGATTGGCTGGGAGTTACCCAGCTAATGTTGCGATGATGTACAGCTGCTAGCCTTCCCGCTAGAACTACGCTGTGCTTACATTTCCCAGCATGCTTTTCATGGGACTTGATGGTCAGAGTAAAAATGCAGAAGTGTTATTTTACACATTAATCGAAAGCAAAGAAAACAAGTTTAGAAGAGAAACACAGTTTGATGTACAAAGCACAAATAATATGATTTAGTAAATCAGACAACCTGCGTTTTCCCATGTAGACTATCAGCGCTGTTTTCTTGTATTTCAAAGTTACATTTACGTTCAATTAGCGAACGCTTTTAAACCATCAACTAACAAATGAGGGCAACACAAGCGAGTAAATGTAAGGAAACAATAAAATGTATTTACAGTCTCTACTGCAGGTTTAGCTGATTTTAGTTTCTGCCTGTAGGTTGGAAGATGAACCAGACAGTGATCAGCGAGCGTCCTAAAGCTGCTCTTGGTTAATATCTGCGAGAATAATAATAATAAGTGAGTCCAGGTATTGTTGTTCCGTGTCTGTGATCAGATCAGCCAGCTGTTGCAGTGCTGCGCCCACACATGCTTGTGGAGGAACGTAAACACTCATCAGAATAAACGAGGAAAACTCCCGCGGCGAGTAGAAAGTCTTACAGTTCATAAAGAGCTCTTCTAAATTAGGACAGCACATCCTCTTTAACATTGTTACATCTGTACACCAACTTTCACTGATGTAAAAGCATGTTCCACCGCCTCTCGTTTTCCCAGATAACGCCACGATGCGAACAGGTGTAAGCCCGGCAGATGTAATGCGCTGTCCGGAGTGGCTTCACTCAGCCAGGTTTCTGTGAAGCACAAGGCAGCAGAGTTTTGAAAAGTCCTTGTTTGTACTGCTGAGGAGATGTAGTTCATCCATGTTGTTAGGAAGAGAGTGGAGATTCGTTAGATGAACACTCGGCAGCTCTATTGAAAGCCGGACTGTCGGAGCTTGACTCACTTGCGTCTCTTAGCGCGCTTGTAGCAGCCAATATAATTGTAATTGTAAGTGTGATGTAATTGTGATTGGCAGCGTGAATGTGCCGTAACACAATTTCTGCTGCACCAATTTGAGGTGCGAGAAACTTGATGTCACAGATGTTTGTAAGTCTGCTCTTCTAAGTTGTGGCTTCATGTAAAGTCCTCGTATATTTCCCTAAATATTGATGGATCATACTGACATACAGATATGATTGCGATTGATTTTAACTCTCTTTTTTAAAGCTGCTGTAATGGGAAACGTTTACTTCAGTTACTGTTTGAAGAAAATGTCATATGAATCTATTGCGATTTCACAGTGGTAAAAATAACTAGATTTTTTGTGCAGAAATTGTGTGCAGAAACTGTGGTTACAATGGATTTGTAAGGAAAATGAAATGTTGCGTAAGATGAGGTTTGATATTTTCTCTGTACATGTGTGTAAAGCTCAGCAACATTTTGAAGTGTGTGTGTGTGTGTGTGTGTGTGTGTGTGTGTGTGTGTGTGTGTGTGTGTGTGTGTGCGAGATGGACGGAAGTGATATTCTCAGCATGTTTTTCTATATTTGTGTCTGAGTCAGACGGCTACCACACATGTCAGTCTGTTTCCCCTGTGCTCTTATTATCTGCCCCTCCGAACACATGCACGTCCATGCGAGACCACCAACCATGCTGCATCAGCAACACACACACATGCACACACGCACACACACACTTAAAGCCTCACAGAGAGGATATTTATATGGGGCCCGATGAAATCCGTTTAATTTTTTTCCAAGTTCCATTTTTATTTTCTTTGAATTCCAGATTTTAAAGTTTAATTGCATTTTATCATTAAAAAAATCTATAAATTATTTAATAGAATTTTAATAAAATGAAAACAGAAAAATTACTTTTTAACACACCATTGCATTATTTTTTTTTTGTTATACTGATCTTCACAGCACAATACAAAACACAAAATTAGATGTTTGTTGTTGTTGTTGTTTTTATTTCATTTTATTTTATAATTATTATGGTCAAATACATTGCTGCACAATAGAGCATTATAGTATTAATGAAAGCTTGCTTGTGAGATATTGCTTAAATATAATGTAATTATTATTTATATATTATTATTATTATCATCATTATGATTTCTACAACTACATTGAATATCACAATTTACTACACAGAAGTACAATATTTCTGTAGCATTTTGTCAATTTCACGTTTCTAGTTAAATGGAGCTTTTATTTTGGCAGAAAATGCAAGTCAGTCGATAAGCTGTTATTTTGCTGCTGTTATTCAGGCTATTGATAGTCTGCTGAATGTTTGTTGAAACACTGTTTACTAGCTATAGCAAGTCAGTCGATAAGTTGTTATTTTGCAGCTGTTATACAGGCTATTGATAGGCTACTGAATGTTTGTTGAAACACTGTTTACTAGCTATAGCAAGTCAGTCAATAAGCTGTTATTTTGCTGCTGTTATACAGGCTACTATAAGTCTGCTGAATGTTTGCTGAAACACTGTTTACTGGCTATAGAAAGTTAATCGATAAGCTGTTATTTTGCTGCTGTTATACGGGCTACTATAAGTCTGCTGAATGTTTGTTGAAACACTGTTTACTAGCTATAACAAGTCAGTCAATAAGCTGTTATTTTGCTGCTGTTATACGGGCTACTATAAGTCTGCTGAATGTTTGTTGAAACACTGTTTACTAGCTATAGCAAGTCAGTCAATAAGCTGTTATTTTTCTGCTGTTATACAGGCTATTGATAGTCTACTGAATGTTTGTTGAAACACTGTTTACTAGCTATAGCAAGTCAGTTGATAAACTGTTATTTTGCTGCTGTTATACAGGCTATTGATAGTCTACTGAATGTTTGTTGAAACACTGTTTACTAGCTATAGCAAGTCAGTTGATAAACTGTTATTTTGCTGCTGTTATACAGGCTATTGATAGTCTACTGAATGTTTGTTGAAACACTGTTTACTAGCTATAGCAAGTCAGTCGATAAGTTGTTATTTTGCAGCTGTTATACAGGCTATTGATAGTCTACTGAATGTTTGTTGAAACACTGTTTACTAGCTATAGCAAGTTAGTCAATAAGCTGTTATTTTGCAGCTGTTATACAGGCTATTGATAGTCTACTGAATGTTTGTTGAAACACTGTTTACTAGCTATAGCAAGTCAGTCAATAAGCTGTTATTTTGCTGCTGTTATACAGGCTACTATAAGTCTGCTGAATGTTTGTTGAAACACTGTTTACTGGCTATAGAAAGTTAATGATAAGCTGTTATTTTGCTGCTGTTATACGGGCTACTATAAGTCTGCTGAATGTTTGTTGAAACACTGTTTACTAGCTATAACAAGTCAGTCAATAAGCTGTTATTTTTCTGCTGTTATACGGGCTACTATAAGTCTGCTGAATGTTTGTTGAAACACTGTTTACTAGCTATAGCAAGTCAGTCAATAAGCTGTTATTTTTCTGCTGTTATACAGGCTATTGATAGTCTACTGAATGTTTGTTGAAACACTGTTTACTAGCTATAGCAAGTCAGTTGATAAACTGTTATTTTGCTGCTGTTATACAGGCTATTGATAGTCTACTGAATGTTTGTTGAAAAACTGTTTACTAGCTATAGCAAGTCAGTTGATAAACTGTTATTTTGCTGCTGTTATACAGGCTATTGATAGTCTACTGAATGTTTGTTGAAACACTGTTTACTAGCTATCGCATGTCAGTCGATAAACCGTTATTTTGCTGCTGTTATACAGGCTATTGAGTCTTCTGAATGTTTGTTGAAACACCGTTTACTAGCTATAGCAAGTCAGTTGATAAACTGTTATTTTGCTGCTGTTATACAGGCTATTGATAGTCTACTGAATGTTTGTTGAAACACTGTTTACTAGCTATCACATGTCAGTCGATAAACTGTTATTTTGCTGCTGTTATACAGGCTATTGAGTCTTCTGAATGTTTGTTGAAACACCGTTTACTAGCTATAGCAAGTCAGTTGATAAACTGTTATTTTGCTGCTGTTATACTGGTTATTGATAGTCTACTGAATGTTTGTTGAAACACCGTTTACTAGCTATAGCAAGTCAGTTGATAAACAGTTATTTTTCTGCTGTTATACAGGCTATTGATAGTCTGCTGAATGTTTGTTGAAACACCGTTTACTAGCTATAGCAAGTCAGTCAATAAGCTGGTATTTTGCTGCTGTTATACAGGCTATTGATAGTCTGCTGAATGTTTGTTGAAACACCGTTTACTAGCTGTAGCAAGTCAGTTGATAAACTGTTATTTTGCTGCTGTTATACAGGCTATTGATAGTCTACTGAATGTTTGTTGAAACACTGTTTACTAGCTATAGCAAGTCAGTTGATAAACTGTTATTTTGCTGCTGTTATACAGGCTATTGATAGTCTACTGAATGTTTGTTGAAACACTGTTTACTAGCTATAGCAAGTCAGTTGATAAACTGTTATTTTGCTGCTGTTATACAGGCTATTGATAGTCTACTGAATGTTTGTTGAAACACCGTTTACTAGCTGTAGCAAGTCAGTTGATAAACTGTTATTTTGCTGCTGTTATACAGGCTATTGATAGTCTACTGAATGTTTGTTGAAACACTGTTTACTAGCTATCACATGTCAGTCGATAAACTGTTATTTTGCTGCTGTTATACAGGCTATTGAGTCTTCTGAATGTTTGTTGAAACACTGTTTACTAGCTATAGCAAGTCAGTTGATAAACTGTTATTTTTGCTGCTGTTATACAGGCTATTGATAGTCTGCTGAATGTTTGTTGAAACACCGTTTACTAGCTATAGCAAGTCAGTCAATAAGCTGGTATTTTGCTGCTGTTATACAGGCTATTGATAGTCTGCTGAATGTTTGTTGAAACACCGTTTACTAGCTATAGCAAGTCAGTTGATAAACTGTTATTTTGCTGCTGTTATACAGGCTATTGATAGTCTGCTGAATGTTTGTTGAAACACTGTTTACTAGCTATAGCAAGTCAGTCGATAAACTGTTATTTTGCTGCTGCCATGCAAACCCTTACATTAATACTCAAAAGTAAAACATTCAGACGAGCAAAATATGCCTCAAATGTGTTTCCATGAGATTTACGGTGAACTGACGTATAAATTCATATTTTTAGCTGCAGTGCATGGCTGCTCTAATTCCCAGCTATTAATTTGGATGTAAAGCGGGTCACATCTCATTCGTGCTCTGTTATCTTGCCTTAATCCCACAACGACACGTGCTGAGGAATGATTGACAGGTTTACTCATGTTTAACTCCGCCTCTTCCCCTTGAAATTAGTGACACAAGAGCATGTGTTTGTTCTTGGACTGTCATTCACACATAAACCAGGGTGTTTAAGTGGCATATTACCATACTACCCATACTGTTTATGCAGTATACTTTTCTGTATGCATTGAATATTCAAATACTTTCATTTCCTGTGTGATAAATGAACCAGAGGTGAAACCAAACATGACTTTACACACAATTTGATTAAAAATGCAAAATATATATTTGAGGTAAATGGGCAACACTCACTGAATTAAACATGTAACATAGTGAAGTCGTGTGACAACATAGCATACTGCTGTTTGAAACATTGCTTAGTGTGTTTTATCACAGACTATCCTGAAAAATAGTAGGCAGTATACAGTATACTGTGCAGTAACCAGTAGTAAGCTTGTATTCTTTTGCAAACATAGCTGCTATTTGAACGTACTGACAAAAGTTAGAAAATGTTTACACAAAATTGGATTTAAAATGCCAAATCTAATTTTGCTTTTGTGGCAATTACAAAATCAAATTTTTGCTCATTTTGCTCGTGTTCATCGGAAAGGAGGAAACAGAAACTGGGTTATCAACCAAAAAAAATGTTCATAAACAAAACACAACATAAACACACACACACACGCGCGCGCGCGCGCGCGCGCACCCTCACCCTCACCCTCACATACACTCACACACATAAACACATGCACTCACGCACACACACATACACTTACGCTCACTCACAAACTCACTCACATAAACAAACACACACACACACACACACAGACACTCACTCACATAAACACACAAACACACACACTCACATAAACACAGACAAACAAACAAATACACACACACATAAACACAGACAAACAAACACGCACTCACTCACTCACACACACACACACACATAAACACACACACACTCACATAATCACAGACAAACAAACACACACACATAAACACACACACACAAACTCACACAAACACACACACATAAACACAAACACACACTCACATAAACACACACATAAACAAGCACACACACACTCACATAAACAAACACATAAACAAACACACACACACTCACATAAACACACACAAACAAACACACACTCACTCACACACACACTCACATAAACACACACACACACACACACACACACAGCTCTGTGTGCCTCTCTCTCTCTGGCGTCTCCGGCTCCTCCTTATCTCTCTCTCCCGTTGATTGGGGCAAATAAGCGCCAGGCATCCGTCGCCATGGCCCGGCCATGCCCTCTTCCTTGTCACAGTTTTGTTCAGAGTTTTTTTTTTTTTCTGAATTGAACATGCAACACTCACAATTTATTAGCAATTTAGCTGTTTGGAATGTTTCTTGTTGCTTAATGTGCACCATTTTGCATAATATTTTTAAAAAGTGTGCAGTATACAGTATATAATCTGCAGTATACAGTATATAATCTGCAGTATACAGTATATAGTATGCAGTATACAGTATATAATCTGCAGTATACAGTATATAATCTGCAGTATGCAGTATACAGTATATAATCTGCAGTATACAGTATGTAATCTGCAGTATACAGTATGTAATCTGCAGTATACAGTATACATTATATAATCTGCAGTATACAGTATACAGTATATAATCTGCAGTATGCAGTATGTAATCTGCAGTATACAGTATATAATATGCAGTATGCAGTATATAGTATGCAGTATACAGTATATAGTATGCCGTATACAGTATATAGTATGCAGTATGCAGTATATAATCTGCAGTATGCAGTATACAGTATATAATCTGCAGTATACAGTATATAATATGCAGTATGCAGTATATAATCTGCAGTATGCAGTATACAGTATATAATCTGCAGTATGCAGTATATAATCTGCAGTATACAGTATATAATCTGCAGTATGCAGTATACAGTATATAATCTGCAGTATGCAGCATACAGTATATAATCTGCAGTATACAGTATATAATCTGCAGTATGCAGTATACAGTATATAATCTGCAGTATACAGTATATAATCTGCAGTATGCAGTATACAGTTTATAATCCGCAGTATACAGTATATAATCTGCAGTATACAGTATGTAATCTGCAGTATACAGTATGTAATCTGCAGTATACAGTATACATTATATAATCTGCAGTATACAGTATACAGTATATAATCTGCAGTATGCAGTATGTAATCTGCAGTATACAGTATATAATATGCAGTATGCAGTATATAGTATGCAGTATACAGTATATAGTATGCCGTATACAGTATATAGTATGCAGTATGCAGTATATAATCTGCAGTATGCAGTATACAGTATATAATCTGCAGTATACAGTATATAATATGCAGTATGCAGTATATAATCTGCAGTATGCAGTATACAGTATATAATCTGCAGTATGCAGTATATAATCTGCAGTATACAGTATATAATCTGCAGTATGCAGTATACAGTATATAATCTGCAGTATGCAGCATACAGTATATAATCTGCAGTATACAGTATATAATCTGCAGTATGCAGTATACAGTATATAATCTGCAGTATGCAGTATACAGTTTATAATCCGCAGTATACAGTATATAATCTGCAGTATACAGTATATAATCTGTAGTATGCAGTATACAGTATATAATCTGCAGTATACAGTATATAATCTGTAGTATGCAGTATATAATCTGCAGTATACAGTATATAATCTGCAGTATACAGTATATAATCTGCAGTATGCAGTATACAGTATATAATCTGCAGTATACAGTATATAATCTGCAGTATGCAGTATACAGTATATAATCTGCAGTATACAGTATATAATCTGCAGTATACAGTATATAATCTGTAGTATGCAGTATATAATCTGCAGTATACAGTATATAAACTGCAGTATACAGTATATAATCTGCAGTATATAATATGCAGTATGCAGTATATAATGTGCAGTATACTGTATGCAGTATACACTATATAATCTACAGTATATAATCTGCAGTATGCAGTATACAATCTGCAGTATACAGTATATAATCTGCAGTATGCAGTATATTCTGCATTATACGGTATACAGTATATAATCTGCAGTGTACAGTATATAATCTGCAGTATGCAGTATACAGTATATAATCTGCAGTATACAGTATATAATCTGCAGTATGCAGTATATAATCTGCAGTATACAGTATATAATATGCAGTATGCAGTATACAGTATATAATCTGCAGTATACAGTATATAATCTGCACTATACAGTATATAATCTGCAGTATACAGTATATAATCTGCAGTATGCAGTATACAGTATATAATCTGCACTATACAGTATATAATCTGCAGTATACAGTATATAATCTGCAGTATGCAGTATACAGTATATAATCTGCAGTATGCAGCATACAGTATATAATCTGCAGTATGCAGTATGCAGTATACAGTATATAATCTGCAGTATGCAGTATACAGTATATAATCTGCAGTATACAGTATATAATCTGCAGTATGCAGTATACAGTATATAATCTGCACTATACAGTATATAATCTGCAGTATACAGTATATAATCTGCAGTATGCAGTATACAGTATATAATCTGCACTATACAGTATATAATCTGCAGTATGCAGTATACAGTATATAATCTGCACTATACAGTATATAATCTGCAGTATGCAGTATACAGTATATAATCTGCACTATACAGTATATAATCTGCAGTATACAGTATATAATCTGCACTATACAGTATATAATCTGCAGTATACAGTATATAATCTGCAGTATGCAGTATACAGTATATAATCTGCACTATACAGTATATAATCTGCAGTATACAGTATATAATCTGCAGTATGCAGTATACAGTATATAATCTGCAGTATGCAGCATACAGTATATAATCTGCAGTATGCAGTATACAGTATATAATCTGCAGTATACAGTATATAATCTGCAGTATGCAGCATACAGTATATAATCTGCAGTATACAGTATATAATCTGCAGTATGCAGAAAGCAGCACATTAGTATTCCACTTCGAAATCAGCCTTTGTCAGACGTGCTCACTGTGTTCACCAGATCTTTCTCACCAATACAGTCTTCTATTAGATTATATTTAATAGTTTTTTCTTGCATTGTATTTTCAGCTACTTAAATAAATAAATGTCTACATTTACAGTATCTGTATGGAAATGTTGTCATCTCAATGTCTGTTTCTTTCTGTCTTGTTTCAGACGCTGTTAAGAAGGCCTACTTAACCGAGGTGCATCATTTATCTTTTTTTTCTGTGATAAAACATCACTTTGACAATGCAGTCTTGAGAAGTTTTCATTTTAAAGGGACAGTTCACCCAAAAATGTACTCTTCCCATGCCATCCCAGATGTGTTTGACTTTCTTTCTTCTGCTGAACACAAACGATGATTTTTAGAAGAATATCTCAGCTCGGTAGATCCAAACAAAGTTACAGAAATTTGAAGCTCCAAAAAGCACATAAAGGCAGCATAAAAGCAATCCATACGACTCCATTGGTTTAATCCATGGCTTCGATATGATACAGTAGATGTGGGGGTGAGAAACATATAAATATTTAAGTTTGTTTCTACTATAAATTCTCCTCCCTGCCCAGTAGGTGGCGATATGCATGAAGAATGCAAATCGCCAAAAACAAAAGAAGAACTCCTCTTAGGAGAGAAGAAGAGGGCTGTTTAAGATTGGAGTTTTATAGCCAAAACTTACTTAAAAATCTACACCTATCATATCTCTTCCAAAGTCATGGATTAAACCACTGGAGTCCTATGGATTACTTTTATGCTGCCTTTATGTGCTTTTTTGAGCTTCAAAGTTTTGGACCTCAGTTGGACCTACAGTGCTGAGATATTCTTCTAAAAATATTTGTTTGTGTTCTGCAGAAGAAAGAAAGTCATGCACATCTGGTGTGAGTGAATGATGAGAGAACTTTCATTTTTGGGTGAACTGTCCCTTTAAGGTCCTTTTATTGCTCATTCATTGCTCAGGAGACTTATGATTCATATTGGCAAATCCGAGCACAGTTTGAGACATTGTTGAGACCTCTTGTGGAACTCTAAAGGAGACGAGACTGTTTTTGCTGTCTTGGTGAAATAATTGAGAAATTAATTTGTGATTTTTGTTTCTCAGATGCCGTCTTCCTCCTGTCACCCCAGCTTTGGTCCTGAGAAAAAGATCGGTCACAGGCGTGTAGATGCATCTGGTGAGACCACCTACAAGAAGGTGCGTTTGTACTCACCCTCGTGAGGTTCACCATCTTCAAAGTCGATATCCGTAGAGCATGGTGGCAGATATAATGCTGATATACAGAGACCCCAAATAATACACTTAAGTCACACTTAAACATCTCTGAATGTCATAGCATGACTTAGTCACAACCCAATGCTGATAATCTGAAAAAGGTCAAAAATCGACCGAAATCTTGATTTAAACCAATGAAAATCTTTTAGAAGCTAATTTGAAGGATTGTTTTTACACCTGTTTACCATGTGGTCCTCTGTATCCCATTTCATATTGTTATCCAGTCCTTATATCTAAAGGATGTGTTACATGTTTAACTGGTGTTCGTTTTCTGTGTCCACAGACGACCTCGTCTGCCCTGAGAGGAGCCATTCAGCTCGGGATCGGCTACACCGTCGGTAACCTGAGCTCTAAACCCGAGAGAGATGTGCTCATGCAAGACTTCTACGTGGTGGAGAGTATTTTCTTTCCGAGGTCTGAATAAGAAAGTTTAAGAATGTTTTGGTGGAACAGAGAGATTTAAAATGTCCTGTTTTTTGTCTCACTGACATTGAAAATTGAAGTCAACATGAAATTTGTATTTGTCAGGACTTGATTGGATGGCGAAAAGTTCCAATACTTAGTTTGCTACCACAATGCTTATCTAGGGGGTCTGGGCGGCTCAGCGAGTACTGCCGCTGACTATCAATCCTGGAGTCGCGAGTTTGAATCCAGGGCGTGATGAGTGACTCCAGCCAGGTCTCCTAAGTAACTAAATTGTCCCGGTTGCTAGGGAGGGTAGAGTCACATGGGGTAACCAAATTGTCCCGGTTGCTAGGGAGGGTAGAGTCACATGTGGTAACCAAATTGTCCTGGTTGCTAGGGAGGGTAGAGTCACATGGGGTAACCAAATTGTCCCGGTTGCTAGGGAGGGTAGAGTCACATGGGGTAACCAAATTGTCCCGGTTGCTAGGGAGGGTAGAGTCACATGGGGTAACCAAATTGTCCCGGTTGCTAGGGAGGGTAGAGTCACATGGGGTAACCAAATTGTCCCGGTTGCTAGGGAGGGTAGAGTCACATGGGGTAACCAAATTGTCCCGGTTGCTAGGGAGGGTAGAGTCACATGGGGTAACCAAATTGTCCCGGTTGCTAGGGAGGGTACAGTCACATGGGGTAACCAAATTGTCCCGGTTGCTAGGGAGGGTAGAGTCACATGGGGTAACCAAATTGTCCCGGTTGCTAGGGAGGGTAGAGTCACATGGGGTAACCAAATTGTCCCGGTTGCTAGGGAGGGTAGAGTCACATGGGGTAACCAAATTGTCCCGGTTGCTAGGGAGGGTACAGTCACATGGGGTAACCAAATTGTCCCTGTTGCTAGGGAGGGTAGAGTCACATGGGGTAACCAAATTGTCCCTGTTGCTAGGGAGGGTAGAGTCACATGGGGCAACCAAATTGTCCCTGTTGCTAGGGAGGGTAGAGTCACATGGGGTAACCAAATTGTCCCTGTTGCTAGGGAGGGTACAGTCACATGGGGTAACCAAATTGTCCCTGTTGCTAGGGAGGGTAGAGTCACATGGGGTAACCAAATTGTCCCGGTTGCTAGGGAGGGTACAGTCACTTGGGGTAACCAAATTGTCCCTGTTGCTAGGGAGGGTAGAGTCACATGGGGTAACCTCCTCGTGGTGGTGATTAGTGGTTCTCTCAATGGGGCGTGTGGTGAGTTGTGTGTGGATCGTGGAGAGTAGCATGAGCCTCCACATGCTGTGAGTCTCCGCGGTGTCATGCACAACGAGTCACGTGATCAGATGCGCGGATTGACGGTCTCAGAAGCGGCGGCAACTGAGACTTGTCCTCCACCACCTGGATTGAGGTGAGTAACCGCGCCACCATGAGGACCTAGTAAGCAGTGGGAATTGGGCATTACAAATGGGGAGAAAAGGGGGATTTCATGTTGACTTAAATTTTGTAATATATGTATAAATATACATTTATATACGTACTGTATATACATTTGTTTCATGACTTTTTAACTCTTTTTGTTTATTTTTGTTGTTAACTTTTTATGTTTATGTAGACCAGTGATAGTTTATGGTCATTAATATGAAAATAATAAAATTGATCAAAATCATTATATTTATTGTTAGATATTGATAATTATTTTGATTTGGGGACATTTCTTAACAAATATAAATATGCAGTTAATTTAATTAATTAATCTGCATCTCATGTATTTAATTCATTTAAAAGTTTTAATGGATTTACAGCCCTAATTTTATTAATAGATTTGTTATATTTAAGTCAAAAGTTAATACTGTAGTTTTTTTAATTAATGTGATGTCATCAATGAGAAATGTCTCTCTCTCTCTCTCTCTCTCTCTCTCTATCTCTCTCTCTCTCTATCTCTCTCTCACACACACTCTCTCTCTCTCTCTCTCTCTCTCTATCTCTCTCTCTCTCACACACACACTCTCTCTCTCTCTCTCTCTCTCTCTCACACACACTCTCTCTCTCTCTCTCTCTCTCTCTCTCTCTCTCTATCTTTCTCTCTCTCTCTCTATCTCTCTCTATCTCTCTCTCTCTATCTCTCTCTCTCTCTCTCTCTCACACACACTCTCTCTCTCTCTCTCTCTATCTTTCTCTCTCTCTCTCTCTCTCTCTCTCTCACACACTCTCTCTCTCTCTCAGTGAGGGCAGTAATTTGACCCCAGCGCATCACTATCCAGACTTCCGGTTTAAAACATACGCTCCTGTGGCGTTCCGCTACTTCAGAGAGCTCTTCGGGATTCGACCTGATGACTATCTGGTAAGACATATCTCGAAAGGTCCATGTTAAAGGATCGCTTAAGTACTACTAGAGCTATACGATGAATGTGGATGGCAAAGCGCAGATCATTTAGTCTTGGAAGAATTTGATGAGAAATGTTTTAGGTCAGTTTTGATTGCAGACTTTGGTAACTTGGCACAGTTTGAGACATTGTTGAGATCTCTTCTGAAACTCTGGAGGTCTGGTAAGCTTCATTGTGCTGTTACTGATCATTTCTTGGTTCAAGTTTGGAGTTTTCTAATCGAAAAACACTTTTAGGGGGCTTGACCAGCATCTGACTCATTTTTCACTCATATTTGAGTGATTTTCTCTGAACGAGTCACACTGTGAGTTTGTTAATATGATGTTGATGGGATCGGGCATTTATCGCTGTAGGTTTATGTTTATCTTTATGTATGAGATGTCCGATAATGTGGGCTTCAATATTCCTGTTCTTATGTCTAAACTGACAGGTACAAGTTTGGTCATATTTTTAAGTCAGTGTGATTCAACTTCATTTTGTGTTTAATAGAGCACAAGAGTCTTGTTCCAGAAGTAAAAATCCCATTCGTTTTTTCCATAGATGAATTGATTTTTATTGATAATTCGAAACGTATAAAGACAGACCGTCCGAGAGCTCTGAGGTTGTTAGTCGATCATATATGCTTCAGTCTGTGTAATTACAACTTCATTTGGAAAAAGAAAACGTGTTTAATAGTGGAATACCTGGTGAAGAACTACATTACCCAAGATCCACCAATCAGAGAACTGCAGCATACAAAGTGCACCAAAAGAGCTCTGCAGCTCCTCCCACTGCCATCATGTACTGTGAATGCAATTCAATTACATCATTCGTAATGTTTCAGAGGATTGTAGTTCATTCCCTCATTGAAGACTTCAAGTACACAGTCTTGTACCTTTGCCATTTTGTCTGATTTTTTAATACATTTTTGCCTCAAATCAAAGATTGTAATGTTGTGAGCTGGTTGATTTGGTTTATGGCTTATATTACATTTTCTTCTGAACGTTTTTATGAAATCCCAATGGGAAAAAAACAGTTCTATAACCAAGACGGCTGAAAAAGTCTGCGCTGTTGCGCTCTATTGCCAAATTCCTGCTGAAGAACTCCACTACCCACAATCCTGAAGCGAGATCCACCAATCAGAGATTCAGCTGTTACCATGGAAACTGGGATTGCTACCATTTCTGTCCCTGCTGAAAACAAATCAGCTTAATAAACCAGCCTAAGTTTGTCTTTTGGCTGGTCTCCAATGGTCAGGCTGGTCTGGTTTGCTAGACTAATGGCACTTTTCCACTGCACAGTACGGCTCGACTCGACACGACTCGCTTTGCTTTTCCACCGCAGTTCAGTGCCACCTCAACATGGGTGGGATTATAGGCTGATCGTCATAGTTGCACCGCCTCTACTGCTGTGACATCTTCTTAAACGTGACACTAAACAATAACACGAGCGCTAGCTGTTAGCGACTAGCTCATTGTGCTGCATAATGAAGTTGTTGATGGTGATTTTACACAAGTGTAACAGTTAAATTGACCTGGTGGTTTTAGAAGCTTCCAGTAGCTGCTCAACTAAATAAAGTGAAGCTTTCAAGCAGAGTATAAAGTTAACGTAACAAAACGTACCATCCTCCATCATGGCTGAGTCCAGGGCACTCTCCCTCCCATTGCTCGCCGGTCTAGATTGCGTCCATTTGATCGAACCTCTTCCACTTTTCCTTGATGGTTCTGTAGTTACGTTTTTTTAACTTTTCCCTTCACTGCTGGTTGGTCCGGTGGTAGCCGTGTGCGGCCAACAGCTGATACACTTCCTGGGAGACTTTTTCATTTCATTCGTTGCTAACGAGAGGAACGTCTGCACCTCGTTTATTGACCACAGTGTGGTTTTAAGCACTGTCATTTCTATTTACAATTCAAAAGTGCCGTGAACAAATGATACTGCTATCGCTGTTGCTAACTTTAAAACTAGCGGGATGATGTCCCATGTCGCAAATCCAGTGACGCTGGTAGTGACGATTATCTCTGTCCAATCAGTGATCTGCAGGATTCTGATGTCACATTTAGTTTTGGCTTGGCTCGCTTGGAACCTCGACCGAGGTGGTACTAAAACAAGTACCAGATACCCCAAAAAGCGAGTAGAGTCGAGTCGAGCCATACTGTGCGTTGGGAAAGTCCCATAATTTAAACCTAGAGCCTATTCTGTATCTTGAGCTAAAATACATGTTGTTTTTGATTCAGTGCTTGGAACTCTTTATTGAAGGATTTTCTAAAACCGAAAGTGTGCGGTCGGTGTTAAGCAGAAACATCCTGGGGAGTCATGGGAAGGTTAATGTGTAATAATGATATGACAGTGTTCAGAGCTTAAATGAAACTTATCTGGAGCGGTTAAGACACATTTATCTCTGTAGTGTGTGTGTGTGTGTGTGTGTGTGTGTGAGAGTGTGTGTGTGTGTGTGTGTGTGTGTGTGGTGCATATGGCTGCTCTATAAGTCCACAGACACTACCTGAGACAGATGGCGATTATCACACTAATACTTTCCGTTTTAAGCACTGAAAACACTGTCTGATACACATCCATATGTTGATTGTTTTTAATCCCCCTATTGCGTTCAGAATCCAAATACACCTTTTGCATTGTGGGGCAATTTTGACCCGGTGGAATTCAAGCTTATAAATCATTCATAACCAGATGGTTTTCATCTAAAATTATATTGTAAATCATTATTAGGTTTGTGGCAGGGTGGAGGGCGGGGCCGGGTCGAGATTCTACACACTTATTAGGCTAATCAAGCCTCCGAGAGGGATAAAGGCCGACTGCGGAAGATGGTGCTGGAGAGAGAGATCGTTTACGGGCAGCTGGCTGTCCTATGTGTGTTTGTGTCTTTTGTTTAAGTTTGTCATTAAAATATGATTTATATCGTCAAGCCGGTTCTCGCCTCCTCCTTTCCATTGGACTGCGTTACAATATTCTTAACTGTTTGTATATGTAAAAATAGTTTATTTTTGGCATGTTAACTGACAAATATAAAAGTTATTCATTAATATGCATCATTTAAGAAATAGTAACATTTTCAAAATGTACATTAACTTAACATTAACATGTGAAGACATATTTTTTTATCAACATATCTGTGAAGGTTTATACTATATTATAACATAATATACCATTTATTTTAACGTCTAATCTGAGAATTACTAGTAATTTGAATGTCCTGTTTCTCATAACTGCTCGATACAACTTAGTGGTCAAAAGTTATAAAACCAACATATTCATTTTCAACTAAACGTCATCAAAACAACTGCACAACATTATTACTTCTTTACTACGTTTTTATGTAAAATCTATTGTATTTACTTGACTGAAATGTTTAATGTTGATCTGTGAGTTGTAAGCTGGTTCAGCATCAGATGGCTGCAGAGTCAAATGTGGACAGTTTCCTCTCTCAAGCCCCATTTACCGTAATGTGTGCATGAAATTTTGCCCAGGCCACACCCCTTTTATTTAAAATGTATTATTATTGGGGTAACCGAACAGGAGATAATTGTAATGCT
Organism: Moxostoma hubbsi; assembly: GCA_032164185.1. Classification (NCBI taxonomy): domain Eukaryota; kingdom Metazoa; phylum Chordata; class Actinopteri; order Cypriniformes; family Catostomidae; genus Moxostoma; species Moxostoma hubbsi. Next base: position 48,835,870 of record JAVLUX010000009.1, on the reverse strand, counting down.
CTACGTCTACGGAGATTAAGAAAATCTTTTCATTTAACTCCGATCATAAAAAAATCCCACTAGGGTTTGGGACAGTGGCGATAGTATCATTGACCTTATTTTGGTGTAATTTTGGTGAAGAGTGATTGAATATGGTGTCAGCAGCAATCAAAAGTACATCAAGGAAATGTTTTGACAAAAATAAAGTAGTCATTAAACAGTCAGGACTTGGCTGCTTAAAAATTATAATGATGAAATATTAAAAGATCAGCTAAATAGACTTTAATGGTAAAATACACAAAAAGCCTCATCAATCGATGATGTTTGGGTATATTTTAAATATCTATTTCTGAAAGTATTAAGCAAAGTTGCCCCTCTTAGACAAGTGAGAGTTAAGCTAAGATCCAGTCCTAGAAATAAGGCCCTATCGATTCATAGGAGAACTAAGAATTAAGTGGATTATGATATGTTTAAAGCACTCAGAAATGTAGTACAGAAAAGTATAAGGGAAGCAAAGAGTATCTTTATCACTGAACAATTAAAGGTAAACAAGGGAGATCCAAAATCATTGTGGAGGGTATCATTGAACTAGATGGTAAATCGAAACCTGGTTTATCAAAATTAGCTTTAAATTTTGATGGCGATATAGAATTTGATATAAGCAAAATTGCTAACAAATTAAATTAATTTGTCTCATCCATAGCTAATAGCTTCGTAGAAAGGCTTTCCTCCAAGTAAGGGAATTTATGGGATTGATTTTGTTAAGAGGTTCTATTCAAGTCAAGGAGTGTTCCCAGATTCTGTGTTTCATCATACAGTTACTATAATGTTAAAAGTACTGCAGGTGTCTACAGCAACTGGGCTAGGTAGCATTCCAGCTAGGATTTCAAGAGATGCTGCAGATATCATTGTGCCAACTAAATCATACAGTATATTGTTAATCAATCACTTGAAAAGGGTAGAGTACCATCAGATATGAAGATAGCAAAAATCATTCCATTATACAACAAAAGGGAATGGAATGTTCCCGGGAACTGTCGCCCAGTCTCTATCCTTAGTGCGGGTTCAAAGATTTTTGAAAAAGTTGTTCATAAACAGATGTATGAATATGTATGCAAACATAGACTAATTTATGATTTGCAGTCTGGTTTTAGGAGGTCTTATTCCACAGGTACTTGTTTAATTTATTTAACAAACTAAATGATGATGGAACATTTTGTGGTATGGTGCTTTTGGATCTTCAAAAAGCCTTTAATACAGTAAACCAATGTTGTGCAATGTTGTTTTGATTATGCTTGTAATGCAAGGATGCCTGATTTGTCTCGGATGTGGATGGGAAGGTTGCAAGTATCTCAAAATAATTAATTAGATTCATTTTAGAGATTCAGCATTTCACTCGTGAGGATGAAACCCATTTTCGGCAGCTTGGTTGGCTGCCAGTTGAATGTAGAGCAGTTCACCTTAAACTTAATTGGGTGCATAGAATAATCAACAAAAGAGCACCAGTTTATTTTAGGACATATTTTGAAAGGGTTAGTGAAAAATACTGTTACAACACCAGGCAGAGTATTATGGATCTTTATGTCACTTTTATACCATGTATGGCCAGAGATCTTTTGAATACTCAAGAGCAGAGGAGTGGAATAAGCTACTGATGCATATCAAGTGCATAACAAATATGGTTGGTTTTAGTCTGAACCAGGGCTGGACTGGTAATCTGGCATACCGGGCATTTTTCTGGTGGGCCGACGCACTTTGGGGCCAATCAGGGGCGGACTGGCCATCGGGAGAACCGAGCGGGCCAGTGGGTCAGCCGCGAAACGGGGCGAATGGGCCGTGATAAGCTAAAATGAGCCGCTGCGTTGTGCAGAACGGACCACAAAACGGCGCCGCGATATGTAGAAAAGTACAGCAAACAATAAAATACTTGTTTTTTTAGATAAATTGTCTTATTGATGAATTATACGTTAAAATAGTGTGTTTATGTATGATATTTTATTGTATTTCAATTTAAAAGGTAATTTTATGATGCGTGTGGACATCGCCAAGAATATCAACTATGTTACGCAATATCAAGGACCACAATGGAAATACATTTTTAACTCTGTTGTGTTATTCTTGATATATGAGCTGGGTTTCATTAACATTTTATTGTCCAATAAATCCAAACCAAATACTGTATGTGACGTTGAACAAATATTTACAGATTTATACTAGAATGCACAACAATGATCAAAAACTATTTTGAACACATTAAATGACTCATATGTGTTTTGTCTGTATTTGCAGTATTCACTCTGTAATGAACCCTTGATCGAGCTGTCAAACCCCGGCGCCAGTGGCTCCATTTTCTACGTCACTCGTGATGATGAGTTCATCCTCAAAACCGTCATGCACAAAGAGGCTGAATTTCTGCAGAAGCTGCTGCCTGGATACTACATGGTGAGTCATCGTCTCCATAATGAAGAACTGATCGCCTCAAGTACTCTGTGTCCTAACTTTATATCATATTATATTTTTAGCTGGATTTCTAGCTGAGTAAAATTATTTAATAGCCTTTGAGTCCTTTATCCAGCCGATATTGAACGTGTGTGGACCGCTGAGGTGCTCAGTAGGTTCCAAGGGGGGTTGCTCTGTACTGTATGGAAAGCCTTTTAAGCTTTAACGGACAAAAATGCCCTTGAGCCAGATTTTCCCAAATCAGCATTTTAAGCATTTAAAATGTCCACATTTACCTAAATAAACATTTTAAAAATCTCTTAAGTTTCCTACATTTATTGTTTAGTAAATATTAACGTTTGAAAACTCCATTACTTTTTAAATGCTAGTTAGGTAAACCTGAAAAAACAAAAACAAAACAACTGACAACGTTACCCAATTAAGCATTTAAAGCCCTTTTATCATTGTCAGCCCCAAAATAAATTGCTATATTTACCTAAATAAACATTTAGAAATGGCTTAACTTTTTACATTTATTGTTAAGTAAAAATGTACATTTGAAAACTGCATTACCTTTAAAATGCTTATTTATGCAAATCTGTAAAAATAGACAATTTCTCCCAAATATGCATTTAAAGCCTTTTTATCATTGTCAGACAAACAGCAAAATTTTTCATATTTACCTAAATAAAAAATGTCATATTGCTTAATTTTTTACATTTATTGTTTAGTACAAATTAACATTTGAAAACTGCATTAATTAAAAAATTCGTAATATATGTACATTTTACCCAAATAAGCATTTAAAGCGCCTTTTTTTATTGTCAGACCAACAACAAACATTTCTCAATGTTACACATTTACCTAAAACAAACATTTTAAGAATCTCAAAATTTCCTACATTTCTTTTTCAGTAAATGTTATTTGAAAAATGCGTATTCAGGCAAATCTGTAAAAATAGGCAATGTTACCAAAATATGCATTTGAAGGCCTTTTTAAAGCACAACAAAAATTGCTAAATATTTCCAGATTTACCTACAGAAACATTTTTAAACATTTAATTTTATATATTTATAGTTTAGTAAAAAACACACATTTGAAAATTGCACTACGATTCTTTTAAAATGCTTATTTAGAAAATCTGTAAAAAAAAAAAAAAAAATTATTTTTTTACCCAAATAACCATTTAAGACATACAAATATTATATAGATATTTTTTTTAAAAAAAACCCAAAAACATTATATGCCCTACATTTTTTTAAACCGAAAACTAAACTTGCTCTCTATTTTTATTTATTTTTATTTATTTATTTTTTCAGATTTACCTAAATAAACATGTTGAAAATGTATTTAGTAAATATTAACATTTGAAAACTGTATTACTTTTAAAATGCTTATATTGCTCTTTTTTTTTTTTATTGTCAATTTTACCAAAATATGCTTTCATTTTTTTTAAACCCGAAAACAAAAATTGCTCTCTATTTTTATTCATTTTTATTTTTATTTATTTTTCATATTTACCTAAATAAACATTTTGAAAATGTCTTTAGCAAATATTCATATTTGAAAACTTTTAAAATGCTTATTTAGGCAAATCCAGAAAATAATCGTACAGTATTTTTAGTAACAATCTTTGTTAATTTGTTTCTTTTAAAGCGATTATGATGTGCTTCATATTCAATTACACTGTCTGTAAAAGTCTGATTGTTGTGAGATTGAAGCAAACTTACTCTAAAGTTGCACGATTAAGCAATTAAATAAAGACAATGTGACAAAAACAGTTTATCTCTGCTCTTTTATCTCTTAGAACTTGAATCAGAACCCGCGCACCCTGCTGCCCAAGTTCTTCGGCCTGTACTGCGTTCAGTCTGGCGGGAAGAACATTCGTATTGTGGTGATGAATAACGTTCTGCCACGTGTTGTGCGCATGCATCTTAAGTTTGACCTCAAGGGCTCCACGTGCAAGCGCCAAGCCTCCAAGAAAGAGCGAGAGAAGTCTAAGCCCACTTACAAAGACCTGGACTTCATGGAGGACGTCCCGGATGGACTTCTGCTGGATGTGGACACATACAATGCCCTGGTCAAAACGCTACAGAGAGACTGTCTGGTGAGTGTGGGCGCACTTTTATTTATTGTTTATAGGTAGTATGCCACAAATGGCTGTGGCAACCTGTTTTTAAACATCAAGATTGTAGGTTAAATGTATACAGTATGTATAAGTAAAAGTGTACATTTTTAGATGCTATACATCTATACACATACCACTGTATGCATACTGTACAGTAGCATTTATACCAACATCTGTGCATTATCTGACCTATTATTTTAAAGCCGTACGATGTTTGTGCAGGTGTTGGAGAGTTTTAAGATCATGGACTACAGTTTGTTGTTGGGGGTTCATAATGTGGATCAGGCGGAGCGCGAGCAGGAGATGGAGGGGTCCCAGGGCAGCAGTGATGAGAAGAGACCCACCGCTCAGAGAGCACTTTACTCCACCGCCATGGAGTCCATTCAAGGAGGAGTTTCCTATAGAGACTCTATTGATACTGATGACACGTATGTGGAAACCTTTTGCTTATGTTCGAGTGCTCACTTAATTAAACATCATTACACTGCATACTGAATCTGTGCTATCATGATCTGTATCACTCTCTCTTCCTTCTCTGTAGAATGGGAGGAATCCCTGCCGTCAGTGGGAAAGGAGAGAGACTCCTGCTTTTCATCGGCATTATAGACATCCTTCAGTCCTACAGGTGATTCAGAAATAGTACGCTGTTCTATCTCAGTCTGGTCTATGAGTTATGGGTTAATTGCATGTCATTGGATCATATATAGGTCTATCTGTGACCTATATATCGGACTTCATTTGCATTAGATTCCTTTAATTATGCTCTTATGTAACATTTCTGGAAAACCTGCATTAAGTAACACAAATCCAATGCAATGGCTTCATGATACTCAGCATTTCTCTCGTTGTGTATATCTGTATACATTTCCTGCAGACTCATTAAGAAGTTGGAGCACACGTGGAAGGCTTTGGTACATGATGGGGTGAGTACAGACAGAAACTCATCACTGACCCTGATAAAAACACCATCATTATAATGGAAGTGAATGGGGCCAATCCATAAGCATGAAAATACTCATGGTTTCAAAAGTATAGCCGTAAGACGTAAACAAGATATTTAACCCTTTAAGCTCTGAGGTTGTTTTTAAAGATTTCCTGTTTCAGTGGCATACCCAAAATTAAAGGCTTATAACTAAAAAAACAAAACAAAAAACAATGTGAGTCAAGTGTTTGGTATCATTGATTTTTTTTTATTTTTTATGATATAGATCATGATCAATTTTGAAGTTTTCTACATTTATTGTTTAGTAAATATTAACATTTGAAAACTCCATTACTTTTTAAATGCTAGTTAGGTAAACCTGAAAAAACAAAAACAAAACAATTGACAACGTTACCCAATTAAGCATTTAAAGCCCTTTTATTATTGTCAGCCCAATAACAAAACATGCTAAATGTTTTCCCATATTTAACTTAATAAACAGTTACAAATTGCTACATTTTGTACATTTATTGTTAAGTAAATATTAACGTTTGCTTATATAAAACTTGCTAAAAAATGCATTTAAAACCCTTTTTTAAGCAAAAATTGCTAAATTTTTCCTGATTGATCTACACAAAAGTTTTTAAATGTTTAATTTTATACATGTATTGTTTAGTAAATATTAACATTTGAAAATTTCACTACTTCTAAAATGCTTATTTAGGCAAATCTGTAAAAACAAGCATTTAAAGCCCTTTTATCATTGTCAGCCCAAAAATAAATTGCTATATTTTCCTATATTTACCTAAATAAACATTTTAAAATGGCTTAACTTTTTACATTTATTGTTAAGTAAAAATGTACATTTGAAAATTGCATTAATTTTACCCAAATAAGCATTTAAAGCTCTTTTTTGAGCTCTTTATTGTCAGACCAACAACAAACAACAATCTATATCAGTTTTGAGGCTCTCCGCCTGAAAAACTGCTGAAAAAATTCACACAAAAAAACAAACTTTAAAACTTTTTTCTGATTTGACGTTATATATCTCTGGGTGTAAATTAATTGGCTCTAAAAAACTGCTTTTGTTTTCTTCCCAATCATGTCAACTGTATCTGAGTACAAAGCAAGATTACAAAAATAATTGATCATAGTGTCCAAAAACAAATAAAAGATAATTATTGTAAATAAGAACTAATTACACATGCAAACACAACAATGACTAAAGGTTTGCATAGCATGCAGACATGATTTTACTCATGAGATTTCACAGAATGAGTTTCATTCTGTGTCATTTGAGTCATCATTGAGTCTGTGTCATGTATTTGGCGCCATCTCCTGGTGGTCATATGTAACATTGTGCTTCATGTGGATTATCTAATGATCTATACATCTGATTATCTTGTGTGTGGACTCGTTTGAAAGATAATCATCTCATTCAGTTTCATTCTGTGCCATTTGAGTCATCATTGAGTCTGTGTCATGTATTTGGCGCCATCTCCTGGTGGCCATATGTAACATTGTGCTTCATGTGGATTATCTAATGATCTACACATCTGATTATCTTGTGTGTGGACTCGTTTGAAAGATAATCATCTCATTCAGTTTCATTCTGTGCCATTTGAGTCATCATTGAGTCTGTGTCATGTATTTGGCGCCATCTCCTGGTGGTCATATGTAACATTGTGCTTCATGTGGATTATCTAATGATCTATACATCTGATTATCTTGTGTGTGGACTCGTTTGAAAGATAATCATCTCATTCAGTTTCATTCTGTGCCATCTGAGTCATCATTGAGTCTGTGTCATGTATTTGGCGCCATCTCCTGGTGGCCATATGTAACATTGTGCTTCATGTGGATTATCTAATGATCTACACATCTGATTATCTTGTGTGTGGACTCGTTTGAAAGATAATCATCTCATTCAGTTTCATTCTGTGCCATTTGAGTCATCATTGAGTCTGTGTCATGTATTTGGCGCCATCTCCTGGTGGTCATATGTAACATTGTGCTTCATGTGGATTATCTAATGATCTATACATCTGATTATCTTGTGTGTGGACTCGATTGAAAGATAATCATCTCATTCAGTTTCATTCTGTGTCATTTGAGTCATCATTGAGTCTGTGTCATGTATTTGGCGCCATCTCCTGGTGGCCATATGTAACAGTCACCAATCACATGTCTCTCTGCCCAAATATGGATGACATTTTGCACCGATCTTGACCCAGTTTGATTGGTTTAGCATTCCATGAAGCTACATCATTTCCGATGATGTCATCTGATCCAGGAAAGCTGATGAGTTTTCGGCCAGATTGCAAGATGCCAGATATCCAGATGCTGTGTTCATATTGTGCACAGTGTGCTTTGTGTATTGTTTAGAATAAAACAGGTCCTCAATAAAGTACAAAATGCTTCTTAAAAATCAAATACTTGGGGCACTTAATGTGCCTTAGTGGAAAATTTGATTATTTCTGACCCTGTAATGGATCATAATCCTCCTGCCATCTCAGGGCATATAGCTGTTTAGCCGTGACCTCGATTTGTAGGCAAACTCGGAAGGCAAATTCGTCATGGAGTAAAATAAGATCTCCGATGAAAATGACTCAAAGATACTTTCACGTTTTGTTCTAGAACATAAATGACACACAGTCATGCCTCAATCCTGGATTTTGAAGCTGTTGTGTCTTTTAAAAATGCATGTTGCTAACCCGTCGCTACATAAGGACTACAAAATGCATCTATTTCCTAAAGCCCGTAGCTCACATGCTGATGGTAGTTGTAGTCTTTAATTAGCATTATGAGAGTAACATGCATTCATAATAAACACAGCAGCTTCAAAGTTAATGTTTGAGGTATGACCGTGTGTACTTCATGTTCTCTTTAAGTCATTTTAACCACAGCCCTTATTTTATGTACACATCTAAAACTGCCTCTAATACTGCCAAACTGAACACATGGCTCGAAAATACTAATTGCTAAAATGCTAATTTTAGGACCACAACCTGAACTTGCTCTGTTGAAATAAAAGAGTTTGATGTTTCCTTCCAAGTCCAAAATACGTGCATGTATTTCTTGAAATGAAGCACCAAAAACCTCTCGTTCTAAAAACAGTGTTTAGCAACTTGGCCCACTTAGGAATTAGGATAGATATTATTATTCAAGTTGATATTTAACTAATAAAAAGAAAGAAGTGTATCAAGTGTTGTTCTGTTTATGATGGTGTAGCACCTGCTGCTCTGCAGATCCTTCTGTTGGAGTGGTGGTGGCGTAGTGGGCTAAAGCACATAACTGGTAATCAGAAGGTTGCTGGTTTGATCCCCACGTCCACCACCATTGTGTCCTTGAGTAAGGCACTTAACTCCAGGTTGCTCCGGGGGGATTGTCCTTGTCATAAGTGCACTGTAAGTCGCTTTGGATAAAAGCATCTGCCAAATGCATGAATGTAAATGTACATTAGAAACGAGCGGCTGAAATTTATTATTAAAGTTGCATGAAGTCAAAATTTACCCTATTGAATTTCTCAATGCATGTGTAACAGGTCTTATTCTGAACGATTCGTGCATGCATATTTTTTGATTTTGACATTTTTATAAATCACTCAAATAGGAAATACGTCAGAACACCAAATGCGTTGAACTGCGCCCATCAAGACACTGCAGTGTGACTTTAACAAGACCCCTGATCATTTCTGGCTGGTCTGAACAGTTTGAACGGCACATTTCAGCACCGATTGTTTTCTGAGTGTGTCACAATGAAATGCCGCTTTGCAAGATAAAGCTATATTGTGTAAATGTACAGTTGCAGTAATATGGCCTGTTTATAGCCTCTATAGGGTCATAGAGATTTGTTGACTGTGGAGGTGAATATTGAATGTGGTGGAGATTCAAAGAAACAGTGGATAGACTTTGATAAAGATCGAGTGTGTTTGGTTTCGCTGCTCAGGCTTTGTCTTAGCAACTCTTTCCATTCTCAATCTTCTCTTCTCTGCTTTCCTGTCCGTCCTCCTCTCTTTCTGCTCTTCCATTGACTGGCACATTTAGTCAGCTGAAACCGTGTTTCCTGTGATGCACAATGTTTGTCCTCCTCTAGGTGGTGCTTGAGCGCTCATGAAGCTGAATCCTCTACTGATCTCCTCCTTGTCCCTTTTGTCTTCCAGGACACCGTGTCAGTCCACAGGCCGAACTTCTACGCTGACCGATTCTTCAGATTCATGAGCAGTAACGTGTTTAAGAAAAGCACTTGTGAGTATCACTGGTGTAAAGTTCGCCGTAGTAATTCAATCGAAATAAAGAGTCTCTTAAAATGAGCTGCAATCTAATCCGACGTAGATCTGATTCTATACGTCTGTTTTCTCCAGCACTCAAGGCTTCTCCTGCGAAGAAGGGGCGTGTGGCCCTCAACGTGCCCAAATTCAGTGGCCCTGGGGCGGCCTGGTCCGCCTGTCAGCTGCCGTCAGAGAGAGACGAGAATATCTACGATCTGAGAGCAGCTCGCAGTTTCCCCGCACTCGAGAACGATGGTAGCGTCTCTAACGATTACTAGTGAAATTATTTGAAATTAATGATCATTTAAAGACACGTTTAAAGACAGACCTACCGTGTGCTTTGAGGTTGTTAATCAACGGTATATGCTTCTGTTAAAGCCATCAGTCCACGTTATTTCAACTAAAATCCTGTTTAACGATGAAATACCTGGTGAAGAACTACACTACCCATAATCCTGATTAACAAAGTGCGCCAAAAGAGCTCTGCAGCGACCACCCCCTCCGAGGCGGTCCCTCTACACTCTCAAAATAATGATATATTTGCATATATCTGAATATTTTGCGCTTTTCTTTAAAATACTGTATATTAAGACTAATGAACTATTCGATGACTTCATTTGCAATGCTTTATGGGATTGTAGTTCATTCCCTCATTCAAGACATAGTCTTTTATATTTGTATTTTCTCCGATTTCGAAATACTTTTCTGCTTCAAATCAAAGTGTGCAATGTTGTGATTCACCACGGACTGCTGTACTGACTGTGGGACGACAGTGTCATCGATATTGCCAACTTGTTAATTTGAATTTCTTCCCCCGTTTCTTCCTTCTTGTTTGGTTATTTGCACTCTCAGGCCAGCAGTCTTGCACTCCACCATCATTTGAGGAAGCGACTACAGCCTCTGTGGCCACGACTCTGTCCTCAAACACATCTATATCGATCCCCGAGCGCTCCCCATCAGACACCACAGAGCACCCACGCTACAGGTGCTCACGAGTCACACCATTAACCAGTGAATGAAATGAAAATACAAGGTCATTATCTTTCATTTACTTCAAAAACTTTTCTTTTGACTCCACAGGAGGCAGACTCTGTCATTCAGAGAAGCTGAGAGCAGGTAGGCTTTATTTACAATGTTATGGTTGCCAGTCCATGAGAGCTTCCTAAATTAAGAATGTTTTGTTGTTCTTTGGACACTGCAGAATCAGTAGGACGAACGAACAAAAATGGACCAAACAGTATCATTGTACTACCATTTTGGACATCGTATTGTAGCATGGTAATGCCATGTTTTGGACAAAGTACCATTGCAATACCATGTTTTTGGACATAGTACTATAGTAATGACATGGTTTTTTTGACACAGTACTATTTACTATGGTAAACAACTTTTTTGCATCGTACTATGGTAATATGACATGCTTTGAATTACATAAGAGTAACATGTACCATGGTAATACCATGTTTTTTGGAGCTAGTACTGCAGTAATACCATGTTTTGGATGTAATGCTGCAGTTATACCGTGTTTTTTGGAGCTAGTACTGCGGTAATACCATGTTTTGGGTGTAATGCTGCAGTTATACCGTGTTTTTTGGAGCTAGTACTGCGGTAATACCATGTTTTGGGTGTAATGCTGCAGTTATACTGTGTTTTTTGGAGCTAGTACTGCGGTAATACCATGTTTTGGGTGTAATGCTGCAGTTATACCGTGTTTTTTGGAGCTAGTACTGCGGTAATACCATGTTTTGGGCGTAATGCTGCAGTTATACCGTGTTTTTTGGAGCTAGTACTGCGGTAATACCATGTTTTGGGCGTAATGCTGCAGTAATACCGTGTTTTTTGGAGCTAGTACTGCGGTAAAACCATGTTTTGGGCGTAATGCTGCAGTTATACTGTGTTTTTTGGAGCAAGTACTGCGGTAATACCATGTTTTGGGCGTAATGCTGCAGTTATACTGTGTTTTTTGGAGCTAGTACTGCGGTAATACCATGTTTTGGGCGTAATGCTGCAGTTATACCGTGTTTTTTGGAGCTAGTACTGCGGTAAAACCATGTTTTGGGCGTAATGCTACAGTTATACCGTGTTTTTTGGAGCTAGTACTGCGGTAATACCATGTTTTGGGTGTAATGCTGCAGTTATACTGTGTTTTTTGGAGCTAGTACTGTGGTAAAACCATGTTTTGGGCGTAATGCTACAGTTATACCGTGTTTTTTGGAGCTAGTACTGTGGTAAAACCATGTTTTGGGTGTAATGCTGCAGTTATACCGTGTTTTTTGGAGCTAGTACTGCGGTAAAACCATGTTTTGGGCGTAATGCTACAGTTATACCGTGTTTTTTGGAGCTAGTACTGCGGTAAAACCATGTTTTGGGTGTAATGCTGCAGTTATACTGTGTTTTTTGGAGCTAGTACTGTGGTAAAACCATGTTTTGGGTGTAATGCTGCAGTTATACTGTGTTTTTTGGAGCTAGTACTGCGGTAATACCATGTTTTGGGCGTAATGCTGCAGTTATACCGTGTTTTTTGGAGCTAGTACTGCGGTAATACCATGTTTTGGGCGTAATGCTGCAGTTATACTGTGTTTTTTGGAGCTAGTACTGCGGTAATACCATGTTTTGGGCGTAATGCCGCAGTTATACTGTGTTTGGAGCTAGTACTGCGGTAATACCATGTTTTGGGCGTAATGCCGCAGTTATACCGTGTTTTTTGGAGCCAGTACTGCGGTAATACCATGTTTTGGATGTAATGCTGCAGTTATACCGTGTTTTTTGGAGCTAGTACTGCGGTAATACCATGTTTTGGGCGTAATGCTGCAGTTATACCGTGTTTTTTGGAGCTAGTACTGCGGTAATACCATGTTTTGGGCGTAATGCTGCAGTTATACTGTGTTTTTTGGAGCTAGTACTGCGGTAATACCATGTTTTGGGCGTAATGCTGCAGTTATACCGTGTATTTTGGAGCTAGTACTGCGGTAAAACCATGTTTTGGATGTAATGCTGCAGTTATACCGTGTTTTTTGGAGCTAGTACTGCAGTAAAACCATGTTTTGGGTGTAATGCTGCAGTTATACTGTGTTTTTTGGAGCTAGTACTGCGGTAATACCATGTTTTGGGCGTAATGCTGCAGTCGTACCGTGTTTTTTGGAGCTAGTACTGCGGTAATACCATGTTTTGGGCGTAATGCTGCAGTTGTACCGTGTTTTTTGGAGCTAGTACTGCGGTAATACCATGTTTTGGGCGTAATGCTGCAGTCGTACCGTGTTTTTTGGAGCTAGTACTGCGGTAATACCATGTTTTGGACGTAATGCTGCAGTCGTACCGTGTTTTTTGGAGCTAGTACTGCGGTAATACCATGTTTTGGACGTAATGCTGCAGTCGTACCGTGTTTTTTGGAGCTAGTACTGCGGTAATACCATGTTTTGGACGTAATGCTGCAGTCGTACCGTGTTTTTTGGAGCTAGTACTGCGGTAATACCATGTTTTGGATGTAATGCTACAATTGTACCGTGTTTTTTGGAGCTAGTACTGCGGTAATACCATGTTTTGGGCGTAATGCTGCAGTTGTACCGTGTTTTTTGGAGCTAGTACTGCGGTAATACCATGTTTTGGGCGTAATGCTGCAGTCGTACCGTGTTTTTTGGAGCTAGTACTGCGGTAATACCATGTTTTGGACGTAATGCTGCAGTCGTACCGTGTTTTTTGGAGCTAGTACTGCGGTAATACCATGTTTTGGATGTAATGCTGCAGTCATACCGTGTTTTTTGGAGCTAGTACTGCGGTAATACCATGTTTTGGATGTAATGCTACAGTTATACCGTGTTTTTTGGAGCTAGTACTGCGGTAATACCATGTTTTGGACGTAATGCTGCAGTTATACCGTGTTTTTTGGAGCTAGTACTGCGGTAATACCATGTTTTGGACGTAATGCTGCAGTTATACCGTGTTTTTTGGAGCTAGTACTGCGGTAATACCATGTTTTGTATGTAATGCTGCAGTTATACCGTGTTTTTTGGAGCTAGTACTGCGGTAATACCATGTTTTGGGCGTAATGCTGCAGTTATACCGTGTTTTTTGGAGCTAGTACTGCGGTAAAACCATGTTTTGGATGTAATGCTGCAGTTATACCGTGTTTTTTGGAGCTAGTACTGCGGTAATACCATGTTTTGGGCGTAATGCTGCAGTTATACCGTGTTTTTTTGGAGCTAGTACTGCGGTAAAACCATGTTTTGGGCGTAATGCTGCAGTTATACTGTGTTTTTTTGGAGCTAGTACTGCGGTAAAACCATGTTTTGGGCGTAATGCTGCAGTAATACCGTGTTTTTTTGGAGCTAGTACTGCGGTAAAACCATGTTTTGGGTGTAATGCTACAGTTATACCGTGTTTTTTGGAGCTAGTACTGCGGTAATACCATGTTTTGGATGTAATGCTGCAGTTATACCGTGTTTTTTGGAGCTAGCACTGCGGTAATACCATGTTTTGGGCGTAATGCTGCAGTTATACCGTGTTTTTTGGAGCTAGCACTGCGGTAATACCATGTTTTGGGCGTAATGCTACAGTTATACCGTGTTTTTTGGAGCTAGTACTGCGGTAATACCATGTTTTGGGCGTAATGCTACAGTTATACCGTGTTTTTTGGAGCTAGTACTGCGGTAATACCATGTTTTGGGCGTAATGCTACAGTTATACCGTGTTTTTTGGAGCTAGTACTGCGGTAATACCATGTTTTGGGCGTAATGCTACAGTTATACCGTGTTTTTTGGAGCTAGTACTGCGGTAAAACCATGTTTTGGGCGTAATGCTACAGTTATACCGTGTTTTTGGAGCTAGTACTGCGGTAATACCATGTTTTGGGCGTAATGCTGCAATTATACCGTGTTTTTTGGAGCTAGTACTGCGGTAATACCATGTTTTGGGCGTAATGCTGCAGTTATACCGTGTTTTTTGGAGCTAGTACTGCGGTACTACCATGTTTTGGGCGTAATGCTGCAGTTATACCGTGTTTTTTGGAGCTAGTACTGCGGTAATACCATGTTTTGGGCGTAATGCTGCAGTTATACTGTGTTTTTTGGAGCTAGTACTGCGGTAATACCATGTTTTGGGCGTAATGCTGCAGTAATACTGTGTTTTTTGGAGCTAGTACTGCGGTAATACCATGTTTTGGATGTAATGCTGCAGTTATACCGTGTATTTTGGAGCTAGTACTGCGGTAATACCATGTTTTGGGCGTAATGCTGCAGTTATACCGTGTTTTTTGGAGCTTGTACTGCGGTAATACCATGTTTTGGGTGTAATGCTGCAGTTATACCGTGTTTTTTGGAGCTAGTACTGCGGTAATACCATGTTTTGGGCGTAATGCTGCAGTCATACCGTGTTTTTTGGAGCTAGTACTGCGGTAATACCATGTTTTGGGCATAATGCTGCAGTTATACCGTGTTTTTTGGAGCTAGTACTGCGGTAATACCATGTTTTGGGTGTAATGCCGCAGTTATACTGTGTTTGGAGCTAGTACTGCGGTAATACCATGTTTTGGGCGTAATGCCGCAGTTATACCGTGTTTTTTGGAGCTAGTACTGCGGTAATACCATGTTTTGGGCGTAATGCTGCAGTTATACCGTGTTTTTTGGAGCTAGTACTGCGGTAATACCATGTTTTGGGCGTAATGCTGCAGTTATACTGTGTTTTTTGGAGCTAGTACTGCGGTAATACCATGTTTTGGTCGTAATGCTGCAGTTATACCGTGTTTTTTGGAGCTAGTACTGCGGTAATACCATGTTTCGGATGTAATGCTGCAGTTATACCGTGTTTTTTGGAGCTAGTACTGCGGTAATACCATGTTTCGGGTGTAATGCTGCAGTTATACCGTGTTTTTTGGAGCTAGTACTGCGGTAATACCATGTTTTGGATGTAATGCTACAATTGTACCGTGTTTTTTGGAGCTAGTACTGCGGTAATACCATGTTTTGGGCATAATGCTACAGTTACACCGTGTTTTTTGGAGCTAGTACTGCGGTAATACCATGTTTTGGGCGTAATGCTGCAGTTATACCGTGTTTTTTGGAGCTAGTACTGCGGTAATACCATGTTTTGGATGTAATGCTACAATTGTACCGTGTTTTTTGGAGCTAGTACTGCGGTAATACCATGTTTTGGGCATAATGCTACAGTTATACCGTGTTTTTTGGAGCTAGTACTGCGGTAATACCATGTTTTGGGCATAATGCTACAGTTATACCGTGTTTTTTGGAGCTAGTACTGCGGTAATACCATGTTTTGGATGTAATGCTGCAGTTATACTGTGTTTTTTGGAGCTAGTACTGCGGTAATACCATGTTTTGGGCGTAATGCTGCAGTTATACCGTGTTTTTTGGAGCTAGTCCATGTTTTTTGCATGGTGCCATGGTAATATGGCATGCTTTGAAGAACATTAGAGTACTTGGAAATAAACATTTTGTAGATGCTTTTATCCAAAGTGACTTACAATACATTTGTGATATAAATGCAATAAAAAATAAATCTGTACATAAATTGCATGTTTTATGAATATTGTAATCAATGGGTACCATCAAAGTGCCATGGTATTTCTATCTGATATCATTACCATACCATGGTATCACCCCAAGACGTGTGTAAGGGTGCAATCTCAGCATGGAATAGTTTTTGACGATTATGTAAAGCAAAATCGGTTAGTGGGTCGTCAGCTTAAATTCCACCCGCTGATAGACCGCGTGGAGTGCACCAACTCACCTTCTTGTTTTCAAACGATTATCTAAATGAGGCCATAGAATAAATCGGTTAGTGGGCTGCTAGCTTAATCTGCTTGTTTATGTGTTGTTCAGGACACAGGAAGTGGTGGATGTACACGAGGAAGACCAGCAGACGATCACTGTACAGGTGGAGGTGAAGAGAGAAGAGGAGGAAGAAGAGAGAAATGAACCAGACATCTCTATGACTTGCACTCCAGAGAACAAGTACATGTACATTATTACAGTATTAGGGATGCACGGATCTGTTACCTGGATCGGTATCGGCTCCGATACTGAAGCTTTTATATGGATCGGGTAACGGTCCGACGAGACCAATCCAAATCCGATACTGTGTGTTGGTATTGATCGTTACTGTCAAGCTCAAAAAATGACAAATCAGAACCATAAAAACACCATTAAAGTAGTTCATATGACTCGTGCATTTTAATCAAAGCCACTTGATGACGTGCGATAGCTTTGTGAATCACAAAAATGCACGTGCATCTCCAGCACTAAAATGTACCTGGAAAAACTTTGCGTAATAAAAATTAAGTAAATATTTTTTTCGTTGTACTAGAGTGGCAGGTCTATAAAGCTTTTGCACTCCAAGTCCGATATTTTGTACATTCCCAACAAATTAAACAAGAAGTCCGTTTGACTGTTTTTGCGCTCTATTTATAGGGTGTCACAGGAGGTTGAAGTTCCTACTCAAGCGTGCGAGACTGTAGCTATTGATGACGTTGTCCTAGAATCACCTGCCATACCATCAGCATCGGTTACCCAGGAAACTGTCTCCCAGGCAACTCTTCCCGATGACACAACCACCCAGCCAACAGTTCCACATGAATCAGCCTCTCTGACCGATGCAGGGACCCTCAAAACAGCTCCTGAACCAGTGGAGCAGACCCCGGGACTGTCCTGTTCCAGTCCAAACACGCAGCGTTCTGACCCGGACAGACAGATGTCAGAGTCACAGAGCCGAACTTCGCTAGAGGAAGAGATCGGACCGGCTACTGACATCTACTTTGTAAGTCTTGTAAGAGTGTGTGTGTGTGTGCGAAGGAGTGTGTGATGTTTTTTTTAAAGGAATGTGGTTTTTCATTCCACTTGAGAGCAGAGAGAGTCACGTGCTTTGCTTCTGGATGGTTTGAAATGCAGATGCATTTTTTGGGGTCCTGGGTCGCTCAGTGGTAAAAGACGCTGGCTACCACTGCTGGAGTTCACTAGTTCACTAGTTCAAATCCAGGGCGTCCTGAGTGACTCCAGCCAAGTCTCCTAAGCAACCAAATTGGCCCGGTTGCTAGGGAGGGTCGAGTCACATGGGGTAACCTCCTCGTGGTCGCTGAGTTGTGCGTGGATGCCGCGGTGGATGGCGTGAAGCCTCCACACGCACTATGTCTCTGTGGCAACACGCTCAACAAGCCACGTGATAAGATGCGTGGGTTGGCGGTCCTCCGCCACACGGATTGCACATTGCAAGTACATTGGGAATTGGGCATGCCAAAATTTAAAGATTTTTTTATATATCTATAATGCAGATGCATTTTTTATTTTAATGTAGAATAATGTGACTGATGCACATTTGCCTTTTGTTCATGTGTAGATGAATTTATGGATTTACAGTCATTTGTTACATTGTATTAATGTGATTCGATGACGTAACATGCATTTGTATGTTTAACGAATCACGTTTTGCTCGTCTGTGGCCCCCTCTGTTTATATGCGTTTGGCAACCAAGTTTTGTTTTATAGTTTTTAAAAAATATATTATATACGCAATCTATACGTTTTTGAAGTTGAGAATGGCAAATTACGTAACGTACGGTGTGGACTTTGTTTGTTGAAATCGTTTGTTTGTTCATTTGTTTGTTTGTTTTGTTAGCAGCCCTCGTGTGTTTATCTATTTGGATATTGGTATTGTTTTTATTAGGGCTGTCGATTTAACGCGTTAATTCAGTGCGATTAATTTGAGAAATGCAAGCTTGTAGTACCACCTGTTTACTCCAGGGGGCAGTAAGTGAAACTTCAGCTGTATGAGCAACACACAGTTTATACAGTGAAGAAACACTTCAGCAGAACAACACAAACATGTGTTACATTCTTGTGTTCAAAACACTTGATGGAGCACAAATCTGAACTAAGAGATCTCAAGATGTGTTTAAAGATTGAGTATTAAACTATATTTAACGACACAGTGACCTAAAAATGTGTTTATGATGCTACACACCCGAGACGTCTAACGTATGTGGAAATTGACGGGCCCTTAAACAAGCCCCCATAATAAATCTAAACTCAATTCACTTGTGTAATGGATTGCTGTGAACTGTGTGTCAATGATTGACTTATGATCAATAATGTGGTAGTAAACAATACATTGTATTATAAAGCCGCTTTTTGTCTTATTAATGATGAACTCTTCTGCTACAAGAATGTAATGCATTTTAATTAATTAACATTATTTTATTTTATTTATATATATATATATATATATATATATATATATATATATATATATATATATATATATATATATGATTTTTTTAGATTTAAATATAACTATGTATCATTATTTCATCATTATATATTGAATTATTGTAATTATAAAATATTTGTATATGTGATTAAATGCGATTAATTGCGATTAATTAATCGGGACACCATGTAATTAATTCGATTAAAATATTGAATCGATTGACAGCCCTAGTTTTATATTTTATATTCATTCTGAACATTTTTCAAACTCGGAAAAGTTGTGATAAACGACGTCGCAGATGTTATAAATGATCAAATGTTGGATACACTGTACAGGGTAAGCTGCTTTGGAAAAAAGCATAAATGTAATGACTTTGTTGAGCAGATGGATGAATTCAATTAAATTCATGATTAATATTCCCTTAGATTAGTATTTGCTCTTTTTTATTATTAGTAGTACTGTTTTTTATAGTTCTTATGACAATATTGAATAATAATTATAATAATAATGCAGCAAAGGAATACAAATCCATAGATATGTTTTAAATATAAAGGTTTTGCATGTGCAGAAATAAATGACACATTACAGATGCCTTTTGTCATTTGTCAATCATTTCCGACATATGTACATTCATAACCGTCCATTGATAATGTGATGAAAACTGTATGTTTATTACACGACGCTTCAAATGCATGCGTCAGACGCAGGTGTACATTGAAAATTCAAACATTATTTGGGATAACGTGCACTGATGAAATATGCACAATAAGACCAGGAAAGTGGATTAAAAAGTAAATAGAGTTCATTTTGTTTCCATGTTGACTTTAAAGCTGTAGTCACTCACATTCGTTCGCATCATCTCATCATTTATTTCCTGTGTGTGTCTCTCTCTTCCTGTCCATCTTTTGATTTCCTTTCAATCCATTTTCCATTCCTCATTTCCCATTTTTCCCCCTAAACCCCCATCACCCTGTTTTTCCATTCACTTCCTGTCTGTATGTGTGTCAGTATGCTGAAGGCAGATATTGGGTTTACTCTCCCGTCCTACAGCGGAGAAAGTTCAGTTCCAGCAGCATTGTAAGTGAACAGATCAGACTTGGCTATAGATGGATGGATGGATGGATGGATGATGGATGGATGGATGGATGGATGGATGATGGATGGATGGATGATGGATGGATGGATGGATGATGGATGGATGGATGATGGATGATGGATGGATGGATGGATGATGGATGGATGGATGATGGATGGATGGATGGATGGATGGATGGATGATGGATGGATGGATGATGGATGGATGGATGGATGGATGATGGATGGATGGATGATGGATGGATGGATGGATGATGGATGGATGGATGGATGGATGGATGGATGGATGGATGGATGGATGATGGATGGATGGATGGATGGATGGATGATGGATGGATGGATGATGGATGGATTTATATTTTGAGTCGATAGATAGATAGATAGATAGATAGATAGATAGATAGATAGATAGATAGATAGATAGATAGATAGATAGATAGATGGATGGATGGATGGATTTATATTTTGTGTTAGATGGATGGATAGATGGATGGATAGATAGATAGATAGATAGATAGATGGATGGATGGATGGATGGATGGATGGATTTATATTTTGTGTCGATAGATAGATAGATAGATAGATAGATAGATAGATAGATAGATAGATGGATTTATATTTTGTGATAGATAGATAGATAGATAGATAGATAGATAGATAGATAGATAGATAGATAGATGGATAGATAGATGGATGGATGGATTTATATTTTGTGTCGATGGATGGATGGATGGATGGATAGATAGATAGATGGATGGATGGATGGATGGATGGATTTATATTTTGTGTCGATAGATAGATAGATAGATAGATGGATTTATATTTTGTGATAGATAGATAGATAGATAGATAGATAGATAGATAGATAGATAGATAGATAGATGGATGGATTTATATTTTGTGATAGATAGATAGATAGATAGATAGATAGATAGATAGATAGATAGATAGATGGATGGATGGATTTATATTTTGTGTCGATGGATGGATGGATGGATGGATGGATAGATAGATGATGGATGGATTTATATTTTGTGTCGATGGATGGATGGATGGATGGATTTATATTTTGAGTGGATGGATGGATGGATGGATGGATAGAAAGAAAGAAAGAAAGAAAGAAGAGTAAATGTAAAAAGTCTGGACGCATTACGGTAATGAGAATTGGGTGGTTAAATATGTCCTGAAAATAATTTCACAACTCAAAAAATCTTGTCTAGTCTTTGTTTTCTTCATGCAAAATATAATTTTCAATATATATAAATAACATGAACGTACACTAAAAAATAATATTTATTTTCTGTAAATTAGCATGAATCAAGATTAATAAATGCTAGGGTCTGGGTAGCTTAGCGAGGATTGACGCTGACTATCACCCCTGGAGTCGTGGGTTTGAATCCAGGGCGTGCTGATTGACTCCAGTCAGGTCTCCTTAGCAACCAAATTGGCCCGGTTGCTAGGGAGGGTGGAGTCACATGGGGTAACCTCCTCGTGGTCGCTATAATGTGGTTCTTGCTCTCGGTGGGGTGTGCGGTGAGTTGTGTGTGGATGCTGCGGAGAATAGCGTGAAGCCTCCACACGCGCTACGTCTCCATGGTAACACGCTCAACGAGCCACGTGATAAGATGCACGGATTGACAGTCTCAGACGCGGAGGCAACTGAGATTCATCCTCCGCCACCCGGATTGAGGCGAGTCACTACACCACCACGAGGACTCGGAGCGCATTGGGAATTGGGCGCTACAAATTGGGGACAAAAGGAAAAGTAAATAAATTAAAAAAAAATAAATAAATGGTGTTAAACCATTGTTCATTTTTAGTTCATGATACTTAATCAATTCACTAATGTTAACAAATAGAACGTTATTGTAAAGGGTTGCCAAAATCTTTACTTTTAAAACAACAAAATAATGAGACATTGTGTTTGATACTGCATACCGCAAAAACAGTAGTATGGAAGTTTACTATTCTGAACACAGCCAAAGCTACTGGCATTCTGGGTCTGGCAATAAAACAGAGGCACATTTGAGCCGTGCCGCAGATATCAATGTTTTATGTCTTTTATTCTTTCCACTAAATGTTAAATGTCTTTTCAGATCATCTCATGCGTTTGTTCTTTCTGTCTGTGTGTCTGTCTGTTTCTGTTCCATGCTGTCTGTCCTGCTCTGCCCTGTCGCTCTCTCTGTGGTGTGTATGTCTGCCTGTGCGTGTCTCTGGCGCCCTCTGCTGTTGTGGTGGTATAACGGCAGCCTCCAGAAGAGAGGAGTTGGGTGTATTCGCCCCTGCATTACGGCTCAGAGCCTCATCTCATGTCCGATGGTGAAATTGAGACAGTAAGTGTTGGGTTTGAACCAAAACACACCCCAAAAAAAACCCTGGATGAAAACTGTTGCTTCCCTGTTTGGATCCTTCTGCAGAAGAGTCCTCCCAGATTTTAGCTAAAAGCTTACACTTTATATTCGTTCACCAAGACAGACTGCGCTTTTTAAGTTAACATTCATTCATCAAATCAGGATATCAACAGGAAAAACTTTTGGGGGCAATTTATCCAAAAAAAGAAAAATGTTGACATCATTTACTCACCCTCATGTCGTTCCAAACCTTTGTGACTTTCTTTTGTAGAACACAAAATGAGATGTTTTGATGAGTATTCTTGCTGGGGTATTTTTCGTACAAATGCAGTACATAAACACGGCTACATATATAATTGCAATCGCAATGAAATTGTGACATGAATAGGTGCAATTTTATTTATTATTACTCCGAAATCTGTGATGTTTATTTTCGCCGTTCTGATTGGTGCACATCTGTTGTGTCATTTTTAATTTATGCAAGGACAGTTTTTCCTTCCTGAAATGTTTTTGAACTGTGAAATGCATTTTTAAATGCAAAATGTTTGAATAAGGAAAAACATTTGCCAAAATCTTGAGTCATTTTTTTTTGTCCATATTGCACAGCCCTACGGTGAAGCTCCAAAAAACAAATAAACACCATTAAAGGACCACAACAGTAGTCTGTGTGACCCGTTCGCTTTTTTTCCAAGTCCTACGAGAGTATGTGTGTGTGTTTGAGTTCCACTGAGAAACGTATGATGGTTTGGAATGACATGAGGGTGAGTAAATGATGACAGCATTTTCATTTTTGGGTGAACTATTCCTTTCAAATAATTCAGTACTGTTTCACATACATAAGGCAAGCAATCTGTCTCTAATATAAAGACATTGCTCGTGCATGTGTTTTTCATTAGCATGAGTTGCAGGACGCATGCAGCTGCGTTAATGACTAGCTGAGTCAGGTCACTTTCAGCTCCGGTGCAGCTCTCGCTGTTTTCAGTCACCATGTATTTTGATGGATCATCTTACACACTCTTACACCAGAGGCTGTTCTGTGTGTACAGTCAAACAAGTCAAACATAAAAATATGTTTTGTAATAGTATGCTAAATGTGCCTGTGCTTTAATGGTATTTCGTACATGCATCGTACAAGTCATTTTATATTTAGCTTTCCAGGCCAGGAAAATTCATTTATATAACAATTATCCCATGAGAAAAAAAAATAATTATCAAAATATTAATAACTACAAAAATAAAGTGCTTTGAAATTTCCAGACAAATCAGAAGTGTCCGTTTTGATCATTTCGAAACAAAATTTGCACTGCACATATTATTGCAATCAGTAAAAACATCAAACTGATCAAATATTAATGTGTCACATGTTGTTGGAAAGCTCTAAAAGAGTAAAATACAACCAGACTATTTGTTTTACTCACAGACAGTATAGTGAGTAACAGCTAAATATATGTCTTTTGACATGACATTTATGTTTCATGTGAACAGGTGTTGATTATATGCCTCGTTTTTGCTTATAGCTTTTAAACAGAACATAAAATTTCATTCATACATACAGTTGCTTAAAAGAGGTGATTATCTTTCAAACGAGTCCACACACAAAGTAATCAGATGTATAGATCATTAGATAATCCACATGAAGCACAATGTTACATATGACCACCAGGAGATGGCGCCAAATACATGACACAGACTCAATGATGACACAAATGACACAGAATGAAACTCATTCTGTGAAATCTCATGAGTAAAATCATGTCTGCATGCTATGCAAACCTTTAGTCATTGTTGTGTTTGCATGTGTAATTAAGTCTTATGTCCAATTATTATCTTTATATGTTTGGAGATGTTTTTGACATTTGGAGATCTTTTTGAACACTTGCTATAACTTTTGATTGCTTTGTCGAATCAACACAAACACATTTTTCAAGCTACAGTTGACATGATTGGGAACAAAACAAAAATTGACTATATCTAACTGTCTATCCGTCTATCTGTCTGTCTGTCTATAAATACTGTATGTATACACTGGCGGTCAAAAGTTTGGAATAATATACAGATTTTGATGTTTTGGAAGGAAATTGGTACTTTAATTCACCAAAGTGGCATTGCACTGATCACAGAGTATAGTCGGGACATTACTGATGTAAAAACAGCACCATCACTATTTGAACAAATACATTTTTGATCAAGTCTAGACGGCAGCATCACTCCAACACCTTATCCTTGAGTAATCATGCTAAATTGATCATTTGGTGATAGAAAATCACTTGCCATTATATCAAACACAGTTGAAAGATATTTGGTTTGTTAAATGAATCATAACATTGTCTTTGTGTTGTTTTTGAGATGCCACAGTATGTAATAGACTGGCATGTCTTAAGGTCGATATTAGGTCAAAAATAGCAAATAAACAGCTTCTCTAGAAACTCATCAGACAATCATTGTTTTGAGGAATGAAGGTGATACAATGCTTGAAATTGCCCAAAAACTGAAGATTTCATACAAAGGTGTAACTACAGTCTTCAAAGACAAACAACAACTGTCTCTAACAAGGACAGAAAGAGATGTGGAAGACCAGATGTGCAACTAAACAAGAGGAGAAGTACATCAGAGTCTCTAGTTTGAGAAATAGACGCCTCACATGTCCTCCGCTGACAGCTTCATTGAATTCTACCCGCTCAACACCAGTTTCATGTACAACGGTAAAGAGAAGACTCTTATGGGAAGAATTGCAAAGAAAAAGCCACTTTTGAAACAGTAAAACAAAAAGAAAAGGTTCGAGTGGGCAAAGAAACACAGACATTGGACAACAGATAATTGGAAAAGAGTGTTACGGATCTTAATCCCATTGAGCTTTTGTGGGATCAGCTAGACTGTAAGGTGCGTGAGAAGTGCCCGACAAGACAGTCACATCTATGGCAAGTGCTACAGGAAGTGTGGGGTGAAAGGTCAAGTGCTACAGGAAGTGTGGGGTGAAAGGTCAATCGCTACAGGAAGTGTGGGGTGAAAGGTCAATTGCTACAGGAAGTGTGGGGTGAAAGGTCAATTGCTACAGGAAGTGTGGGGTGAAAGGTCAAGTGCTACAGGAAGTGTGGGGTGAAAGGTCAATTGCTACAGGAAGTGTGGGGTGAAAGGTCAATTGCTACAGGAAGTGTGGGGTGAAAGGTCAATTGCTACAGGAAGTGTGGGGTGAAAGGTCAAGTGCTACAGGAAGTGTGGGGTGAAAGGTCAAGTGCTGCAGGAAGTGTGGGGTGAAAGGTCACCGGAGTATCTGGACAAACTGACCGCTAGAATAACAAGATCTGCAAAGCTGTCATTGCTGCGTGTGGAGGATTTTTTGATGAGAAATCTTTTAAGTAGTTTAAGAAGTTCTAGTAATTTTTCACATTATTAATGTCCTGACTATAAATGTTGATCAGTTGAATGCAACTTTAGTTTTTTGAATAAACGTATCAATTTCTTTCCATAAGAGCAATATCTGTACATTATTCCAAACTATTGGCTGTCAGTGTGTATATATATATATATATATATATATCAGATGTCAGAAGTTTACAAACAACTTAGCCAAACAAGTTTTTCACAAACTTAAACTCCAATTCCTGACATTTAATCGTATAAAACTTTCCCTGTCTTTGGTCAGTTCGGATCACTACTTTATTTTAAGAGTGTGAAATGTCAGAATAATAGTAGAGAGAATTATTTATTTCAGCTTTTATTTATCTCATCACATTCCCAGTGGGTCAGAAGTTTACACACACTTTGTTAGTATTTAGTAGCATTGAATTTAAATTGTTTAACTCGGGTCAAATATTTTGGGGATTCTTCCTCAAGCTTCTCACAATAAGTTGCTGGATTTTTGGCCCATTCCTCCAGACTGAACTGGTGCAGCTGAGTCAGGTTTGTCGGCCTCCTTGCTCACACACGCTTTTTCAGTTCTATCAGGAAGACTCGCAGATTTGAGTGAAATTAAAGATGACATTTATTTGATGAATATAAAACAGAAATGTAATGTCTCTCTTTGGCATAAGCCCCGTCTGGTGGTCCGAAGAATTTGTACTCGGAACCGTCATATCCTGCGGGACATAGGAAGCAGGGGTGAGAAGCCTACCCCCATGCAGGATGGGACTTAACTGGTGATGGTGGGGTGACTAATAAAGCAATGGCTTATATGTGATTGGCTAGGAATTACCCCAGCAATGATGTACAGCTGCTAGTCTCCCCACTAGAACTACGCTGCACTTACTGTTCTGCCCACAAAGTTTGTATCGGATTGAGGTCGGGGCTTTGTGATGCCACTCCAATACCTTGACTTTGTTGTCCTTAAGCCATATTGACAAAAGTTTGGAGGTGTGCTTGGGGTTATTGTTCATTTGGAAGACCCATTTGTGACCGAGCTTTAACTTCCTGTCTTATGTCTTGAGATGCTGCGTCAATATATCCACATAATGTTCCTTCCTCATGATGTCATCTATTTTGTGAAGTGCACCAGTCCCTCCTGCAGCACCCCCACAACATGATGCTGCCACCCCCATGCTTCACAGTTGGGATGGTGTTCTTCGGCTAGTTAGCTTCACCCTTATCCTCCAAACATGTCGATGGTCATTATGGCCAAACAGTTACATTCTTGTTTCATCAGACCAGAGGACATTTCTCCAAAAGTAAGATCTTTGTCCCCATGTGCACTTGCAAACTGTAGTCTGGCTTTTTTATGGTGGTTTTGGAGCAGCGGCTTCTTCCTTGATGAGCAGCCTTTCAGGTTATGTCCATATAGGGCTTGTTTTACTGTGGATATAGATACTCGTCTACCTGTTTCCTCCAGCATCTTCACAAGGTACTTTGCTGTTGTTCTGGGATTGATTTGCACTTTTTGCCCCAAACTGCGTTCATCTCTAGGAGACAGAATGCGTCTCCATCCTGATGCATATGATGGCTGTGTGGTCCCATGGTGTTTATACTTGCGTACTATTGTTTGTACAGATGAATGTGGCACCTTCAGGCATTTGGAAATTGTTCCCAAGGATGAACCAGACCTGTGGAGGTTCATACTTAGTTTTCTGAGGTCTTGGCTGATTTATTTTGATTTCCCATGATGTCAAGCAAAGAGACACTGAGTTTGAAGATAGGCCTTAAAATACATCCACAGGTACACGTCCAATTCAGTACACCACCTATCAGTAGCTAATTGTCTCAAGGCTTGACATCATTTTCTGGAATCTTCCAAGCTGCTTAAATTCACAGTTAAGTCAGTGTATGTGAACTTCAGATCCACTGGAATTGTGATGGTCAATTAAAAGTGAAACAATCGGTCTGTAAACAATTATTGGAAAAATGACCCTTGTCATGCACAAAGTAGATGTCCTAAACGACTTGTGAAAACTATAGTTTGCTAATATGAAATCTGTGGAATGGTTAAAAAAATGTGTTTTAATGACTTCAACCTAAGTGTATGTAAACTTCTGACTTCATCTGTATTAATGTAATATATGTTTATATATTATAAGCCAATTTTTGTATTGCACAATCAATGCTTTACTCATCTGTGACAATAATATAATGCATTATGCTCTGAAATATTTAATTGGCTAGAAATTGCTCTTGTGTAGAGTAAAAGAGTAAAAAATCACAAGCAAAGAGTGATGATTAATTTGTGAGCAAATTGTTTTGTTTCTGTTTATTTATATGAATCCGTTCAATCACTTGACCTAAATGAGTCATTAGCAAATCAATCTGAATCAAAATGATTTATTTAAAATCCTTATTCAGTAATCGAAATGACCAGAAAAACCTGAATAAACCCTGAATAATGAATGAATGTAGTGTAGATGGTAATGAATGTAGCTAGATGCTAATGCTAACATGCAAATTCACACAGAACATGACGTATGTGGTATCAATGCACATCTTTATGATATTTAGGTAAGTTCCAATACTGGTGTACGGTCTTACTACATACTAAAAAGTATACACAGTACTTAAGTGTGCACATAGTAGAACTACTGTATGTGAATTGCGACGCAGAACCGATTTTGTCATTAACTTTCACACACTTTCTCTCTATTTTCTCTCTCTCTACAGTAAACTGGATGGACAGTAGATGTTTGCTTTAGGTGATGGCGCTCGTGTAAGGTCATCTCCTCTGGGACTGAAGCGGTTGTGCTGGTGACCAGATTTCCAGGATGGATTCTGCTCTTCTGAGCCTAATGTAGAAGCTTCCAGATAAATCATATTCCTTTTCTATCCAGTTCACACTCACTTCCCCTTAAATCAACGTTTTCCCTCTGAAAATCCAGTATGTGTTTAGTTATCAGAACAGTTAAACGCGAAGACAATTTATCGACTAGGACGTGCATGTGTGACTTCCTGAAATACATCGCAACATTTTGCATCATACATGCTGAGGCTGCTGTCCACTCGCAATGTTGACGACCCATAATGCACTGCAACCAGACTGACGAACATTCTTCAATCATTCTGTAATAACAATGTGTCCATTCCTCATAGCAAATCAACTGTTCCCTAGCTGTTTTGTCATTTTGGCAATCCTGAAATCCATGCCGTCAGCAACACGGAGCTGTTCATTATGCAGATATTACTTTTTTCCTGCAAGTCATATGTGATTGCATGTAAATACATTTCATATTTTTATTTCAGATATCTTTGAAATAGAAAACAGTTTGTGCTATTAAATTACGCTGTAAAAATGTCAACGTCTTGAGACTGAAACCAGTACTTCAGAAGATCCAAAACATATTGCCTGGGTCTCAACCCTGTCATCTTCAAGTAGGGATGTGCAAAACTTCTTGACTATTTGGTCTTAAGGAAGCTCTGTATATTCAGGCTTTTTAAGGCTCAACAGGTACAATCAGATGTGTTTGTTAAGGGGCGTTCACACATCCGGAACAGAACGCAGGGGATTTGAGGTGGGTTTTTTAAAGTTTCAAAACTGTGAGATGCTGATTAAACAGCAAGACACAATCCATTTGCACGTGTACATAGACCAGCAATTAAAAACATAGAAATCCGACAGTAATTGTCTTAAAAATGGATTGTTGAAAGCAGTGGATTTGTTACAAAAGTGCTGCTTCAATGGCTATAGCAATGGTGCGATACATTTTGTAGCATGCTGACTGTCCAACAATTACTGTTAAGGCTGGGGTATACGTTGTTTTTCTGCGTGCCGTTGCGTCTTGTGTGTGGTCAAGCGCTCAGCCTCTTAAAGTATTCTCTTTTGACCTGTAGCCCACACTGAGTGTTCGACGCGTATGCGCCAACATCTACTTTTAAGCACCACTGCTAACTAAAAGAAAAAGTCTTGATAAAGTCATTAGTCGACACTACTGATTTACAGAGCCCCTTAGAGGACAGGGCAGGATTTTATTATTTATGTTTAATAGTTTTACATTCCCTTGCAATAATTTGTCATTAATAATTTGTAATTTTGTCATATGTTGTTGAAAAGCTACAGAATACACAATAAATCCAGCCTATTTGTTTCTCACAGACAAAAATATAGCGAGTAATAGCTAAGCATATGTCTTTGACAGTTATGTTGGTGTTGCTTATATGCCTCGTTTTCACTTATAGTTTCACAAAAAATAAACGAAACACAAAGCATTACTTAGAGGGGGCAAATATCTTTCTATTGAGCCCACACACAAGATAATCAGATGTATTGATCATTATGTTACATATGACCACCAGGAGATGGCGCCAAATACATGACACAGACTCAATGATGACTCAAATGACACAGAATGAAACTCATTCTGTGAAATCTCATGACTAAAATCATGTCTGCATGCTATGCAAACCTTTAGTCATTGTTGTGTTTGCATGTGTAATTAGTTCTTATGTGCAATTATTATCTTTTTTTTATTTGTTTGGAGATGTTTTTGGCAACATGGGGGCATTTTTGTACACTACAAATTATGTTTGTAATGCTATAACTTTTGATTGCTTTTTCGTATCAATACAGTTGCCATGATTGGGAACAAAACTACGGCTACTACAGTTTACAATATTTACTATAGTAAAACCATAATAACTACAAAATTGTGATTTTGGCAACCATATTTTTAGTTTTCCTGTATTGTCACTATGGTTTTGCTACGATATTATGGTTAAAATATGGTTACTGTAGTAAAACCATCATAACTACTTTCAGTTTCAGATAAAAAATATCCATCCCTGTCCTCTCAGGGGCTCCGTACTTATTGACTAGTCAATTGTAAGACAACTAATTGACCATCTTGATCCATCCCTACCTGAGGTCACTGTTAGAGTAAAAGCAGTTTGGGATTCTAGATCACATGGTGACCGCACCAAAAAATAGGCTGGAATTCATGTATGAATGAGTGAATCTTCTAGCAGTCATTTAAGCATTTGTCTGTAAATACAATTAACTGCATTTCATTCATAAGTAAGATTAATTTAAATATAGATCATGGTCTATAACATTGTTTTGGACCATATTCATCTGTGCAAACATACTGAATTCCCTCCTACGGGTCAACAAGGATTGCTGTATGAAACATTGTTTTAGTAGTGTTTTAATTTACAGTATATTTACAGTTTCACTTAATCCGGCAGCTGTGACTTCTATGCAGTGATTGTGTGTTTTTGCGATGGAGAGAAGGCGATAGTGTGTCATACATGTACGTTTCTGATCACACATGTTTGTGTATGACTACTAAATGCTCTAGTGTGAGGTTTATTCAACAGTGAAGAGTGGCACACTGATGCTGGTACATTCGCCCCCAAAAAGTGTTTGAACACTTAAAAGTCACTTAAAAATGTCTGAAAGTCTTTGCATTAGTTACAGTGGTGTAACTTTGATCTTGTGGGCCCCAGTGCAAAAAAACTTGATGGGCCTACAATAATGAACTTATGATAAAAATGCTGAGTATCGTTGGATGTATCGCTTAAAATGAGTAAGTTCTAATTAGTGTTAGTGTAAGATGTTATGTTAATAATAAACTATAATTTAGAAGTTTTTAGATTAAAAAAAAAGGTCACCAAGGAGATGCATAATGTGTAGTCCAGCTATATATACAAAGCAGTTCCTTATGATTATCTGGGGTTATTGCATGTGTTGTATGCTGATGAATGTATAGTCAGGTAAACTGTAGACAGTTTGACATTTTAATGGGCATTATGGGTCCCCTTAGACAGTGGGCTCCAGTCCAGCTGCCCCGCCCGCACTGCCACTGATTAGTTAATAAAATATAAAAGCAAATGCAACTTAAGCTTTTATCACAACTAAATACACTTTTATAAATGACTTTTGAGGTCACAGTGATTTTTATTGTTTCAAATAAATAGTACTTACTTTATTTATTTTGTTAGTGTCTAATGCAACATTCAGTCATTTATAAGTGTGACGTAAGTGCCCAATATTTTTTGGGGTCACTCTATATCTGTAATATACTCTAAACATTCCATTTTTCATATTTGAGCTGTTTGTGTACGCAGAGTAGCATCTTTAAGCATTTTAATTATTTTTGAGAATATATCTAATTCAAGAAACAGTTGTCGTTGATATAAAATCATGCTTTATTTATTATCATCTTCTATCTATGTGATTTTATGGACGTCTATGATGACTTTATAGATTTTACACATTTTTTAAAAAATGTTTTGTGTTGTATTAAGGCTGAATTAAGTTGTGCGATGTCTCATAATCATGTTTATCAATGTTTAAGATCATTCTGTAAGTATTTAGTCTCTTGGCTGAGCAAGAATATAAATCACTATAGACTTTATTCACAGCAGCGCCATCTTTTGTTTTTGGCGGGAATGACAACGGCTGTGAGGGAAAGACGTACAGTCTCTTCAATGGGTTGTAGTGTAGATTAACGTGTTTTTGGATCGTTCCGCGGACAAAACATTGAAAACACATATTTTCAAGAACATTTAGTTGACTAAACTGCCATTGAAGAGATGGTAAATGTATCCCTCACAGCCTCGTTCCCATTGCCATTAAAAATCAAAGATGGCGCTGCCGTGATCAAGGTCAGAATAAAATTGCCTTATTTGGTTAGCGAAAGTTCATTAATGTGAATATGATTAAAATCTGTCACCATAATCAGTCAGTGTTTTGACATTTCTCGTTGTTCACGGGGCGAGTCTTTGCAGTAAAATGTACAATATGTTTTAAACAGTAATGATGTATTATATGTTTGAAGTATTAAGAGATTTATTTTTGGTCTGCATGTGATGTCATAGTAAACACGGGGGATCTCACATTAACATATTTGTGTCATATTTCAACTCAAAATAAAGTAAATTAAAGCTTGTTTAGGATCATTGAGATTTTTTGAATTGTGGCATTATTTTCATGATAATTGAGCACATTTACAGCAAATCAGGCATTTTTATTTGTCATTATTCTCATAAATGATTCACACTAGATTTTTTATTTACTGTAATCCAGATTTTTTTTTTTTAACTTTAACTGATTTTTGGTAAACTGGTTATCATGTAAACACGCTCATTGAGTGCTGTGACAGGGTGGAGGTCTGGGCTGTGTCTTGTTTCCGCACACCCGGCCCCTAATCAGGCTAATCAAGCCTCAGAGACGGATAAAGGCCGACTGGAAGCTGCAGTGCAAGAGATGGAGAGATTTACGGGCAGCTGTCCGACAACTTTGTGTGTGTTTGTCTTTTGGTTTAGTTATTAATTAAACTATTATTTATATCGTCAAGACGGATCTCGCCGCTTCCTTTCCATTAATCGTTTTAAACTGGAGCCGAAATCCGGGAAAGAGGAGGGGCGTGCCGTAGTATTATAATCAACAACTTATAATACATAGTTTTATATATTCCCATCATCAAGCCCTCGGCATGATGTACCCCCCCCCCTTTCCCTGGGGAGGGGCGTACCTTCCGCACCGTCTGCCGGCAGGTCAACCCCGTCTACCTGGATGGAGGGAGGGGACAAGGGGAGGAAAAAATGTGGCACCTATACGGCGTAACGGCGATCGTGGCAAATTAACGAAACATTTTAAAAAGAGAGGGAAAGGCCAACATGGAGCGGCATTGGGAGAGAGAGAGAGAGAGAGAGGAAAAAAAACACTTACTCGCCGGTTCTCTGATACGCCGCTACCATCCACCCCAACATGGCCATCTGCCGGAGGATGGAGGAGCCCGGCTGCCTGGAAGCGGAGGAACGGCCTCCGACCGCGAGGGGAGGAGGGGCTCCCAACCAACCGCCTGAAGCGGTTAATGCTGTCAGGGGCGTGGGAGACCCCTACCGTCCACCAAAAATGCATTTAAACATTGGCAATAACATATGTTACATACTGCACCTTTAAGATGTGCATTCAGACTTTAGGGCACCATCTTGGCTTTAAAGTTGATGACGTTAAGGAATTTCAGGGTAAAAGGTTGGGTTTTCCTGGACACGCTCCCTTGTTTTGAACCAGATGCAGGTCAGTTCAGACTCCTTGGCTCCACTCTGAAGTCTAGCTTAATGCTTTATAGGCCATCTTGGTGTAATTCTCTCTTAATTATTCTTAATTTCCTTCTGCCGGGCTACTCTGATTTTACAAGTGTCTTTAAGTTATTGTTTTGTATGAGTACGAGTTTAATTTTTAATGCATTTTTTAAATAGATATTAGATCCAGAGAATTTTTTTTGCACATAGTTTGTTTATATAGTTTATTGGGCCTGCTCAATTGTTAGCTGCATATATGAGTGTATATACCCAGTTCTACACAGATGCCCTGCGAGTGACCCGAGATTAGAAGCAGAATCTCTTATCTGCGGTACATTGGTTTCCTGCAGCAGCACAGTGCGATAAACCCATATACACAAAACAGAAACCATGAACAGAAATCTAGATCACTTAGATCAGCTCCATTGGGTTGGCACACAAGCCCCGCCCATATATAAATAAAATGTGTTCAGAGGTTCCTCTTTCATAGCTCAGGAAACCTAAATGTAGCATAACCAGAAAACAAAACCCCATCAAGAATTGACTTTGTCTCAGGTGTTTCTACTAAAATTCCTTAGGAGAAGCAAAAATAGATGCAAATAAGTAATTGTTGAGCTATAAAATGAATGTGGATAACACAATTGCTCTCCATTAATTAAGCCGTTAATTGCCATCTAGTAGAAACATTGAGATGTGATTTTAATTGCATTGTCTTAAAAAGACAAAAAAGCTCTTGAATAGAAGTGATAGAATCACCATTTCTTATTCATAATTGAAGTACAAAATACATATTTAAAAAAAAAAAGGCAACAGTTTATTAATATTGCTCTCAGTTAGATCATTTAATGTATAATGTTTTAATTTCAAAGCATAATTGACGCAGTATGTTAGTATTCACAATTTAAGCATTGGTTTTATTTGTAGATTTAAAATGTCCAAAATTACAAATATATTTTTGTGCGTGTGTATATGTGCATGTGTGCGTGTGTATTTGTGCATGTGTGTGTGTGTGTGTGTATTTGTGCATGTGTGTATATGTGCATGTGTGTGTATTTGTGCATGTGTGCATATGTGCATGTGTGTGTGTGTGTGCATGTGTATATGTGCATGTGTGCATATGTGCATGTGTGTATGTGCATATGTGTATATGTGCATGTGTGTATATGTGCATGTGTGTATATGTGCATGTGTGTGTATATCTGCATGTGTGCATATGTGCATGTGTGTATATCTGCATGTGTGCATGTGTGTATATCTGCATGTGTGCATGTGTGCATATGTGTAAGTGTGCATGTGTGTGTATATGTGCATGTGTGTAAATGTGCATGTGTGCATGTGTGCATATGTGCATATGTGTAAATGTGCATGTGTGTGTATATGTGCATGTGTGTAAATGTGCATGTGTGCATGTGTGCATATGTGCATATGTGTAAATGTGCATGTGTGTATATGTGCATGTGTGCATATGTGCATGTGTGTGTGTGTGTTTACAGCTAATGTCCAGAACAGCATTACGAAGCTTCAGAGACATTAAGGTGTGTATGACAATAATGGATTTAAACATACAATAATAATAATAAAAAAAGTATGCAATAATGTATTTTTTAAAGAACTATGCATATAAAAAATAAATAGCTATTTCTAGTGAGATGAGCTCTGCGTATGATTCTAACAAAACATGACGGCTTCTGCTATTTAGCTGTTTCTTATATCTGTTAGTCTTACGCAGTTGTTCCACATCAAAGTGTATTTGTTATTTTATACACCTCTATAATCCATAACATGAAAACAATATGTGTTTTATATGATATCACTTTCACCCCCGTAGCGTTCTATGCAAACAAGAATAAAATAATCATTCTGTATATGACACTTAACATCGCACTAGCAGCTTTATCACATTTAAACGCTCAGAACAAGTATCGTTTGCATTGTAACTTGATTTGCTCAAGGAAGATTTTCGCTGTATTATTTCACCTCAGAATTAACAGCAAAAGTAAGAGGATAAATATTGCATAAGGAAAATGAAGCAGATTTTTTGTGGCATTTATATTTTTTGCATTTTCAGGACAATTAAGCACATTTCACCCTAAATTGAGTACCATAATGCAAAAAAATCTCATTATTATTTTTATATTTTATAATACAAGATAATTCAAAGATTTAGCATTGAAATGGTATCATGTCCCAAAAATTGGTATGCCATGGTATGCATTTTTTGTTAGGTTTTTTTTTCATACAGAATAATCAAGACATAAGAGATATTTTCCTCATTTACAAACAGTTGCATATTTTATTAAAGTCTGAAATAAAATGTAAAAAAAAAAAAATACAATAAAAAATCAAACCTGAGTAATCTATTAGTCATAAAACATTTTTAAATTCATGTAATATTCCAAAAGGTGATTATCATTAAATTCTTATAAAAAATGACTGATAAACCACCAGAAGATATGACCATTATGTATGAAAACATATGCATTTAAATAATATATATATATTTTTGTTGCATTACAGTTATAGGAATTTGTTGGGAAAATGTGCTTAAAAAGTCACAATGCAAATAGTTGCGATGGTCCTAAAAATAGGCTTTATTTTCTTTAAGCAAAATATATTTTCTTATTTAATTTTTGTTTATGTTGGGGAGAAATATGTAAATATCTTGTACTATTGATTACACCACTTTGCTTTACTGTTCAAGGATTAAAATTAGCATTTTGAAACATTCAAATGCAATAACAGAGAATATCTAGGTTGAATCTTTTTGTCCATGTTCCTCTGTGATGGCGGGATTTGTTCATCCGTCGACACTGTTAAAACGGAGGTTTACTGTATGTTTAAACCACTCTCGAAGACAATAAATCACAGCGCAGCCCCATACTGTAAAACTTTACTTCATATGTGGGCGTGTGAGTTGACAAGCTATGAAAAAGAAAATATTTTACACAAATAAAATTGAGAATTTTAGCGGCACAACATGAGGTGGGCATCAGAGATGAGTAACAGGTGTGTGTGTGTGGGGGGGGGGGGGGGGGGGGGGTCTGTGACGGCTGGTTGTCATGGTTACAGGTTTTGGCAGCATTGTAGTTTGTTCCCTTTCTGACCGTCTGTGGTGGGTGGTACGCTGATGTCGACCACGTTGTTTCCCGGCGATTCGTCGTGGGCTGACCGGTCGGCAATCTGCTTCTGTGATACGATGCGATAAATTTCTACAAAAAGTGCAAAGAGAGAAAGTTTGAGCTCATTTGGAAGAGTATTAATATTCTTGTCAATTTAAAGTGGCTAAAATAAATCTCTCTGGGTGTGAAATGTGGATGAGCCACGTTTGAAGTATGATGAGGCTATTATAGTTTTGATTTTATAGTTTCTGTGGCAAGAAAAAGTTTGTAAAACTTTATATCATATAATGTGATCTCATCTTCATTAACGTCGCAAGTACAGACACACTCAATGTGCTTCAGTAACAACACACACACAATTATACTCTTTCATTGTAATGGGGAAATCCCGTGTGATTTCAGCAGTGTTGTCCGTTTGAATTCCTGTTACGTTGAGCGGTCAGGAGAAAACAATCTGGATTCGGTCCTTTGTCTTATGCTCATCAGCGAAAAGACCTGTCTCTGCGTTATTTCTCGGGTCCGGTGATGGAGAGAAATGCAGGGAGGTAGTCAACGTTGATAGAAAACGATTGAGAAGGGAAGCTGATCGCCTTTTCCGTTTTCTAAACAAATTCACTGTTGTCTCACAGTGAAAATGAAATGAACCGGTTGTAATAAGTATACTACACAACTGGAACAAAGCTAAGTTAATCTGTCTCTACTGGTTAGAAAAACGTGGTCTCTCTTTGTCCAGAAGGTATATGTGTAGATACAGTCTTGTTAGACCGCAGGCTGGTGAAGCTATAGGCAGAGAGAGCGAAATCAAATGTGAGTGCTGGTTTTGTTAAGAAGATGACGTCATCGGTCATAGGCCATTTTTGAACAATGGCGTTTGAGATTGAGTCCATGGGCGGGACTTCCCGTCCGGCTGTGAAGCATTCTGGGAAATCATGTTCAATGTCTCCCCTTCGATCTTAAGAACAAAGGGCCATGCTGTATCTGCTGCCATTTTTAGTGGGGCAAGGCCCTACATTGCTATTCACAAGAAGCATCTGCTGTCTCAGAAGACCTACAATCAAGAACTGTTGCTTTGCATGAACCTGGAAAGGGTTACAAATTTGTTTTGAAGAGCTTATATATTCATCTGTCCACAGTTGGACAAACTGTCTATAAATGGAGATGATTTAGTACTATAGGTACTCTCTCTAGAAGTGACCGTTAGATATTCATCTGTCCACAGTTGGACAAACTGTCTATAAATGGAGGTGATTTAGTACTATAGGTACTCTCACTAGAAGTGGCCGTTAGATATTCATCTGTCCACAGTTAGACAAACTGTCTATAAATGGAGGTGATTTAGTACTATAGGTACTCTCTCTAGAAGTGACCGTTAGATATTCATCTGTCCACAGTTGGACAAACTGTCTATAAATGGAGGTGATTTAGTACTATAGGTACTCTCACTAGAAGTGGCCGTTAGATATTCATCTGTCCACAGTTAGACAAACTGTTTATAAATGGAGGTGATTTAGTACTATAGGCACTCTCTCTAGAAGTGGCCGTTAGATATTCATCTGTCCACAGTTAGACAAACTGTCTATAAATGGAGATGATTTAGTACTATAGGCACTCTCTGTAGAAGTGGCCGTTAGATATTCATCTGTCCACAGTTACACAAACTGTCTATAAATGGAGATGATTTAGTACTATAGGCACTCTCTGTAGAAGTGGCCGTTAGATATTCATCTGTCCACAGTTACACAAACTGTCTATAAATGGAGATGATTTAGTACTATAGGTACTCTCTCTAGAAGTGGCCGTTAGATATTCATCTGTCCACAGTTAGACAAACTGTCTATAAATGGAGATGATTTAGTACTATAGGTATTCTCACTAGAAGTGGCCGTCCAGCCATGATGACTCAAAGGACACACTGCAGAATGCTCAATGAGGTAAAGAAGAACCCAAGAGTGACAGATAAAGACTTGAAGGGATCATTGGAACTGGTTAACATCTCTGTTCATGAGTCTACTGTACAGAAAACATTAAACAGGTATGGAGTTTATGACAGGACATCATGAAGGAAGCTGCAGCTTTCATAC
The DNA here is from genome assembly GCA_032164185.1 of Moxostoma hubbsi. Classification (NCBI taxonomy): domain Eukaryota; kingdom Metazoa; phylum Chordata; class Actinopteri; order Cypriniformes; family Catostomidae; genus Moxostoma; species Moxostoma hubbsi. Next base: position 48,796,838 of record JAVLUX010000009.1, on the reverse strand, counting down.
AAAACATTGCTGTGCACCGGAAGTTTGCCAAAGAACTCCACAACACTACTGGGAAAATGTTTTGTGGACTGATGAAACTAAGGTTGAATTGTTTAGGAAGAACACTAAGCCCTACATATGGCATAAACAGGGCACCGCATACCAACATGAAAACTTTGCTGCTTCGGTGTCTGGACCGCTTGTCGTCATCGAGGGAAAAATGAATTCCCAAATTTATCTCCCAAAGATATCCTACAGGATAATGTCAGGGTGTCTGTAAGCTCAGCTGAAGTTGATGCAGCAGGACAATGACCCTAAACATCAAAGTAAATCCACTACAGAATGGATTAAAAAAGAAAAGTATTGTGTAGTAACAGACTACATGTAATCTGGATTACATAAATTAAGAATTTATAATTAGATTACCATTTTAAATGTGCATAATCAGATGAGTTACTTTTATGGATTACATTACCAATCAGAAAAAATGTAGTTCGATGTTTACTAATGTTTAATGAAAGGAGTGTAAATTTGTTGTTATAAACTTTAAATTAAGGATTTTCATCAAAACATCCATTAAGTAATCTAAAAGTAATCAGACTAAGAATACCTTAAAAGTGTAATCAAAAGATTACAATTTAGTACCAGATTACATTTCAGAAGTAATCTATGTAACACCACCGTTTGATGAAAAAAAAGCCTCTTAACCTCGTGGGACCCCACGTCCACATGTGTGAATGTTGTATTTTGGCTTCGCTATACGCAACCATAACTTAAATTAATAAAAAAAAATGACTGAATACTGTTCACAAAACTCTAGACTGTCATTTAAAGAGTTAAACTTCTGCCGCACGTGTCTCCACAGCATGCCCGTTTAGTAGTAAAGAGACTTTACGTTTGCGTTTGTAGTGCTGCTTTAAAAAATCTGTAAATTTTTCACACGTCAGAGCGCTGATAAACACGATGTCCACATTTGTGGACACTAGCACTGCATTTCCTCAAAAGTAGAATTTTTTTTTTTATTTTGAATAACTTTGTCATTAAGGTTAAGTCATGCACTAAATAGGGAGCAAGGGAGCATCCTATAGCTCTCCTATAACTGTTCTGAGACCAGTGCAGACAGACAGCACACTGGAGGTTAAGTCATGCACTAAATAGGGAGGAAGGGAGCATCCTCTAGCTCTCCTATAACTGTTCTGAGACCAGTGCAGACAGACAGCACACTGGAGGTTAAGTCATGCACTAAATAGGGAGCAAGGGAGCATCCTATATCTCTCTATGCAGTTAAGTGCGTTCACTCCTAAAATCTGATCATAAGTTCAGTTTCAGGCTGTAGATGATGTTTGTACACTCAACATGTTTGACACACATGGGACGATGATCATCAGTACATTGATTCACCATTTATAATGTGTCATTTTATTTTAACATGTTTGGCTGTGATTGGACGATGCTGGACATTATTTGTGTCAGAATTAAGAGGTTAAGGCCATGTGATACAATGATTTTACCACATTTAAGAGGGTTTGAGGGACTCACATGGGCTTCATATTTGGGAACTCCCCAAAAATGTTGTAAAATCAGTGTCACATGTCACGTGTACTGGAGATGGAGTCACAGCGTACCTGTTAGAATATTCTTGAACGCCTCCTCCACGTTGGTTGAATCCAGAGCGGACGTCTCAATAAATGAAAGATTATTTTTCTCTAGAAACAAGCAGAGGAGAGATTAATGTCATCTGCTCTTCAAATATCCCCATGAGAACATCCAGTAACCTACATGCTGTCTGTACACCAGCGTGTGCAGAAACCCGGTTTCATCAGAAGTGCAATCGACCTGACAATGACAACTCAGTGCACTGATTTTGTATGTAATAAGCAATTATAAATGTAATGTTACCTGCAGTGCTTGCTAGCGCTGTGCGCTACTAGTTATAAATCATTAATAATTAACAGTAAATTGAGAATAATTGATACATCCATTTCTAATGCAAAATACAATTATTGACACATTTCCAGTTCCAATATAATTGAACTGAACCGAATCAGAACCACATTTCAGATTATATAGCACATCCAGTGGTGGGTAGAAACGGATTACATGTAATCTGGATTATGTAATCAAATTACAAGGAAAAAGTACTTGTAATTGCATTACATTACAGTTCGGGACAGGCGTCGGAACCGCCTGTCAGACGTCCTCTCAGCATATCTTCATTTGTGTCTGTACCTGCAAAGGCTCGCGCCTCATCGGTGGGCACTGCCCTTAGGTGCCGCAGGTCGCTTTTATTCCCCACCAGCATGATGACGATGTTATTGTCGGCATGATCTCGGAGTTCCTTCAACCAGCGCTCCACGTTCTCATAGGTCAGATGTTTGGCAATGTCATACACCAGTAGCGCGCCCACAGCGCCACGGTAATACCTGCACAGGTAACACAAACACACCAGTGTGAACTTCAACAACCCTTTCTCAAATATTAAATTGTGGTTTGTAATAAAAATAATAATGGTTGAGATCCGATGAATATTGCACCAGATAATGCAATATAAGTGTATAAACGAACCAAAACCACAAATGCACATATCACGTCTTTAAACAGAGTAAAAAGCCCAGAATATTTCTGCCATTTAGTTTCATTTCCTTTTTTTATTAAATTATATTGTGATAACAGTTCCAGTAATAACTAAATTACTTTGGAAGAAACAATATAAACAATAATAAAACAATTACGGGCCAGGGCTGGACCGGTAATCTGGCATACCGGGCAAGTAGCCAGTTGCTATGTAAAATCCCAGGCTGATTTCTCTTCCCAGTCCAGCCCTGGGCGGGGCAGAGCATTTGTTTGTAAAGTTACATATGACCACCAGGAGATGGCGCCAAATACATGACACAGACTCAATGATGACTCAAATGGCACAGAATGAAACTGAATGAGATGATTATCTTTCAAACGAGTCCACACACAAGATAATCAGATGTATAGATCATTAGATAATCCACATGAAGCACAATGTTACATATGACCACCAGGAGATGGCGCCAAATACATGACACAGACTCAATGATGACTCAAATGGCACAGAATGAAACTGAATGAGATGATTATCTTTCAAACGAGCCCACACACAAGATAATCAGATGTATAGATCATTAGATAATCCACATGAAGCACAATGTTACATATGACCACCAGGAGATGGCGCCAAATACACAACACAGACTCAATGATGACTCAAATGGCACAGAATGAAACTCACAAATAATTTTTGTATTGCTGTAACTTTTGATTCTTTGTATGTTTCAGTGCATCCCTGAAATTAAAGGCTTAAACTAAAATAACCAAACAAGGAGGGTCAAGTGTTTGATATCATTGTAAATCATTTTGTAATGACATAGATTCTGATACATTATGAGACTCTCAGCCTAAGAAACTGCTAAAAAAATGTTTGCCAAAAATGTACTTTTTTCTTATTTTTCTGATTTGACATGACATATCTCTGGGGGTAAATAAGGTGGCTCCGAAAAACTGCTTTTGTTTTGTTCACAATCATGTCAACTGTATCTGAGAAAATGTTGTGTTGATACGACAAAGCGATCAGAACTTATAACATTACAAAATAATTGATCATAGTGTCCAAAAACATCTCCAAACAAATAAAAGATAATAATTGTACATAAGAACTAATTACACATGCAAACACAACAATGACTAAAGGTTTGCATAGCATGCAGACATGATTTTAGTCATGAGATTTCACAGAATGAGTTTCATTCTGTGTCATTTGAGTCATCATTGAGTCTGTGTCATGTATTTGGCGCCATCTCCTGGTGGTCATATGTAACATTGTGCTTCATGTGGATTATCTAATGATGTATACATCTGATTATCTTGTGTGTGGACTCGTTTGAAAGATAATCATCTCATTCAGTTTCATTCTGTGCCATTTGAGTCATCATTGAGTCTGTGTCATGTATTTGGCGCCATCTCCTGGTGGTCATATGTAACATTGTGCTTCATGTGGATTATCTAATGATCTATACATCTGATTATCTTGTGTGTGGACTCGATTGAAAGATAATCACTGACTCTAAGTAATGGTATGTAATTGAATGTTACTTTTATTTTCCATGAAGTTATAAGCAAAAACTGGCATATAAGCAACACAAACATAATTATCAAAGATATATACTAACCCATTACTTGCTATATTTTCATCTGTGAGTAAAACAAGTAGGCTGGTGGTATTTTACTCTTTGAGAGCTTTCCAACAACATATGACACATGAATATTTGATTAGTTTGATGTTATTACTAATTGCAATAATATGTAATGAGCACTTTTTAAAATAAATTTATCAAAATGCAACACTTCTGATTTGTCTGCAGATTTCAAAGCACTTGTTCAGTTTTGATCATAATGTCACATGCATTATAAAGTAACACTTCTAAGCTTCCAAATGACACCAAGTGTGTGTGTGTGTGTGTGTTTGTAGGAGTGTGTGTGTTTGTGTGTGAGTGAGGGTGTATGTGTGTGTGTGTGTATGTGTGTGTGTGTGTGTGTGTGTGTGTGTGAGTGTATGAGTGTGTGTGTGTGTGCGCGTGTGTATGAGTGTGTGTGCGCGTGTGTATGAGTGTGTGTGTGTGTGTGTGTGTTTGTGTGTGAGTGTGAGAGTGAAACGGCAGATTATCAGTTCATAAACACTACTTTTGACTCTCATGACTCATTTGAACATTTTAATTACATAATCAACTACATTCATAAGCTTGTTCCAGTGTGATCAAATTGCGCGGTAGCTCAACTGATAGAGCGTTGCACTTGTGATATAAAGGGCCGGGGTACGAGTCCTGAAGAGCATGTGAGTCGACACGTGAGCCGAAGTTGTCATAGAAGCACTACAAAATTATGTTGTTTTGTTTTTCATCTCACATTTGCTTCTTTTGACATCATCAATTAGGATTAGGTTTAAGGTTTGATTTAAACTCAATAGATCATTAACCTTAAAACCACAGTGCTGTTTTAGGGGTTGTGTACTCACGCAGACGTGATGGCCCTGTATCGCTCCTGTCCCGCCGTGTCCCAGATCTGCGCTTTTATCGTCTTGCCATCCACCTGGATGCTGCGTGTGGCGAACTCCACACCTATCGTGCTTTTGCTCTCCAGGTTAAACTCGTTCCTTGTAAAGCGCGACAGAAGGTTACTCTTTCCCACACCTGAATCTCCAATCAGAACAACTGAAAACAAAGCCAAAACATCAGACAAACGCCATTTAAACATATGACTCTCTTCAATGTAAGTGGATGGTGACTAATGCTCCAAGCTCCAACAATGAAAGTATCATAGAAGTAGTCCATGTGACTTGTGTGCTATATTGCATGTCTTCTGAAGCCATGTGATAGCTCTGTGTGAACAATGAACTGGATTTTTAAGTCATTATTCACTGAAAATCTTTTGTCATATTTACTACTTTTATTATACTTTTTGAAGAGCAATGTTCAGCCCCAATCACTATCCAACGCAATTGTATGGAAAAGAGTTGCCAAGACATTCTGCTAAACATCTACTTTAGTGTTTGGAATGACATGAGGGTGAGTAAATGATGACAGAACTTTCATTCTTTGGTTGAACTATCCCTTTAAAGCTGTGAGTGCATGAACACGGCCTTATATTTGCCTGTATTTTCATAAGCTCAGGCTGAAATGAGCTGTCATGTGGAGGATGTGTCCGTACAGAAGAACTTTGTCCCCACATTATGCTGAGATTGTAAAAATGGAATCTGATGTGACAGTTTCACCACGTGAGACTTTGATCGGGCTGTGACGTCATACAATCAAAGCAGAGCACAAGAGAACATTAGAATGTGGGCCGATGAACGAAACAAACATTATATTATCCAGCATTTATAATATAACATTCAACTATACAAATGTGTTTCTTTAACAGAATTGATGTTTAACACAATGCATATAATTACAGTGCATTATTAGACTGCGATGCAAAACAAACCAACAGTCAATGCTTTCAGCAAACTCACTTTTTTTGTCTTAAATCACTATAAACAATAAAAGACGACAAGATAGCATCATTTTTGGGGTCATTATTCATGCATATTAAAGTTTCTAACATTTAAGAACTGATATTATGTATGTATAACAAACAACAGCAACATCTTACAGAAAACTCTGTGTGTGTGTGTGTGTGTGTGTGCGCGCGCGCGCGTGTGTCTTAAATCACTATAAATAATAAAATGTGACAAGCTGAGATAATTTAGTGTATTTTTATTTATTTATTGGCTCATTTAGCCGGTTATTTTTCATGCATATTAAAGTTCCTAGAGTTAAAGGCCTGATGTCATTCCCACAGCCGGTGTGCAGGCATTCGGCCTCTCAGAAACAGATGTTTTATTGATCGATTGATATCTATTGATACTGCGGGCGTTGCTATGTTGCTCTTCCATCTGTTATGTGGCTATTATTTCAAACAGGACATGACTTTGATTATACGTGCCATTGCATGAGACATGTTTCATGATACAATAGGCTTTAAAACGCATGGGTTTAGAACAATGAAAGGTTATGATATTGCCCCTCTATATGGGGTAATAATGCAGAATTTACCTTTGAACAAGAAATCGTATTCATCGTCCCTGTTGCCCATTGTAGAGAAGCCCGATGAGACCTTCAGTCCGCCCAGAGGAAGGTAAAGCAGTAGATGTTGTTTTAATATCTCAATGCAAGTATAAAAGAATAAAGTGAACAGGGAAGACACGCAACGCGCTGTCAGACCGCAGGAAGAGCTCGCGCTGCTCGGTTCTGCATTAGGGGAGGAGTCCCGCTGTTCATTTCCATTCCACACAGCAGGGGGCGCTAAAAACACTTCTGAAAATATACTGCATGCGTTCACATTAGTTATTTAAAGTGAAATAATTGGCTTTTATATTTTTGTTGCACAAAAGACAAAAAGAGTAAAATAGAAACACATCTGAAAAAAGACTTACTTTGTATTAAGTTGACAGAGTAGCTGTTTTTATGATGTAAAAACATAATGTAAAACATGTATTTTTAAAGCACTTTTCGCAATAAATGTCGTTCCAAAGTGAGCTAGAGGATGAACCAAAGATAAAACTCTTTTCTCAAAAGTTTGTATGTTGCATGAACACATTTTTCAACGTATTTTCAGAAATATTTTTTCCCAAAACTGTATGTAGATTTGTGTTTATATTATCACTGTTAATAACTGTGGCTCAATAGAAGAATCATAATTAACTTCATGATTTTTAAACAGTCTTTAGGAAGCAAAATGAAACGGTTGTTTTGTCAAACGTTGTCCTTTTTTACTCTTTACAAAAACATAAGTGCACTCCTTTTCTCTGAACTTTTTCGCGGAACCCCTAGCACCCCCTTGAGGCCCCCTGGGGGTCTCCGGACCCCAGTTTGAAAACCCCCGGTGAAACACAGAGAAGTAAAAGGTATTAAAATACTTGCACCTTGAGCACACGTGAGCGCACATAAACACATTTTTCATATTTTTCAAGCTAAAAAAATATATCTATAATTTTATTTTGGGTCTTCTCATATAAATGTCTTTAAATAAATACAAAATGTACACAGGCATGAGGGTGCAAATATGCCATCTCTGATTAGCTTAGCGAGTACTGACGCTGATTACATTTACATTTATGCATTTGGCAGATGCTTTTATCCAAAGTGACTTACAGTGCACTTATTACAGGGACAATCCCCCCGGAGCAACCTGGAGTTAAGTGCCTTGATCAAGGACACAATGGTGGTGACTGTGGGGTTCAAACCAGCAACCTTCTGATTACCAGCCCTGTGCTCTAGCCACTACGCCACCACCACTTGATTATCACCCCTGGAGTCACAGGTTTGAATCCAGGGTGTGCTGAGTGACTCCAGCCAGATCTCCTTAGCAACCAAATTGCCCCGGTTGCTAGGGAGGGTAGAGTCACATGGGGTAACCTCCTCGTGGTGGTGATTAGTGGTTCTCTCAATGGGGCGTGTGGTGAGTTGTGTGTGGATCGTGGACAGTAGCATGAGTCTCCACATGCTGTGAGTCTCAGATGTGTCATGAATGAGTCACGTGATCAGAAGTGGAGGCAACTGAGACTTGTCCTCCGCCACCCGGATTGTGGTGAGTAACCACGCCACCACCAGGACCTCCTAAGTAGTGGGAATTGGGCCTTCCAACATTGGGGAGAAAAGTGGATAAAATAACAAATAAATAAATAAGCATATAAGCTTTTCAGATTTATTCAAATTTTACTTTTGAATGACTTCAGACAAACAAACAAATAAAAGTGTCCCGCTATTGACCCACAGACACAAACCTTAAAGTCTTGACAAGCTGTTGAACATTTCCACGGTTACCGACCAGAAAAAAGGACAGTAATTAAACATGCTGACCATTTATCAAGGCATATGATCATATGTGATATATATAGTGTGGTCTAATGATATAACATGCCACTGAATTAAATCCATATTCATGGTGTTTTTGTGATACTCCAAGGCGCTCCAAGGCAACCCTCAAATACTGTTTGATTCAGTGTCTCTGTTTAACACAGCTGTCCGGCAGGTGTAGCTTTCTCTCGGGAAGACTTGCAGTCATTAAAGATGACATTTATGTGATGAATATAAAACAGAAATGTAATGTCTCTCTTTGGCACAAGCCCTGTCTGGCGGTCCGAAGTTGTAGCACTCGGAACCGTCATATCCTGCCGGAGATAGGAGGCAGGGGCGAGGAGCCTACCCCCGTGCAGTACGGGACTCAACAGGTGGTGCTGGTGTGGAGGAGGTTGCCGTGTTAGCACACTGAAACAGATTGTGAGCAATGGCTTACATGTGATTGGCTAGGAGATACCCAGCTAATGTTGCGATGATGTACAGCTGCTAGTCGTCCCGCTAGAACTATGCCACGCTTACATTTATGGGACAATGTGTGTCTCACTGAAAAACATAGAGGAGGACATCAGAAAAATCAGAGAGGAAACTGGAGGAAATACGTGAGCAAACCTTCCATGACCTGACTGTTTCCTGTAGCAGACAGGAAGTGAGGTCGAACTGCTGATTAAGCTTCCCAACAGGTGACTCCAGTTACAAAGAGAACAAACTCAATTCAGACAGTACATTTCTACATATACTTACACATTTTTACATTTTAGCGTTATTTAATGCAATATGAACGTTAAAACAGTGAACGACAGATTAATAAATGCTGCCAAAAAAAATCATTGCTCATTGTTAGATCTAATGCATGAATTATTGCTAATGAATAACCCCTTAAAAATCAAGACCTTATGAGTTCATTTGTCTTGTCAGCGTATCTGCATGCTTATTGCATCATAATGCGGTGTATTCATGTTGTGCTGTTTGCTCAACGCTTGCATTAAACTGCATATTTTCTTCTTTAGAGTGTGAAAACATCAGCGGTTTTGAAGAAGACTCACTGTCAGAGAAGTAAAGAGGTGAGTCATGTACTCTTCCCATGGTAACATGCAAATGAGGGATGGATTTAGAGTTTATCACATGACTCACATGTAAAACAGTGACCGAGAGTTTGTCTCTCACAGAACAAATGAACTGGAATGGTTGAAACTGCATTAATGCACAGTGTATATGTGTCTAAATGTGTTGAAAGTCCTCAGTTAAAGGAAACACCGTGTGAAGTTTCTTCAACAGGCATCTTTGGCTTGATCTCTGTGGGCTTTTTAAGGCATTATTCTGTGTAAATCTGCTTTGGGACGATTTGTGTTAGTGTTGAGCTGAAATGTTCATTAATTTCTCTTTTCTTCGTGCTGGAGTTGCAGTACACAGGGCTGTATTTCTCCTGATAGACACTAGAGAGTGTAGTGTGCATGCTGTGAACGCTCAGCGACTGTAAATTCTTCACTAGTGCAGCATTTTATTATTGTTATTCCCCCTGAATGCCATTTATAATGTTAGTCTTATCATTTATTAGGTATTTGACTTTGTGTCTAAATTATGTATTTTTGTCTCATAATTATGAATTTTGATCTCAATATTATGACTTTTTATCTAAATTATGAATTTTTATCTAAATTATGAATATTTATCTCAAAATTATAAATTTTATCTCAAAATTATGAATTTTTATCTAAAAATTATGATTTTTTATCTAAATTATTAATTTTCATCTCAAAATTATGACTATATTAAAATATGAGTTTTGATCTCAGAATTATGAATTTTTATCTCAATATTATGAATTTTTATCTAAAAATTATGACTTTATATCTCAAAATTATTATTTTTTTATCTAAAAATTATTAATTTTGAGATAAAAATTATGCATTTTTATCTCAAAATTATGCATTTTTATCTAAATTATGATTTTTTTTGTCTCAAAATTATGATTTTTTTATCTCAAAATTATGTATTTTTATCTAAATTATGATTTTTTTATATAAATTATGAGTTTTTATCTAAATTATGAATTTTTATCTCAAAATTATAATTTTTTTTCTAAATTATGAATTTTTTATCTAAATTATGCATTTTTATCTAAATTACAAATTTTTTATCTAATAATTATGAATTTGTATCTCATAATTTTGACTGTGTCATGTAATTATGACCTTTTAAGGGATCTTAAAATGGGATACATAGACTAATTATTGCCAACAAAAGCCTTCATCAGCCAAACAAGTACAATTGCATCTAAGTGAACTTCTGGAATTTAATCAAGGATGGACTTCAAAGACACTGGTCACTAATCTTGCAGTTCAAACACATTCACTGTCTAAATACTGACCCTTAGCACTTAATAAGTTTAATAATTTTTTAAATTATGTTTTTTGACTATAAATAATTCTTATTTACATTATTCATGATGTTAGCCAGAGGGGAACTGGCCCCCACAGTGAGTCTGGTTTCTCCCAAGGTTATTTTTCTCCATTAACAATCATCTTTTGGAGTTTTGTGTTCCTTGCCACAGTCGCCTTCGGCTTGCTCACTGGGGTTATTAATACAATTATTATTTAATTATTTTTAAACACGATAAAGAATCATATCTTATCTAATTCCACAACAGGGCTCCAAACAAAAAAAAAAAAAAATCAATTAAGGAGCCAATGGCTCCTACAGGGGGAAAAACAGGCGCCAAATATTTTAAATTTTTTTAACTCCATCCATTCCTTTTCGTCCCGCAGCTCGCTAACAGTGTAGTCTGTGGAGCATTCTTCGCAATTATGTGATCACGTGCATTTTTATGCTTGTTACTGTCACCGTGTTTTCTAACAGTCTCTTTTTTGAAATCGTTAGTTCCTGCAATGAACTCCGTTTTCCCCGCTATTTCTTTGATATAAACTTTTGTTATGTATCTCGGGAAATGTAAAGCAAATTTTAAAATCAAAAGGGAGTAAACTTTTACTGTCACCAATGGCGACCTTGACAGAAATTACACTCACAAATAAATTTATTTGGTCACAAATGCGACCATTTTTAGTCGCAGTTTGGAGCCCTGCACAAGGATGATGATTTATCGACTTTATAGACATTACATTTTTATCGTCTGTTAATGCTGAACTTCTGTAAAGCTGCTTTGAAACGATGTGTGTTGTGAAAGGCGCTATACAAATAAAATTGACTTGACTTGACTTGACTTTTATCTCAGAATAATGAAATGCCAAATTAGGTAAATAAATTCCTTAACAGCATTAAATGTATTAATCTCATGCATTGAAAGAAAAATGCTGAAACCAGAATAAATGTTTTTGTTGAACAGTGTACGCCTTCAGTACAGTACAGGGAAATATTTGTTCATTTCATTCGTTTCATTCTGTGAATCAGTACAACTCGCAAATCTTTGGCAGATTTGGTGTGAACAGCCCTTTAGAAATAAACAGACTGTTTTTTTGTTGTACCTTTAAGGCCACACTCATCTGTTTCAATTAAAACTCATTTTCTCAATGATTTTCATTTTCGGTGAAGAAAAATGTAATTCTAGTATGAAACAAATGTGCTTTGAAAGACTTTTAAGATATCTAACCGGTGTGTTGTGAAGGTCAAGTTGCTCAGTACGGAAAATGTGTTAATATGTAAATATGGGCGGTCATGTGTTCATGAGCTCATTGGTTTGCACGGGCAAACATCACTCAGACTTTCTTCTGAAAATGACAAATCTTTTACTTTTCTTCTTCAGACAAATTGAAATACTTCAAAGCAACACTCCTAGAAATATGACAATTAACATTTCATTGATGTATTTGTTTTTATGATGCATGTCAAACAGTAGCAGGAGATATCGCCGCCACGATAATCAAAATGAAACGGCTGTTTATCTGTTTCATTCTGATTGCTTGTATTTGCTTCTTATTGTCTGTTATGAAATAAAATAAAGATAAAAGCTATAAAATTGCAATTGCACACAAGAAATTTAAATAAACAAACAATAAAGAGGGAAGAGAGTTAAATGTATATTTTACCACAAATAAAAATTCTGTTCGTTTGTGTTTATTGACTGACACCACATCTGTGTTATATACTTGTGTTAAACACAAAAGGAGAAATGTTACAAAACGTCAGAGGTTCTTTTTTCCATACTATGATGGTAACAGCGGCCATCAGCACAGCATTAAAGTAGTGCACATGATTTACATGGACTATAACACTATACATACATGCTATGTACTGTACTGTACTACTACTTCACTTAACTATACTGTGATACGCTATATACTACGATACTATACTACACAACAACTTTACTATACCATGCTGTTGCATACTATTTTACTAATGTACAATACTATTCTGTTCTATACCATGTTACACTATACTATGCCGTACTATGCCATACTATATTATGCTATGATATACTATACTACTACTGTGCAATACTATACTGTACAACACCTTAATGTACTATTCTACTAATTTACTATACCTTAATATACTCTACTGTACTATACTATTCTGTACTATACCATGCTACATGTAACGGCAGGCAACGAGAGAGGATCTAAGTGCAGCTTTTATTTAATCCAAAACAGGAAAACTAGGAACAAAGAAAACCACGGGGAACTCAGCGCTAAACATACTAGACATGAAATAACTGACAAATAGACAGGGAGAAACAAGGAACACCTGGGAAACAATCAGGGAATGAGAAACAATCAGGGGAAAACCAATCATAAAATAAAACTACAAAGGACTACAAAAACCAAACAGGAAACAGGAACTAAACAGGAATTTCAACATAAGAGCACAAAAACAAAAGACAACAGTGAACATGACACTACACTACAATTCACTTTTACTTTACTATACCATACTGTGCCGTGCTATGCCATACTATATATATATAGCACTTAGATCCTCTCTCGTTGCCTGCCGTTACATGTTGCATGCTATTTTATACTATACTATTACTTTACTATACTATACTATCACATACTATATCACACTTTACTATACTCTACTGTACTATACTATTCTGTACTATAACATGCTACACTATACTTCACTTTAACTTTACTATACCATACTGCGCCATGCTATGCCATACTATATATGCTATTTTATACTATACTACTACTTTACTGTACTATACTTTCACATACTATATCACACTTTACTATACTACTACTGTGCTATTCTATACTGTAAGACACCATAATATACTATCTACTACTTTACTATATCTTGCTATACTCTACTGTACTATACCACACTATACCATACTATCACATACTATACCACTACTGTACTATACTCTGCTGTACTAACCCATGCTACACTACACTTCACTTTAACTTTACTATACCATACTGTGCCTTGCTATGCCATACTATATATGCTATTTTATACTATACTATTACTTTAATATACTATCACATACTATATTGCGCTTTACTATACTACTACTGTGCTATTATATACTGTACAACACCATAATATACTATTCTACTACTTAAATATATCTTGATATACTATACTGTACTGTACTGTACTATACCATACTATCACATACTATACCACTACTGTACTATACCATTCTACACTACACTTCACATATATGCCATAATATATATACTGTATGCTATTTTATACTATACTACTACTTTACTGTACTATACTATCACATACTATATCACAATTTACTATACTACTACTGTGCTATTCTATACTGTACGACACCATAATATACTATTCTACTACTTTTCTATATCTTGATATACTATACTGTACTATACCACACTATGCCATGCTATCACATACTATACCACTACTTTACTATACAATACTATACCATGGCATACTCTGTTCTACTCAACTATACTACTACTTTATTATACCAAACATTACTACTACTATGATATGTCTTGCAATCCTACCACTTTGTTATGCCATATTATACTATAGTACTACTGCACTATACTGTACTATACCATGTTACACTTTATTACACTATTAATTTACCATACCATGCCATCCTATATCATAATATAATATGCTGAACTATACAAATACTTTACTATAATACACTATATCATGCTAAACTATGCTCTAATCTAATCTACTATACTACTACAATACTACTACTATGTTATGCTTAACTATCCTACCACTTTACTATACCATGCCGTACTACACTACTACTGCACTATACTATACCATACTATACAATGCTACACTTAACTACACTATTGTTTTGCCATACTATTTCGTCCTATACCACATTTTTTATGTTATAATATACTATTACTTTACTAAACTACACTATATCATGCTAAGCTATACTTCTACTGTGCTACACTATAATGTAAAATATACCATACTATAGTATACAACTACTTTATTATACAATACTATACCTTGGCATACTCCGCAATACTCTATAATACTACTATGTTATGCCTTATTATTATTAGGTTTGTGCAAAATTCTGAATTTCAGAGTTGACTCCCCTTCATCCGTACTTCTACTGAGCTATATTATACTGTATGGTGCCATACTATACTCTGACTTTACTGTGCCATACTATCCCTTGCTATACAATACTACTGTTATGATATTCTTTACTATACTACTTCTATGAACTAAACTGTGCTATAAAAAGCTACACTATACTGCACTATTATTTTACCACACTGTGCTATTTGATACCATACTATATTATGCTATGCCATACTACTACTTTACTATACCACACTTTACCATGCTATACTATACTACTTTTGTGCTATGCCTTACTATTCTACTTCTCTACTATACTATAAATGCTACACTACATTACACTATTAATTTACAACAATGTGCTATGTTATACCAAACTATATTATTCTATAATATACTACTACATTTACATTTCTGCATTTGGCAGACGCTTTTATCCAAAGTGACTTACAGTGCACTTATTACAGGGACAATCCCCCTGGAGCAACCTGGAGTTAAGTGCCTTGCTCAAGGACACAATGGTGGTGGCTGTGGGTTTCGAACCAGCAACCTTCTGATTAGCAGCCCGGTGCTCTAGCCACTACGCCACCACCGCTCCACCGCTACTACTACTTTACAATACTATACTGTACTACTACTGTGCTATATTATACTGTATGGTACCATAATACACTACTTTACTGTGCCTTACTATCCCTTGCTATACTATACTACTGTTATGCTATGCCTTACTATACTACTTCTATATACTATACTGTGCTATACAAAGCTACACTATGCTGCACTATTACTTGACCATACTGTGCCATGCTCTACCATACTATACTACTACTGTGCTATTCTGCGCTATACGATACCATACTATACTATTACTTTACTATACCATACTATACATGCCATACTATAATGTACTATACTACTTCTATATACTATACTGTGCTATACAAAGCTACAATATACTGCACTATTACTTGACCATACTGTGCCATACTATACTATACTATACTATACTATACTACTATTGTGCTATTCTACAATATACAATACCATACTATACTATACTATACAACTACTGTGCTGTTCTACAATATACAATACCATACTATACTATACTATACAACTACTGTGCTATTCTACAATATACAATACCATACTATACTATACAACTACTGTGCTGTTCTACAATATACAATACCATACTATACTGTACAACTACTGTGCTGTTCTACAATATACAATACCATACTATACTATACTATACTATACTATACAACTACTGTGCTATTCTACAATATACAATACCATACTATACTATACAACTACTGTGCTGTTCTACAATATACAATACCATACTATACTATACAACTACTGTGCTGTTCTACAATATACCATACTATACTATACAACTACTGTGCTGTTCTACAATATACAATACCATACTATACTGTACAACTACTGTGCTGTTCTACAATATACAATACCATAGTATACTATACTATACTATACAAATACTGTGCTATTCTACAATATACAATACCATACTATACTATACAACTACTGTGCTGTTCTACAATATACAATACCATACTATACTATACAACTACTGTGCTGTTCTACAATATACAATACCATACCATACCATACTATACTATACTATACAACTACTGTACTGTTCTACAATATACAATACCATACTATACTGTACAACTACTGTGCTGTTCTACAATATACCATACTATACTATACAACTACTGTGCTGTTCTACAATATACAATACCATACTATACTATACAACTACTGTGCTGTTCTACAATATACAATACCATACTATACTATACAACTACTGTGCTGTTCTACAATATACAATACCATACTATACTGTACAACTACTGTGCTGTTCTACAATATACAATACCATACTATACTGTACAACTACTGTGCTGTTCTACAATATACAATACCATACTATACTGTACAACTACTGTGCTGTTCTACAATATACCATACTATACTATACAACTACTGTGCTGTTCTACAATATACAATACCATACCATACTATACTATACTATACAAATACTGTGCTATTCTACAATATACAATACCATACTATACTGTACAACTACTGTGCTGTTCTACAATATACAATACCATACTATACTATACTATACTATACTATACAAATACTGTGCTATTCTACAATATACAATACCATACTATACTATACAACTACTGTGCTGTTCTACAATATACAATACCATACTATACTGTACAACTACTGTGCTGTTCTACAATATACCATACTATACTATACAACTACTGTGCTGTTCTACAATATACAATACCATACTATACTATACAACTACTGTGCTGTTCTACAATATACAATACCATACTATACTATACAACTACTGTGCTGTTCTACAATATACAATACCATACCATACTGTACAACTACTGTGCTGTTCTACAATATACAATACCATACTATACTGTACAACTACTGTGCTGTTCTACAATATACAATACCATACTATACTGTACAACTACTGTGCTGTTCTACAATATACCATACTATACTATACAACTACTGTGCTGTTCTACAATATACAATACCATACCATACTATACTATACTATACAAATACTGTGCTATTCTACAATATACAATACCATACTATACTGTACAACTACTGTGCTGTTCTACAATATACAATACCATACTATACTATACTATACTATACTATACTATACTATACTATACAAATACTGTGCTATTCTACAATATACAATACCATACTATACTATACAACTACTGTGCTGTTCTACAATATACAATACCATACTATACTGTACAACTACTGTGCTGTTCTACAATATACAATACCATACTATACTATACTATACTATACAAATACTGTGCTATTCTACAATATACAATACCATACTATACTATACAACTACTGTGCTGTTCTACAATATACAATACCATACTATACTGTACAACTACTGTGCTGTTCTACAATATACAATACCATACCATACTATACTATACTATACAAATACTGTGCTATTCTACAATATACAATACCATACTATACTATACAAATACTGCGCTATTCTACAATATACAATACCATACTATACTATACAACTACTGTGCTGTTCTACAATATACAATACCATACTATACTGTACAACTACTGTGCTGTTCTACAATATACCATACTATACTATACAACTACTGTGCTGTTCTACAATATACAATACCATACTATACTATACTATACAAATACTGTGCTATTCTACAATATACAATACCATACTATACTGTACAACTACTGTGCTGTTCTACAATATACAATGCCATACTATACTATACTATACTATACAAATACTGTGCTATTCTACAATATACAATACCATACTATACTATACAACTACTGTGCTGTTCTACAATATACAATACCATACTATACTTTACAACTACTGTGCTGTTCTACAATATACAATACCATACTATACTGTACAACTACTGTGCTGTTCTACAATATACTATACTATACTATACAACTACTGTGCTGTTCTACAATATACAATACCATACTATACTGTACAACTACTGTGCTGTTCTACAATATACAATACCATACTATACTATACAAATACTGTGCTATTCTACAATATACAATACCATACTATACTGTACATCTACTGTGCTGTTCTACAATATACAATACCATACCATACCATACCATACCATACTATACTATACAACTACTGTGCTGTTCTACAATATACTATACCATATTATACTATACAACTACTGTGCTGTTCTACAATATACCATACTATACTATACAACTACTGTGCTGTTCTTCAATATACAATACCATACTATACTGTACAACTACTGTGCTGTTCTACAATATACAATACCATACCATACTATACTATACAACTACTGTGCTGTTCTACAATATACAATACCATACTATACTATACAACTACTGTGCTGTTCTACAATATACCATACTATACTATACAACTACTGTGCTGTTCTACAATATACAATACCATACTATACTATAAAACTACTGTGCTGTTCTACAATATACAATACCATACCATACCATACTATACTATACTATACAAATACTGTGCTATTCTACAATATACAATACCATACTATACTATACAACTACTGTGCTGTTCTACAATATACAATACCATACCATACCATACTATACTATATTATACAACTACTGTGCTGTTCTACAATATACAATACCATACTATACTATACAACTACTGTGCTGTTCTACAATATACAATACCATACTATACTGTACAACTACTGTGCTGTTCTACAATATACAATACCATACTATACTATACTATACTATACTATACAAATACTGTGCTATTCTACAATATACAATACCATACTATACTATACAACTACTGTGCTGTTCTACAATATACAATACCATACTATACTGTACAACTACTGTGCTGTTCTACAATATACAATACCATACTATACTATACTATACAAATACTGTGCTATTCTACAATATACAATACCATACTATACTATACAACTACTGTGCTGTTCTACAATATACAATACCATACTATACTATACAACTACTGTGCTGTTCTACAATATACAATACCATACCATACTATACTATACTATACAACTACTGTGCTGTTCTACAATATACAATACCATACTATACTATACAACTACTGTGCTGTTCTACAATATACCATACTATACTGTACAACTACTGTGCTGTTCTACAATATACCATACTATACTATACAACTACTGTGCTGTTCTACAATATACAATACCCTACTATACTGTACAACTACTGTGCTGTTCCACAATATACCATACTATACTATACAACTACTGTGCTGTTCTACAATATACAATACCATACTATACTGTACAACTACTGTGCTGTTCTACAATATACAATACCATACTATACTGTACAACTACTGTGCTGTTCTACAATATACAATACCATGCTATACTGTACAACTACTGTGCTGTTCTACAATATACCATACTATACTATACAACTACTGTGCTGTTCTACAATATACAATACCATACCATACTATACTATACTATACAAATACTGTGCTATTCTACAATATACAATACCATACTATACTATACAACTACTGTGCTGTTCTACAATATACAATACCATACTATACAACTACTGTGCTGTTCTACAATATACAATACCATACTATACTGTACAACTACTGTGCTGTTCTACAATATACCATACTATACTATACTATACTATACAACTACTGTGCTGTTCTACAATATACAATACCATACCATACTATACTATACTATACAAATACTGTGCTATTCTACAATATACAATACCATACTATACTATACAACTACTGTGCTGTTCTACAATATACAATACCATACTATACTATACTATACAACTACTGTGCTGTTCTACAATATACAATACCATACCATACCATACTATACTATACTATACAACTACTGTGCTGTTCTACAATATACAATACCATACCATACCATACTATACTATACAACTACTGTGCTGTTCTACAATATACAATACCATACTATACTATACAACTACTGTGCTGTTCTACAATATACAATACCATACTATACTGTACAACTACTGTGCTGTTCTACAATATACAATACCATACCATACCATACTATACTAAACTATACAACTACTGTGCTGTTCTACAATATACAATACCATACTATACTATACAACTACTGTGCTGTTCTACAATATACAATACCATACTATACTGTACAACTACTGTGCTGTTCTACAATATACAATACCATACTATACTATACTATACTATACAAATACTGTGCTATTCTACAATATACAATACCATACTATACTATACAACTACTGTGCTGTTCTACAATATACCATACTATACTATACAACTACTGTGCTGTTCTACAGTATACAATACCATACTATACTGTACAACTACTGTGCTGTTCTACAATATACCATACCATACCATACTATACTATACTATACAAATACTGTGCTATTAACAATATACAATACCTTACTATACTATACAACTACTGTGCTGTTCTACAATATACAATACCATACCATACTATACTATACTATACAACTACTGTGCTGTTCTACAATATACCATACTATACTATACAACTACTGTGCTGTTCTACAATATACAATACCATACCATACCATACTATACTATACTGTACAACTACTGTGCTGTTCTACAATATACCATACTATACTATACAACTACTGTGCTGTTCTACAATATACAATACCATACTGTACTGTACAACTACTGTGCTGTTCTACAATATACCATACTATACTATACAACTACTGTGCTGTTCTACAATATACAATACCATACTATACTGTACAACTACTGTGCTGTTCTACAATATACAATACCATACCATACTATACTATACTATACAAATACTGTGCTATTCTACAATATACAATACCATACTATACTATACAACTACTGTGCTGTTCTACAATATACAATACCATACTATACTGTACAACTACTGTGCTGTTCTACAATATACAATACCATACTATACTATACAACTACTGTGCTGTTCTACAATATACAATACCATACTATACTGTACAACTACTGTGCTATTCTACAATATACAATACCATACTATACTATACTATACTATACAAATACTGTGCTATTCTACAATATACAATACCATACTATACTGTACAACTACTGTGCTGTTCTACAATATACCATACTATACTATACAACTACTGTGCTGTTCTACAATATACAATATCATACTATACTGTACAACTACTGTGCTGTTCTACAATATACAATACCATACTATACTATACTATACAAATTCTGTGCTATTCTACAATATACAATACCATACTATACTATACTATACTATACTATACAAATACTGTGCTGTTCTACAATATACAATACCATACTATACTATAGTATACTATACTATACTATACTATACAAATACTGTGCTATTCTGCAATATACAATACCATACTATACTATACTATACTATACAACTACTGTGCTGTTCTACAATATACAATACCATACTATACTATACTATACAAATACTGTGCTATTCTACAATATACAATACCATACTATACTATACTATACTATACAACTACTGTGCTGTTCTACAATATACAATACCATACTATACTGTACAACTACTGTGCTGTTCTACAATATACAATACCATACTATACTATACTATACAAATACTGTGCTGTTCTACAATATACAATACCATACTATACTATACTATACTATACAAATACTGTGCTATTCTACAATATACTATACTATACTATACTATACTATACAAATACTGTGCTATTCTACAATATACAATACCATACTATACTGTACAACTACTGTGCTGTTCTACAATATACCATACTATACTATACAACTACTGTGCTGTTCTACAATATACAATACCATACTATACTGTACAACTACTGTGCTGTTCTACAATATACAATACCATACTATACTATACTATACTATACTATACAAATACTGTGCTATTCTACAATATACAATACCATACTATACTATACTATACTATACTATACTATACAACTACTGTGCTGTTCTACAATATACAATACCATACTATACTATACTATACTATACAAATACTGTGCTATTCTACAATATACAATACCATACTATACTATACTATACTATACTATACAACTACTGTGCTGTTCTACAATATACAATACCATACTATACTGTACAACTACTGTGCTGTTCTACAATATACAATACCATACTATACTATACTATACAAATACTGTGCTGTTCTACAATATACAATACCATACTATACTATACTATACAAATACTGTGCTATTCTACAATATACAATACCATACTATACTATACTATACTATACTATACAAATACTGTGCTATTCTACAATATACAATACCATACTATACTGTACAACTACTGTGCTGTTCTACAATATACCATACTATACTATACAACTACTGTGCTGTTCTACAATATACAATACCATACTATACTATACTATACTATACAAATACTGTGCTATTCTACAATATACAATACCATACTATACTATACTATACAAATACTGTGCTATTCTACAATATACAATACCATACTATACTGTACAACTACTGTGCTGTTCTACAATATACCATACTATACTATACAACTACTGTGCTGTTCTACAATATACAATACCCTACTATACTGTACAACTACTGTGCTGTTCCACAATATACCATACTATACTATACAACTACTGTGCTGTTCTACAATATACAATACCATACTATACTGTACAACTACTGTGCTGTTCTACAATATACAATACCATACTATACTGTACAACTACTGTGCTGTTCTACAATATACAATACCATGCTATACTGTACAACTACTGTGCTGTTCTACAATATACCATACTATACTATACAACTACTGTGCTGTTCTACAATATACAATACCATACCATACTATACTATACTATACAAATACTGTGCTATTCTACAATATACAATACCATACTATACTATACAACTACTGTGCTGTTCTACAATATACAATACCATACTATACAACTACTGTGCTGTTCTACAATATACAATACCATACTATACTGTACAACTACTGTGCTGTTCTACAATATACCATACTATACTATACTATACTATACAACTACTGTGCTGTTCTACAATATACAATACCATACCATACTATACTATACTATACAAATACTGTGCTATTCTACAATATACAATACCATACTATACTATACAACTACTGTGCTGTTCTACAATATACAATACCATACTATACTATACTATACAACTACTGTGCTGTTCTACAATATACAATACCATACCATACCATACTATACTATACTATACAACTACTGTGCTGTTCTACAATATACAATACCATACCATACCATACTATACTATACAACTACTGTGCTGTTCTACAATATACAATACCATACTATACTATACAACTACTGTGCTGTTCTACAATATACAATACCATACTATACTGTACAACTACTGTGCTGTTCTACAATATACAATACCATACCATACCATACTATACTAAACTATACAACTACTGTGCTGTTCTACAATATACAATACCATACTATACTATACAACTACTGTGCTGTTCTACAATATACAATACCATACTATACTGTACAACTACTGTGCTGTTCTACAATATACAATACCATACTATACTATACTATACTATACAAATACTGTGCTATTCTACAATATACAATACCATACTATACTATACAACTACTGTGCTGTTCTACAATATACCATACTATACTATACAACTACTGTGCTGTTCTACAGTATACAATACCATACTATACTGTACAACTACTGTGCTGTTCTACAATATACCATACCATACCATACTATACTATACTATACAAATACTGTGCTATTAACAATATACAATACCTTACTATACTATACAACTACTGTGCTGTTCTACAATATACAATACCATACCATACTATACTATACTATACAACTACTGTGCTGTTCTACAATATACCATACTATACTATACAACTACTGTGCTGTTCTACAATATACAATACCATACCATACCATACTATACTATACTGTACAACTACTGTGCTGTTCTACAATATACCATACTATACTATACAACTACTGTGCTGTTCTACAATATACAATACCATACTGTACTGTACAACTACTGTGCTGTTCTACAATATACCATACTATACTATACAACTACTGTGCTGTTCTACAATATACAATACCATACTATACTGTACAACTACTGTGCTGTTCTACAATATACAATACCATACCATACTATACTATACTATACAAATACTGTGCTATTCTACAATATACAATACCATACTATACTATACAACTACTGTGCTGTTCTACAATATACAATACCATACTATACTGTACAACTACTGTGCTGTTCTACAATATACAATACCATACTATACTATACAACTACTGTGCTGTTCTACAATATACAATACCATACTATACTGTACAACTACTGTGCTATTCTACAATATACAATACCATACTATACTATACTATACTATACAAATACTGTGCTATTCTACAATATACAATACCATACTATACTGTACAACTACTGTGCTGTTCTACAATATACCATACTATACTATACAACTACTGTGCTGTTCTACAATATACAATATCATACTATACTGTACAACTACTGTGCTGTTCTACAATATACAATACCATACTATACTATACTATACAAATTCTGTGCTATTCTACAATATACAATACCATACTATACTATACTATACTATACTATACAAATACTGTGCTGTTCTACAATATACAATACCATACTATACTATAGTATACTATACTATACTATACTATACAAATACTGTGCTATTCTGCAATATACAATACCATACTATACTATACTATACTATACAACTACTGTGCTGTTCTACAATATACAATACCATACTATACTATACTATACAAATACTGTGCTATTCTACAATATACAATACCATACTATACTATACTATACTATACAACTACTGTGCTGTTCTACAATATACAATACCATACTATACTGTACAACTACTGTGCTGTTCTACAATATACAATACCATACTATACTATACTATACAAATACTGTGCTGTTCTACAATATACAATACCATACTATACTATACTATACTATACAAATACTGTGCTATTCTACAATATACTATACTATACTATACTATACTATACAAATACTGTGCTATTCTACAATATACAATACCATACTATACTGTACAACTACTGTGCTGTTCTACAATATACCATACTATACTATACAACTACTGTGCTGTTCTACAATATACAATACCATACTATACTGTACAACTACTGTGCTGTTCTACAATATACAATACCATACTATACTATACTATACTATACTATACAAATACTGTGCTATTCTACAATATACAATACCATACTATACTATACTATACTATACTATACTATACAACTACTGTGCTGTTCTACAATATACAATACCATACTATACTATACTATACTATACAAATACTGTGCTATTCTACAATATACAATACCATACTATACTATACTATACTATACTATACAACTACTGTGCTGTTCTACAATATACAATACCATACTATACTGTACAACTACTGTGCTGTTCTACAATATACAATACCATACTATACTATACTATACAAATACTGTGCTGTTCTACAATATACAATACCATACTATACTATACTATACAAATACTGTGCTATTCTACAATATACAATACCATACTATACTATACTATACTATACTATACAAATACTGTGCTATTCTACAATATACAATACCATACTATACTGTACAACTACTGTGCTGTTCTACAATATACCATACTATACTATACAACTACTGTGCTGTTCTACAATATACAATACCATACTATACTATACTATACTATACAAATACTGTGCTATTCTACAATATACAATACCATACTATACTATACTATACAAATACTGTGCTATTCTACAATATACAATACCATACTATACTGTACAACTACTGTGCTGTTCTACAATATACAATACCATACTATACTATACTATACAAATACTGTGCTGTTCTACAATATACAATACCATACTATACTATACTATACTATACTATACAAATACTGTGCTATTCTACAATATACAATACCATACTATACTGTACAACTACTGTGCTGTTCTACAATATACCATACTATACTATACAACTACTGTGCTGTTCTACAATATACAATACCATACTATACTATACTATACAAATACTGTGCTATTCTACAATATACAATACCATACTATACTATACAAATACTGTGCTATTCTACAATATACAATACCATACTATACTATACAAATACTGTGCTATTCTACAATATACAATACCATACTATACTATACAACTACTGTGCTGTTCTACAATATACAATACCATACTATACTGTACAACTACTGTGCTGTTCTACAATATACAATACCATACTATACTATACAAATACTGTGCTATTCTACAATATACAATACCATACTATACTATACAACTACTGTGCTGTTCTACAATATACAATACCATACTATACTATACAACTTCTGTGCTGTTCTACAATATACCATACTATACTATACAACTACTGTGCTGTTCTACAGTATACAATACCATACTATACTGTACAACTACTGTGCTGTTCTACAATATACAATACCATACTATACTATACTATACAAATACTGTGCTATTCTACAATATACAATACCATACTATACTATACAACTACTGTGCTGTTCTACAATATACAATACCATACCATACCATACTATACTATACTATACAACTACTGTGCTGTTCTACAATATACCATACTATACTATACAACTACTGTGCTGTTCTACAATATACAATACCATACTATACTGTACAACTACTGTGCTGTTCTACAATATACCATACTATACAACTACTGTGCTGTTCTACAATATACAATACCATACTATACTGTACAACTACTGTGCTGTTCTACAATATACAATACCATACTATACTGTACAACTACTGTGCTGTTCTACAATATACAATACCATACCATACTATACTATACTATACAAATACTGTGCTATTCTACAATATACAATACCATACTATACAACTACTGTGCTGTTCTACAATATACAATACCATACCATACCATACTATACTATACTATACAACTACTGTGCTGTTCTACAATATACAATACCATACTATACTATACTATACTATACAAATACTCTGCTATTCTACAATATACAATACCATACTATACTATACTATACTATACAAATACTGTGCTATTCTACAATATACAATACCATACTATACTGTACAACTACTGTGCTGTTCTACAATATACTATACTATACTATACTATACTATACAACTACTGTGCTGTTCTACAATATACAATACCATACTATACTGTACAACTACTGTGCTGTTCTACAATATACAATACCATACTATACTATACAAATACTGTGCTGTTCTACAATATACAATACCATACCATACCATACTATACTAAACTATACAACTACTGTGCTGTTCTACAATATACAATACCATACTATACTATACAACTACTGTGCTGTTCTACAATATACAATACCATACTATACTGTACAACTACTGTGCTGTTCTACAATATACAATACCATACTATACTATACTATACTATACAAATACTGTGCTATTCTACAATATACAATACCATACTATACTATACAACTACTGTGCTGTTCTACAATATACCATACTATACTATACAACTACTGTGCTGTTCTACAGTATACAATACCATACTATACTGTACAACTACTGTGCTGTTCTACAATATACCATACCATACCATACTATACTATACTATACAAATACTGTGCTATTAACAATATACAATACCTTACTATACTATACAACTACTGTGCTGTTCTACAATATACAATACCATACCATACTATACTATACTATACAACTACTGTGCTGTTCTACAATATACCATACTATACTATACAACTACTGTGCTGTTCTACAATATACAATACCATACCATACCATACTATACTATACTGTACAACTACTGTGCTGTTCTACAATATACCATACTATACTATACAACTACTGTGCTGTTCTACAATATACAATACCATACTGTACTGTACAACTACTGTGCTGTTCTACAATATACCATACTATACTATACAACTACTGTGCTGTTCTACAATATACAATACCATACTATACTGTACAACTACTGTGCTGTTCTACAATATACAATACCATACCATACTATACTATACTATACAAATACTGTGCTATTCTACAATATACAATACCATACTATACTATACAACTACTGTGCTGTTCTACAATATACAATACCATACTATACTGTACAACTACTGTGCTGTTCTACAATATACAATACCATACTATACTATACAACTACTGTGCTGTTCTACAATATACAATACCATACTATACTGTACAACTACTGTGCTATTCTACAATATACAATACCATACTATACTATACTATACTATACAAATACTGTGCTATTCTACAATATACAATACCATACTATACTGTACAACTACTGTGCTGTTCTACAATATACCATACTATACTATACAACTACTGTGCTGTTCTACAATATACAATATCATACTATACTGTACAACTACTGTGCTGTTCTACAATATACAATACCATACTATACTATACTATACAAATTCTGTGCTATTCTACAATATACAATACCATACTATACTATACTATACTATACTATACAAATACTGTGCTGTTCTACAATATACAATACCATACTATACTATAGTATACTATACTATACTATACTATACAAATACTGTGCTATTCTGCAATATACAATACCATACTATACTATACTATACTATACAACTACTGTGCTGTTCTACAATATACAATACCATACTATACTATACTATACAAATACTGTGCTATTCTACAATATACAATACCATACTATACTATACTATACTATACAACTACTGTGCTGTTCTACAATATACAATACCATACTATACTGTACAACTACTGTGCTGTTCTACAATATACAATACCATACTATACTATACTATACAAATACTGTGCTGTTCTACAATATACAATACCATACTATACTATACTATACTATACAAATACTGTGCTATTCTACAATATACTATACTATACTATACTATACAAATACTGTGCTATTCTACAATATACAATACCATACTATACTGTACAACTACTGTGCTGTTCTACAATATACCATACTATACTATACAACTACTGTGCTGTTCTACAATATACAATACCATACTATACTGTACAACTACTGTGCTGTTCTACAATATACAATACCATACTATACTATACTATACTATACTATACAAATACTGTGCTATTCTACAATATACAATACCATACTATACTATACTATACTATACTATACTATACTATACAACTACTGTGCTGTTCTACAATATACAATACCATACTATACTATACTATACTATACAAATACTGTGCTATTCTACAATATACAATACCATACTATACTATACTATACTATACTATACAACTACTGTGCTGTTCTACAATATACAATACCATACTATACTGTACAACTACTGTGCTGTTCTACAATATACAATACCATACTATACTATACTATACAAATACTGTGCTGTTCTACAATATACAATACCATACTATACTATACTATACAAATACTGTGCTATTCTACAATATACAATACCATACTATACTATACTATACTATACAAATACTGTGCTATTCTACAATATACAATACCATACTATACTGTACAACTACTGTGCTGTTCTACAATATACCATACTATACTATACAACTACTGTGCTGTTCTACAATATACAATACCATACTATACTATACTATACTATACAAATACTGTGCTATTCTACAATATACAATACCATACTATACTATACTATACAAATACTGTGCTATTCTACAATATACAATACCATACTATACTGTACAACTACTGTGCTGTTCTACAATATACAATACCATACTATACTATACTATACAAATACTGTGCTGTTCTACAATATACAATACCATACTATACTATACTATACTATACTATACAAATACTGTGCTATTCTACAATATACAATACCATACTATACTGTACAACTACTGTGCTGTTCTACAATATACCATACTATACTATACAACTACTGTGCTGTTCTACAATATACAATACCATACTATACTATACTATACAAATACTGTGCTATTCTACAATATACAATACCATACTATACTATACAAATACTGTGCTATTCTACAATATACAATACCATACTATACTATACAAATACTGTGCTATTCTACAATATACAATACCATACTATACTATACAACTACTGTGCTGTTCTACAATATACAATACCATACTATACTGTACAACTACTGTGCTGTTCTACAATATACAATACCATACTATACTATACAAATACTGTGCTATTCTACAATATACAATACCATACTATACTATACAACTACTGTGCTGTTCTACAATATACAATACCATACTATACTATACAACTTCTGTGCTGTTCTACAATATACCATACTATACTATACAACTACTGTGCTGTTCTACAGTATACAATACCATACTATACTGTACAACTACTGTGCTGTTCTACAATATACAATACCATACTATACTATACTATACAAATACTGTGCTATTCTACAATATACAATACCATACTATACTATACAACTACTGTGCTGTTCTACAATATACAATACCATACCATACCATACTATACTATACTATACAACTACTGTGCTGTTCTACAATATACCATACTATACTATACAACTACTGTGCTGTTCTACAATATACAATACCATACTATACTGTACAACTACTGTGCTGTTCTACAATATACCATACTATACAACTACTGTGCTGTTCTACAATATACAATACCATACTATACTGTACAACTACTGTGCTGTTCTACAATATACAATACCATACTATACTGTACAACTACTGTGCTGTTCTACAATATACAATACCATACCATACTATACTATACTATACAAATACTGTGCTATTCTACAATATACAATACCATACTATACAACTACTGTGCTGTTCTACAATATACAATACCATACCATACCATACTATACTATACTATACAACTACTGTGCTGTTCTACAATATACAATACCATACTATACTATACTATACTATACAAATACTCTGCTATTCTACAATATACAATACCATACTATACTATACTATACTATACTATACAAATACTGTGCTATTCTACAATATACAATACCATACTATACTGTACAACTACTGTGCTGTTCTACAATATACTATACTATACTATACTATACTATACAACTACTGTGCTGTTCTACAATATACAATACCATACTATACTGTACAACTACTGTGCTGTTCTACAATATACAATACCATACTATACTATACAAATACTGTGCTATTCTACAATATACAATACCATACTATACTATACAACTACTGTGCTGTTCAACAATATACAATACCATACTATACTGTACAACTACTGTGCTGTTCTACAATATACAATACCATACCATACTATACTATACAACTACTGTGCTGTTCTACAATATACAATACCATATTATACTATACAACTACTGTGCTGTTCTACAATATACCATACTATACTATACAACTACTGTGCTGTTCTACAATATACAATACCATACTATACTGTACAACTACTGTGCTGTTCTACAATATACAATACCATTCCATACCATACCATACTATACTATACAACTACTGTGCTGTTCTACAATATACCATACTATACTATACAACTACTGTGCTGTTCTACAATATACAATACCATACTATACTGTACAACTACTGTGCTGTTCTACAATATACCATACTATACTATACTATACAACTACTGTGCTGTTCTACAATATACAATACCATACCATACTATACTATACTATACAAATACTGTGCTATTCTACAATATACAATACCATACTATACTATACAACTACTGTGCTGTTCTACAATATACAATACCATACCATACTATACTATACTATACAAATACTGTGCTATTCTACAATATACAATACCATACTATACTATACTATACAACTACTGTGCTGTTCTACAATATACCATACTATACTATACAACTACTGTGCTGTTCTACAATATACAATACCATACTATACTGTACAACTACTGTGCTGTTCTACAATATACAATACCATACTATACTATACTATACTATACAAATACTGTGCTATTCTACAATATACAATACCATACTATACTATACTATACAACTACTGTGCTGTTCTACAATATACCATACTATACTATACAACTACTGTGCTGTTCTACAATATACAATACCATACTATACTGTACAACTACTGTGCTGTTCTACAATATACAATACCATACTATATTATACTATACTATACTATACAAATACTGTGCTATTCTACAATATACAATACCATACTATACTATACTATACAACTACTGTGCTGTTCTACAATATACCATACTATACTATACAACTACTGTGCTGTTCTACAATATACAATACCATACTATACTGTACAACTACTGTGCTGTTCTACAATATACAATACCATACTATACTATACTATACTATACAAATACTGTGCTATTCTACAATATACAATACCATACTATACTATACAACTACTGTGCTGTTCTACAATATACAATACCATACCATGCTATACTATACTATACAACTACTGTGCTGTTCTACAATATACAATACCATACTATACTGTACAACTACTGTGTTGTTCTACAATATTCCATACTATACTATACAACTACTGTGCTGTTCTACAATATACAATACCATACTATACTATACAACTACTATGCTGTTCTACAATATACAATACCATACCATGCTATACTATACTATACAACTACTGTGCTGTTCTACAATATACAATACCATACTATACTGTACAACTACTGTGTTGTTCTACAATATTCCATACTATACTATACAACTACTGTGCTGTTCTACAATATACAATACCATACTATACTATACAACTACTATGCTGTTCTACAATATACAATATGTTACGAATCCTCCCCGTCTAGGGGTCGGGAAGAAAACTAACAATTTAAAAGGAACTTAAAGTGAAGAAACAAAAAAAAGAAATGGGTTTGGAGGTCTTCACTCCTGTCCCAGCCAACAATAACCACAACAGGTTATGGAACAGATAACAATTTTATTGGTCCTCTTCTAAATACAAAACAAAGGAAGCATAAAGTCTTCAAGAGGGGACCAGGCCAAAATAACAAACATAAATGAGTCTAAATGAAAGGGAGGCACAAACTACTTACCCTTACAACAAAGAAATAGAAAATTAACAACATAAATCTTGCCTCACTCCCTATCTAGCTATAAACAGGAGAAAAGAACAGGTAAAACAGAAAAGAAAATGGCGCCCACCTCTCTACCGCTTCCGTAGACCAATGGGTGGAAACCCAACAAAGGAGTTTATAATTGTAAATATGGGTAAACCGTTTAACATAAAAATACAACTGGCGGTTTTAATTAACAACAGCATCACAACACACAAAGTCTACAAATGCTGGAGCAGGAGGAAAGAGACTCCTAGCAGACTTTCCACCTCAGCTTTATTCCCATGTTCTTTTGTTAGTGCACCAATCAGAGCTGCTCAGCACTCGATCTTAATCGTTCACAGCTGATGTAAATTAACCTGGTTGGGACAACAGGGAACACAAGGGAGACAACAGAAAACATACAATGTATAGTCAATATACATGCAATTTCTACATCCACAGATGTAACAAGGAAATAAAAGAAAGATACGCCCTAGGACGTAACACACCCACCCTTACTTACAAGCCAGGCCTTGCCACCAGCAAAACAGGACTTGTAACCATTTATTATTTACCCTCTAACTTTCAGTATTATGAGCTCTGGACAGTGCATCGGCTACAACATTTTCCACTCCTTTTTTGTAACGCACATCCAGGTTAAATTCCTGAATGATGAGGGACCACCTCATCAACCGCTGGTTAGCATTTGACATACGGGATAGAAAAATCAAAGGGTTGTGGTCAGTGTAAACCACTATCGGTTTGCCATTGCCAGAACCTACATAGACCTCGAAATGCTGGAGAGCCAGTAACAAGGCTAATGCCTCTTTTTCGATTGTACTATACCGTCTTTGGCATTTTGAGAACTTTTTAGAGTAATAGCACACCGGATGTTCAATACCCAAGCTATCCTCTTGTAGAAGCACTGCACCTGCTCCATAAGCACTGGCATCTACCTGCAGACTAAATGGAAAGGTGAAATTTGGGGCAGACAGAACTGGAGCGTTACACAAAAGATCTTTAGCTGCACGGAAAGCAGACTCACACTCAGGGTTCCATACAAACTTACGTTCTGTACTCAAGAGATCTGTCAGGGGTGAAACTACAGAGGCAAAATTTTCACAAAAACCTCTATAGTAACCAGTCATGCCTAAGAAACGCCTCAACTCGCGCTTGTTAGTAGGAGGGGGAAACTCAATGATGGCAGAGACCTTGGCCTCAACAGGACGTACTTGGCCTTGCCCTACTATTTTGCCAAGGTAAGTGACAACTGCCCTTGCAAACTCACATTTAGCAAGGTTCAATGTTAAAGAAGCTTCGGACAAACGTTTTAACACCGCTTCTAATGTTTTGAGATGATCCTTCCAAGTCAATGAATAGACTACAATGTCATCAAGATATACTTCACAATTTTGTACTCCTGACAAAACCCTCTGCATCAAACGCTGAAAGGTAGCTGGAGCGTTACGCATTCCAAAGGCCATAACCTTATAGTTAAGGAAGTTGTCAGGGGTAACAAATGCAGAGATCTCACTAGCACGGGGTGTTAAAGGTACCTGCCAATAACCTTTTAAAAGATCTAACTTTGTGACATAACATGATGAACCTACTCTATCTACGCAGTCCTCCATTCTTGGAAGAGGAAAGGAATCCGGTTTGGTTATGTTATTCACCTTCCGATAGTCCGTACAGAACCGCAGGGAGTTATCCGCCTTAGGAACAAGCAAGCATGGTGAACTCCATGGACTCTGACTGGACACTGCAAAACCATGACGCAATAAATAATCAACTTCCTCTCTCATTAACTGCCTTTTATGAGGATTCACACGGTATGGATGTTGTTTAATGGGCAAACACTCACCTACATCTATATCATGACTCAACACCGTGGTCTGGGAAGGAACATCATGAAACAGTGTAGGATACTTTCCGATCAACTCAACAATATCAATACATTGGTCATCAGGTAGATAACACAGATGAGAGTCCAATGTGGTAAGAACAGAAGAATTTGATAATCTCCCACAAGAGATTTGGGCATTTTTATCTACTAAGTCATCTACCTCAGGGGTGCATGGATTATCAACAAAATTTACCACTGAAATTGGTTCAACTGGTAAATCAGGTTTAGATGAGTCTCTTGACACATATGACTTCATCATATTTATGTGACAGACTCGGGTCTTACGACGCCGGTCAGGAGTACGTATAACATAGTTTGTGTCACTTAGCTTTTTCTCAACTACGTACGGTCCAGAGAATTTTGCTTGCATGGCCGAGCCAGGAACAGGAAGTAGTATTAACACAGAATCACCTGGTTGAAAACTGCGTACAACACTTCGCTGGTCATAACGGGCTTTCATCTTAGACTGAACTTCAGCAAGATGGGCCTTAGCAATTTCCCATGCCTTGTGAAGTTGTTTTCGAAAAGATCTCACATAATCGAAGATAGACACTGGAGAGGAATCTTTGGTTAAAAACTGCTCACTTAAGAGTTTTAAAGGCCCTCGCACTGAGTGACCAAACACAAGCTCGGCAGGGCTAAACCCCAGAGATTCTTGCACGGTTCCCCTTATAGCGAACATTAACAAGGGTAACCCTTCTGCCCAGTCTTTACCGCTCTCCACACAGTAGGCACGCATCATCGACTTGAGAGTCTGATGGAACCGTTCAAGTGCACCCTGTGACTCTGGGTGGTATGCACTTGACAACTGGTGTTCCACGCCCAACTCTTTTACCATTTGCTCAAACACATGTGATGTAAAATTTGACCCTTGGTCAGTTTGAATGACCTTAGGTAAGCCAAAAATTGAGCAGAATCTGATTAGCTCTTTCACTACTGCCTTGGTTTTGATAGTACGTAGTGGTATGGCTTCAGGATAACGGGTGGTTGTACACATAATGCTTAAAATGTACTGATGGCCTGATTTGGACTTTGGCAATGGACCTACACAGTCAAGGAGAAGTCTTTCAAAGGGTTCTTCCATTATTGGAATGGGGTGAAGTGGAGCTTGTGGAACTTTCTGATTGGGCTTTCCAGCCATTTGACAAGCATGACATGATTTAATAAATTTAGTCACAGCAGATTTTAAACCGGGCCAAAAGAAGTGTCTAGTTATGCCATGATAAGTCTTAGTTACCCCAAGGTGACCAGAACATACATGCTCATGAGCCAGCCGCAAAACTTGGTCATGGTAACCAGAAGGCAATACAATCTGATATACCACATGACAATCGTCATCAGCGTCTTGCGGCTTCCACCAACGCATAAGTATGTTGTTATCCCAAAAATAACCTACCGTACATTTTGAG
This sequence comes from Moxostoma hubbsi, assembly GCA_032164185.1. NCBI lineage: Eukaryota > Metazoa > Chordata > Actinopteri > Cypriniformes > Catostomidae > Moxostoma > Moxostoma hubbsi. Next base: position 48,759,341 of record JAVLUX010000009.1, on the reverse strand, counting down.
ACTTGTGACTTATCTACTACAGCGTCAATACATCTTGTTAAATTTGGGTCTGCCCTTTGAGCAGCAGCTAACTGCTCTCGGCTTACCTTTATGGGCTGTTGGATTGGGTTGGAAGGCTCAGCAGTTTCTGGATGCTGGGGTGTAATAAACATCTTTCCCTGAGTAGCCAGGAATGAATCTGAAATGTCAACTACATTTCCAAATTTCTTTGCTTGAGCACGAGTTACGGCACAAGATGGAAAAACAGAAGGAAATTGTCTAGAGACATCAGCTTGGTCACAAGCGTCAGGCTTAGCAGACACAATGGGATGAGGAAAAACCTTTGCACCAACTAGGTCATTACCTAATATCATGCTCACACCTTCAACCGGTAGCTGTGAACGTACTCCCACTTTCACAGCACCTGTAATGAGTTCAGAGGTTATATGCACATGATGTAAAGGTACTGAAATACAGCCTAATTCCACACCACGAATTAGCACATCACTGCCCGTATAGGACTCAACCGAAAAAGGTAGCGCGCTCTCCAAAACTAATGACTGCGATGCCCCCGTATCTCTCAACATTATAATTGGTCTAAATTCCGTGTCATTGGAAAGGGCTATTGTGCCTTCCATCACAAAAGGATTAAAGGTAGCAGGTAAACCAGGACGATACACATCGGGAACAGAGAGAGTTTGTGCCAATGAAACACTTTTAGATTTGCTAGTGGCATTTTTTTTCTTCCATGCTTTGCAATCTGAGATCAAATGGTCAGGGTCAAGGCAGTAAAAGCATACTCTTCTGCCTGAAGCATTCTTTGGGACAAATTTAGAGTCATGGCCAGGTCTAGAAACACTAACCCGCAGCGATTCCTTCCTTTCTTTCTCACTCACTGATGGAGTTTGAACAGGACGCACAGATGGAAACACAGTTCTGTGGGTGAGCACAAATTCATCAGCTAACACTGCTGCATCACAAAGCTTATATACTTTTTGTTCATTTAAATATATTACAAGACTTTCGGGAACACAACACTTGAAGTCCTCCAATAAAACAAGCTCTTGCAGCTCTTCAAAAGTTGTAGTTTTGTTAGCGAAGCACCACTTTTCAAAAAGTGTTCTTTTTTCTCTTGCGAACTCCACAAATGTTTGTTTGGCTGCTTTTGAACAAGCCCTAAATCTTTGTCGATATGCCTCCGGCACTAATTCATAAGCTCGCAAAACTGCAGCCTTTACAGTATCGTAATCCAATGAATCTTCTATTGGCAAAGCTGAGCACACCTCTTGAGCCTTTCCAACGAGATTGCATTGCAACATTAGTGCCCACATGTCTCTCGGCCAACTTAATTTAGCAGCAACACGTTCGAAGGCGGTAAAATACGAATCAACCTCCGTTTCACGAAATGGAGGTATTAATTTGACATATTTACCGACATCAAATTTAGCTTGTAATGCACCATTATCAGAGAGAGATCTTAATCGAGGTAATGGAACTGGTTTATTGCGCAAGGCTTGAGCCTCAAGCTCTAATTCTCGCAGTTTTATATCCCGACCTGCCTCAATCTCCAAAGCTCTCAAGCGCAGAAGCTGAGTTTCGTGTTCTTGCTGCTTTAACGCAAGATCCAATTCTTTCAATTGAATTGCATCTTTTAGATCTTCGTGAGGGACCTTTGTACTACTACTTACCGAATTTATTTTAGCGGATGAGGCATCACCATCAGACTCTGCATTACCCGCACCCTCCTCAGAACGTTCAGGTAAGATACCCGCCTTCACTAACTTACGGTATAAATGATCTTTTAACACCTGTTTCTTCGCTTCTTTGGGAACTGACATATTAAAGAAATCTGCAATTATAATCAGATCCTTCTTTCTACATCGGTCAAATTCTTCTAAAGTGGGCGATAAAGAGAACATAATCAAGTCAAATTCCATATTCACTAATATGGGATCTCCTCCCTCACTCAAAGTTCAAAAACAGCCAATACAAAAAAAAGAAATGTAACAAGACTTACCGAATGTGCACAAAGACGAAATTCCAATTGTCACGTCTCAATAGACGAACGGACGAGCCCCCAATTGTTACGTCTCAATAGACGATCGGACAAGCCCCCAATTATTAAGTCTCAATGGACAAACGGACGAGCCCCCAATTATTAAGTCTCAATGGACAAACGGACGAGCCCCCAATTGTTACGAATCCTCCCCGTCTAGGGGTCGGGAAGAAAACTAACAATTTAAAAGGAACTTAAAGTGAAGAAACAAAAAAAAGAAACGGGTTTGGAGGTCTTCACTCCTGTCCCAGCCAACAATAACCACAACAGGTTATGGAACAGATAACAATTTTATTGGTCCTCTTCTAAATACAAAACAAAGGAAGCATAAAGTCTTCAAGAGGGGACCAGGCCAAAATAACAAACATAAATGAGTCTAAATGAAAGGGAGGCACAAACTACTTACCCTTACAACAAAGAAATAGAAAATTAACAACATAAATCTTGCCTCACTCCCTATCTAGCTATAAACAGGAGAAAAGAACAGGTAAAACAGAAAAGAAAATGGCGCCCACCTCTCTACCGCTTCCGTAGACCAATGGGTGGAAACCCAACAAAGGAGTTTATAATTGTAAATATGGGTAAACCGTTTAACATAAAAATACAACTGGCGGTTTTAATTAACAACAGCATCACAACACACAAAGTCTACAAATGCTGGAGCAGGAGGAAAGAGACTCCTAGCAGACTTTCCACCTCAGCTTTATTCCCATGTTCTTTTGTTAGTGCACCAATCAGAGCTGCTCAGCACTCGATCTTAATCGTTCACAGCTGATGTAAATTAACCTGGTTGGGACAACAGGGAACACAAGGGAGACAACAGAAAACATACAATGTATAGTCAATATACATGCAATTTCTACATCCACAGATGTAACAAGGAAATAAAAGAAAGATACGCCCTAGGACGTAACAAATACCATACTATACTGTACAACTACTGTGCTGTTCTACAATATACAATACCATACCATACCATACTATACTATACTATACAACTACTGTGCTGTCTACAATATACAATACCATACTATACTATACTATACAACTACTGTGCTGTTCTACAATATACAATACCATACCATACCATACTGTACTATACTATACAACTACTGTGCTGTTCTACAATATACAATACCATACTATACTATACAACTACTGTGCTGTTCTACAATATACAATACCATACTATACTGTACAACTACTGTGCTGTTCTACAATATACAATACCATACTATACTATACTATACTATACTATACAAATACTGTGCTATTCTACAATATACAATACCATACTATACTATACAACTACTGTGCTGTTCTACAATATACCATACTATACTATACAACTACTGTGCTGTTCTACAGTATACAATACCATACTATACTGTACAACTACTGTGCTGTTCTACAATATACAATACCATACTATACTATACTATACTATAAAAATACTGTGCTATTCTACAATATACAATACCATACTATACTATACAACTACTGTGCTGTTCTACAATATACAATACCATACCATACCATACTATACTATACTATACAACTACTGTGCTGTTCTACAATATACCATACTATACTATACAACTACTGTGCTGTTCTACAATATACAATACCATACCATAACATACTATACTATACTGTACAACTACTGTGCTGTTCTACAATATACCATACTATACTATACAACTACTGTGCTGTTCTACAATATACAGTACCATACTGTACTGTACAACTACTGTGCTGTTCTACAATATACCATACTATGCTATAAAACTACTGTGCTGTTCTACAATATACAATACCATACTATACTGTACAACTACTGTGCTGTTCTACAATATACAATACCATACCATACTATACTATACTATACAAATACTGTGCTATTCTACAATATACAATACCATACTATACTATACAACTACTGTGCTGTTCTACAATATACAATACCATACTATACTGTACAACTACTGTGCTGTTCTACAATATACAATACCATACTATACTATACAACTACTGTGCTGTTCTACAATATACAATACCATACTATACTGTACAACTACTGTGCTGTTCTACAATATACAATACCATACCATACTATACTATACTACACAAATACTGTGCTATTCTACAATATACAATACCATACTATACTATACAACTACTGTGCTGTTCTACAATATACAATACCATACTATACTATACTATACTATACTATACTATACTATACTATACAAATACTGTGCTATTCTACAATATACAATACCATACTATACTGTACAACTACTGTGCTGTTCTACAATATACCATACTATACTATACAACTACTGTGCTGTTCTACAATATACAATACCATACTATACTATACTATACTATACAAATACTGTGCTATTCTACAATATACAATACTATACTATACAACTACTGTGCTGTTCTACAATATACAATACCATACTATACTATACTATACTATACTATACTATACAACTACTGTGCTGTTCTACAATATACAATACCATACTATACTGTACAACTACTGTGCTGTTCTACAATATACAATACCATACTATACTATACTATACAAATACTGTGCTGTTCTACAATATACAATACCATACTATACTATACTATACTATACAAATACTGTGCTATTCTACAATATACAATACCATACTATACTATACTATACTATACTATACAAATACTGTGCTATTCTACAATATACAATACCATACTATACTGTACAACTACTGTGCTGTTCTACAATATACCATACTATACTATACAACTACTGTGCTGTTCTACAATATACAATACCATACTATACTATACTATGCTATACAAATACTGTGCTATTCTACAATATACAATACCATACTATACTATACTATACTATACTATCCAAATACTGTGCTATTCTACAATATACAATACCATACTATACTGTACAACTACTGTGCTGTTCTACAATATACCATACTATACTATACAACTACTGTGCTGTTCTACAATATACAATACCATACTATACTGTACAACTACTGTGCTGTTCTACAATATACAATACCATACTATACTATACAAATACTGTGCTATTCTACAATATACAATACCATACTATACTATACAACTACTGTGCTGTTCTACAATATACAATACCATACTATACTATACAAATACTGTGCTGTTCTACAATATACAATACCATACTATACTATACTATACTATACAAATACTGTGCTATTCTACAATATACAATACCATACTATACTATACTATACTATACTATACAAATACTGTGCTATTCTACAATATACAATACCATACTATACTGTACAACTACTGTGCTGTTCTACAATATACCATACTATACTATACAACTACTGTGCTGTTCTACAATATACAATACCATACTATACTATACTATGCTATACAAATACTGTGCTATTCTACAATATACAATACCATACTATACTATACTATACTATACTATCCAAATACTGTGCTATTCTACAATATACAATACCATACTATACTGTACAACTACTGTGCTGTTCTACAATATACCATACTATACTATACAACTACTGTGCTGTTCTACAATATACAATACCATACTATACTGTACAACTACTGTGCTGTTCTACAATATACAATACCATACTATACTATACAAATACTGTGCTATTCTACAATATACAATACCATACTATACTATACAACTACTGTGCTGTTCTACAATATACAATACCATACTATACTATACAACTACTGTGCTGTTCTACAATATACCATACTATACTATACAACTACTGTGCTGTTCTACAGTATACAATACCATACTATACTGTACAACTACTGTGCTGTTCTACAATATACAATACCATACTATACTATACTATACTATACAAATACTGTGCTATTCTACAATATACAATACCATACTATACTATACAACTACTGTGCTGTTCTACAATATACCATACTATACTATACAACTACTGTGCTGTTCTACAATATACAATACCATACCATAACATACTATACTATACTGTACAACTACTGTGCTGTTCTACAATATACCATACTATACTATACAACTACTGTGCTGTTCTACAATATACAGTACCATACTGTACTGTACAACTACTGTGCTGTTCTACAATATACCATACTATGCTATAAAACTACTGTGCTGTTCTACAATATACAATACCATACTATACTGTACAACTACTGTGCTGTTCTACAATATACAATACCATACCATACTATACTATACTATACAAATACTGTGCTATTCTACAATATACAAAACCATACTATACTATACAACTACTGTGCTGTTCTACAATATACAATACCATACTATACTGTACAACTACTGTGCTGTTCTACAATATACAATACCATACTATACTATACAACTACTGTGCTGTTCTACAATATACAATACCATACTATACTGTACAACTACTGTGCTGTTCTACAATATACAATACCATACCATACTATACTATACTATACAAATACTGTGCTATTCTACAATATACAATACCATACTATACTATACAAATACTGTGCTGTTCTACAATATACAATACCATACTATACTATACAACTACTGTGCTGTTCTACAATATACCATACTATACTATACAACTACTGTGCTGTTCTACAGTATACAATACCATACTATACTGTACAACTACTGTGCTGTTCTACAATATACAATACCATACTATACTATACTATACTATACAAATACTGTGCTATTCTACAATATACAATACCATACTATACTATACAACTACTGTGCTGTTCTACAATATACCATACTATACTATACAACTACTGTGCTGTTCTACAGTATACAATACCATACTATACTGTACAACTACTGTGCTGTTCTACAATATACAATACCATACTATACTATACTATACTATAAAAATACTGTGCTATTCTACAATATACAATACCATACTATACTATACAACTACTGTGCTGTTCTACAATATACAATACCATACCATACCATACTATACTATACTATACAACTACTGTGCTGTTCTACAATATACCATACTATACTATACAACTACTGTGCTGTTCTACAATATACAATACCATACCATAACATACTATACTATACTGTACAACTACTGTGCTGTTCTACAATATACCATACTATACTATACAACTACTGTGCTGTTCTACAATATACAGTACCATACTGTACTGTACAACTACTGTGCTGTTCTACAATATACCATACTATGCTATAAAACTACTGTGCTGTTCTACAATATACAATACCATACTATACTGTACAACTACTGTGCTGTTCTACAATATACAATACCATACCATACTATACTATACTATACAAATACTGTGCTATTCTACAATATACAATACCATACTATACTATACAACTACTGTGCTGTTCTACAATATACAATACCATACTATACTGTACAACTACTGTGCTGTTCTACAATATACAATACCATACTATACTATACAACTACTGTGCTGTTCTACAATATACAATACCATACTATACTGTACAACTACTGTGCTGTTCTACAATATACAATACCATACCATACTATACTATACTATACAAATACTGTGCTATTCTACAATATACAATACCATACTATACTATACAACTACTGTGCTGTTCTACAATATACAATACCATACTATACTATACTATACTATACTATACTATACTATACTATACAAATACTGTGCTATTCTACAATATACAATACCATACTATACTGTACAACTACTGTGCTGTTCTACAATATACCATACTATACTATACAACTACTGTGCTGTTCTACAATATACAATACCATACTATACTATACTATACTATACAAATACTGTGCTATTCTACAATATACAATACTATACTATACAACTACTGTGCTGTTCTACAATATACAATACCATACTATACTATACTATACTATACTATACTATACAACTACTGTGCTGTTCTACAATATACAATACCATACTATACTGTACAACTACTGTGCTGTTCTACAATATACAATACCATACTATACTATACTATACAAATACTGTGCTGTTCTACAATATACAATACCATACTATACTATACTATACTATACAAATACTGTGCTATTCTACAATATACAATACCATACTATACTATACTATACTATACTATACAAATACTGTGCTATTCTACAATATACAATACCATACTATACTGTACAACTACTGTGCTGTTCTACAATATACCATACTATACTATACAACTACTGTGCTGTTCTACAATATACAATACCATACTATACTATACTATGCTATACAAATACTGTGCTATTCTACAATATACAATACCATACTATACTATACTATACTATACTATCCAAATACTGTGCTATTCTACAATATACAATACCATACTATACTGTACAACTACTGTGCTGTTCTACAATATACCATACTATACTATACAACTACTGTGCTGTTCTACAATATACAATACCATACTATACTGTACAACTACTGTGCTGTTCTACAATATACAATACCATACTATACTATACAAATACTGTGCTATTCTACAATATACAATACCATACTATACTATACAACTACTGTGCTGTTCTACAATATACAATACCATACTATACTATACAAATACTGTGCTGTTCTACAATATACAATACCATACTATACTATACTATACTATACAAATACTGTGCTATTCTACAATATACAATACCATACTATACTATACTATACTATACTATACAAATACTGTGCTATTCTACAATATACAATACCATACTATACTGTACAACTACTGTGCTGTTCTACAATATACCATACTATACTATACAACTACTGTGCTGTTCTACAATATACAATACCATACTATACTATACTATGCTATACAAATACTGTGCTATTCTACAATATACAATACCATACTATACTATACTATACTATACTATCCAAATACTGTGCTATTCTACAATATACAATACCATACTATACTGTACAACTACTGTGCTGTTCTACAATATACCATACTATACTATACAACTACTGTGCTGTTCTACAATATACAATACCATACTATACTGTACAACTACTGTGCTGTTCTACAATATACAATACCATACTATACTATACAAATACTGTGCTATTCTACAATATACAATACCATACTATACTATACAACTACTGTGCTGTTCTACAATATACAATACCATACTATACTATACAACTACTGTGCTGTTCTACAATATACCATACTATACTATACAACTACTGTGCTGTTCTACAGTATACAATACCATACTATACTGTACAACTACTGTGCTGTTCTACAATATACAATACCATACTATACTATACTATACTATACAAATACTGTGCTATTCTACAATATACAATACCATACTATACTATACAACTACTGTGCTGTTCTACAATATACAATACCATACCATACCATACTATACTATACTATACAACTACTGTGCTGTTCTACAATATACAATACCATACTATACTATACAACTACTGTGCTGTTCTACAATATACCATACTATACTATACAACTACTGTGCTGTTCTACAATATACAATACCATACTATACTGTACAACTACTGTGCTGTTCTACAATATACCATACTATACTATACAACTACTGTGCTGTTCTACAATATACAATACCATACTATACTGTACAACTACTGTGCTGTTCTACAATATACAATACCATACTATACTGTACAACTACTGTGCTGTTCTACAATATACAATACCATACCATACTATACTATACTATACAAATACTGTGCTATTCTACAATATACAATACCATACTATACTATACAACTACTGTGCTGTTCTACAATATACAATACCATACCATACCATACTATACTATACTATACAACTACTGTGCTGTTCTACAATATACAATACCATACTATACTATACTATACTATACTACACAAATACTGTGCTATTCTACAATATACAATACCATACTATACTATACTATACTATACAAATACAGTGCTATTCTACAATATACAATACCATACTATACTATACAACTACTGTGCTGTTCTACAATATACAATACCATACCATACCATACTATACTATACTATACTATACAACTACTGTGCTGTTCTACAATATACAATACCATACTATACTATACTATACTATACAAATACTGTGCTATTCTACAATATACAATACCATACTATACTATACTATACTATACAAATACTGTGCTATTCTACAATATACAATACCATACTATACTATAGAACTACTGTGCTGTTCTACAATATACAATACCATACTATACTGTACAACTACTGTGCTGTTCTACAATATACAATACCATACTATACTATACTATACAAATACTGTGCTATTCTACAATATACAATACCATACTATACTGTACAACTACTGTGCTGTTCTACAATATACAATACCATACTATACTATACAACTACTGTGCTGTTCTACAATATACAATACCATATTATACTGTACAACTACTGTGCTGTTCTACAATATACAATACCATACCATACTATACTATACTATACAAATACTGTGCTATTCTACAATATACAATACCATACTATACTATACAACTACTGTGCTGTTCTACAATATACAATACCATACCATACCATACAACTACTGTGCTGTTCTACAATATACAATACCATACTATACTATACTATACTATACAAATACTGTGCTATTCTACAATATACAATACCATACTATACTATACTATACTATACTATACTATACTATACTATACAAATACTGTGCTATTCTACAATATACAATACCATACTATACAATACCATACTATACTATACAACTACTGTGCTGTTCTACAATATACATTACCATACCATACCATACTATACTATACTATACAACTACTGTGCTGTTCTACAATATACAATACCATACTATACTATACTATACTATACAAATACTGTGCTATTCTACAATATACAATACCATACTATACTATACTATACTATACAAATACTGTGCTATTCTACAATATACAATACCATACTATACTGTACAACTACTGTGCTGTTCTACAATATACTATACTATACTATACAACTACTGTGCTGTTCTACAATATACAATACCATACTATACTGTACAACTACTGTGCTGTTCTACAATATACAATACCATACTATACTATACAAATACTGTGCTATTCTACAATATACAATACCATACTATACTATACAACTACTGTGCTGTTCTACAATATACAATACCATACTATACTGTACAACTACTGTGCTGTTCTACAATATACAATACCATACCATACCATACCATACCATACTATACAACTACTGTGCTGTTCTACAATATACAATACCATATTATACTATACAACTACTGTGCTGTTCTACAATATACCATACTATACTATACAACTACTGTGCTGTTCTACAATATACAATACCATACTATACTGTACAACTACTGTGCTGTTCTACAATATACAATACCATACCATACCATACCATACTATACTATACAACTACTGTGCTGTTCTACAATATACAATACCATACTATACTATACAACTACTGTGCTGTTCTACAATATACCATACTATACTATACAACTACTGTGCTGTTCTACAATATACAATACCATACTATACTGTACAACTACTGTGCTGTTCTACAATATACCATACTATACTATACAACTACTGTGCTGTTCTACAATATACAATACCATACCATACTATACTATACTATACAAATACTGTGCTATTCTACAATATACAATACCATACTATACTATACAACTACTGTGCTGTTCTACAATATACAATACCATACCATACCATACTATACTATACTATACAACTACTGTGCTGTTCTACAATATACAATACCATACTATACTATACTATACTATACAAATACTGTGCTATTCTACAATATACAATACCATACTATACTATACTATACTATACAAATACTGTGCTATTCTACAATATACAATACCATACTATACTATAGAACTACTGTGCTGTTCTACAATATACAATACCATACTATACTGTACAACTACTGTGCTGTTCTACAATATACAATACCATACTATACTATACTATACAAATACTGTGCTATTCTACAATATACAATACCATACTATACTGTACAACTACTGTGCTGTTCTACAATATACAATACCATACTATACTATACAACTACTGTGCTGTTCTACAATATACAATACCATACTATACTGTACAACTACTGTGCTGTTCTACAATATACAATACCATACCATACTATACTATACTATACAAATACTGTGCTATTCTACAATATACAATACCATACTATACTATACAACTACTGTGCTGTTCTACAATATACAATACCATACCATACCATACAACTACTGTGCTGTTCTACAATATACAATACCATACTATACTATACTATACTATACAAATACTGTGCTATTCTACAATATACAATACCATACTATACTATACTATACTATACTATACTATACTATACTATACTATACTATACAAATACTGTGCTATTCTACAATATACAATACCATACTATACAATACCATACTATACTATACAACTACTGTGCTGTTCTACAATATACATTACCATACCATACCATACTATACTATACTATACAACTACTGTGCTGTTCTACAATATACAATACCATACTATACTATACTATACTATACAAATACTGTGCTATTCTACAATATACAATACCATACTATACTATACTATACTATACAAATACTGTGCTATTCTACAATATACAATACCATACTATACTGTACAACTACTGTGCTGTTCTACAATATACTATACTATACTATACAACTACTGTGCTGTTCTACAATATACAATACCATACTATACTGTACAACTACTGTGCTGTTCTACAATATACAATACCATACTATACTATACAAATACTGTGCTATTCTACAATATACAATACCATACTATACTATACAACTACTGTGCTGTTCTACAATATACAATACCATACTATACTGTACAACTACTGTGCTGTTCTACAATATACAATACCATACCATACCATACCATACCATACTATACAACTACTGTGCTGTTCTACAATATACAATACCATATTATACTATACAACTACTGTGCTGTTCTACAATATACCATACTATACTATACAACTACTGTGCTGTTCTACAATATACAATACCATACTATACTGTACAACTACTGTGCTGTTCTACAATATACAATACCATACCATACCATACCATACTATACTATACAACTACTGTGCTGTTCTACAATATACAATACCATACTATACTATACAACTACTGTGCTGTTCTACAATATACCATACTATACTATACAACTACTGTGCTGTTCTACAATATACAATACCATACTATACTGTACAACTACTGTGCTGTTCTACAATATACCATACTATACTATACAACTACTGTGCTGTTCTACAATATACAATACCATACCATACTATACTATACTATACAAATACTGTGCTATTCTACAATATACAATACCATACTATACTATACAACTACTGTGCTGTTCTACAATATACAATACCATACCATACCATACTATACTATACTATACAACTACTGTGCTGTTCTACAATATACAATACCATACTATAATATACTATACTATACAAATACTGTGCTATTCTACAATATACAATACCATACTATACTATACTATACTATACAAATACTGTGCTATTCTACAATATACAATACCATACTATACTATACAACTACTGTGCTGTTCTACAATATACCATACTATACTATACAACTACTGTGCTGTTCTACAATATACAATACCATACTATACTGTACAACTACTGTGCTGTTCTACAATATACAATACCATACTATACTGTACAACTACTGTGCTGTTCTACAATATACAATACCATACTATACTATACTATACTATACTATACAAATACTGTGCTATTCTACAATATACAATACCATACTATACTATACAACTACTGTGCTGTTCTACAATATACAATACCATACCATGCTATACTATACTATACAACTACTGTGCTGTTCTACAATATACAATACCATACTATACTGTACAACTACTGTGTTGTTCTACAATATACCATACTATACTATACAACTACTGTGCTGTTCTACAATATACAATAACATACTATACTATACAACTACTGTGCTGTTCTACAATATACAATACCATACTATACTGTACAACTACTGTGCTGTTCTACAATATACAATACCATACCATACCATACTATACTATACTATACAACTACTGTGCTGTTCTACAATATACAATACCATACTATACTATACAACTACTGTGCTGTTCTACAATATACAATACCATACTATACTGTACAACTACTGTGCTGTTCTACAATATACAATACCATACTATACTATACTATACTATACTATACAAATACTGTGCTATTCTACAATATACAATACCATACTATACTATACAACTACTGTGCTGTTCTAAAATATACCATACTATACTATACAACTACTGTGCTGTTCTACAGTATACAATACCATACTATACTGTACAACTACTGTGCTGTTCTACAATATACAATACCATACTATACTATACTATACTATAAAAATACTGTGCTATTCTACAATATACAATACCATAATATACTATACAACTACTGTGCTGTTCTACAATATACAATACCATACCATACCATACTATACTATACATCTACTGTGCTGTTCTACAATATACCATACTATACTATACAACTACTGTGCTGTTCTACAATATACAATACCATACCATAACATACTATACTATACTGTACAACTACTGTGCTGTTCTACAATATACCATACTATACTATACAACTACTGTGCTGTTCTACAATATACAATACCATACTGTACTGTACAACTACTGTGCTATTCTACAATATACAATACCATACTATACTATACAACTACTGTGCTGTTCTACAATATACAATACCATACTATACTGTACAACTACTGTGCTGTTCTACAATATACAATACCATACTATACTATACAACTACTGTGCTGTTCTACAATATACAATACCATACTATACTGTACAACTACTGTGCTGTTCTACAATATACAATACCATACCATACTATACTATACTATACAAATACTGTGCTATTCTACAATATACAATACTATACTATACTATACAACTACTGTGCTGTTCTACAATATACAATACCATACCATACCATACAACTACTGTGCTGTTCTACAATATACAATACCATACTATACTATACTATACTATACAAATACTGTGCTATTCTACAATATACAATACCATACTATACTATACTATACTATACTATACAAATACTGTGCTATTCTACAATATACAATACCATACTATACTGTACAACTACTGTGCTGTTCTACAATATACCATACTATACTATACAACTACTGTGCTGTTCTACAATATACAATACCATACTATACTATACTATACTATACAAATACTGTGCTATTCTACAATATACAATACCATACTATACTATACTATACTATACTATACTATACTATACAAATACTGTGCTATTCTACAATATACAATACCATACTATACTGTACAACTACTGTGCTGTTCTACAATATACAATACCATACTATACTATACTATACTATACAAATACTGTGCTATTCTACAATATACAATACTATACTATACTATACTATACTATACTATACTATACAAATACTGTGCTGTTCTACAATATACAATACCATACTATACTATACTATACTATACAAATACTGTGCTATTCTGCAATATACAATACCATACTATACTATACTATACTATACTATACAACTACTGTGCTGTTCTACAATATACAATACCATACTATACTATACTATACTATACTATACAAATACTGTGCTATTCTACAATATACAATACCATACTATACTATACTATACTATACAACTACTGTGCTGTTCTACAATATACAATACCATACTATACTGTACAACTACTGTGCTGTTCTACAATATACAATACCATACTATACTATACTATACAAATACTGTGCTGTTCTACAATATACAATACCATACTATACTATACTATACTATACAAATACTGTGCTGTTCTGCAATATACAATACCATACTATACTATACTATACTATACTATACTATACTATACAACTACTGTGCTGTTCTACAATATACAATACCATACTATACTATACTATACTATACTATACAAATACTGTGCTATTCTACAATATACAATACCATACTATACTATACTATACTATACAACTACTGTGCTGTTCTACAATATACAATACCATACTATACTGTACAACTACTGTGCTGTTCTACAATATACAATACCATACTATACTATACAAATACTGTGCTGTTCTACAATATACAATACCATACTATACTATACTATACTATACAAATACTGTGCTATTCTACAATATACAATACCATACTATACTGTACAACTACTGTGCTGTTCTACAATATACCATACTATACTATACAACTACTGTGCTGTTCTACAATATACAATACCATACTATACTATACTATACTATACAAATACTGTGCTATTCTACAATATACAATACCATACTATACTATACTATACTATACTGTACAAATACTGTGCTATTCTACAATATACAATACCATACTATACTGTACAACTACTGTGCTGTTCTACAATATACCATACTATACTTTACAACTACTGTGCTGTTCTACAATATACAATACCATACTA